>VWZO01012382.1:516661-607337 GCA_013396975.1 Bucco capensis
CTAGGGAGAACAGAGCAGTCCCTGCCTCTCTACAACCTCCCTTCAGGTAGTTCTAGAGAGCCAGGAGGTCTCCCCTCAATCTCCTCTTTTCCAGGCTAAACAGGCCCAGCTCCCTCAGTCTTTCCTCCTCAGGCTTATGTTCTAAGCCCTTTAGCAGCTTGGGAGCCTCTGTACCCTCTCTAGTACCTCAATGTCCCTCTTGTAGTGAGGGCCCCAAAACTGGCTGCAGTTTTTGGGAGGATCTTTGCTTCAAAACATCCTGTAGCATTCTTTTGGGGGACCTGGAGATTACATGCAGCAAATGTTATCCTTATAGGTCATTAGCAAGCCAGGAATTGTTTTTGCATAAGAAGAGGCAGTGCAGCAGATGGTGCTTCTGAGCACATGGTGAAAAACAGCTGCTTTCCTACTTATTTAGTTACTTGCACAGCTAACTGCTTCTGATTAAGGTAGAAGGATAGAGAGAGGGTGCAGCTAGTTTTTAGTTTTAATACTGTCACAAGAGCAGTGCTAAGGGGCACTCTAAGCCGGTTAAACATGGTGTTAGCAAGGCCATGGGTGTGGAAAGCCACCACACTAAAGTGTGCTGCTGGCCCAGTTCACCTTACAGAAGCTGGAGATGCACCTATCACTGAATCATTAAGAGACCTCTAAGATCAAGTCCAGTTGTCAACTTATCACCACCATGTCGCTAAACCCTGTACTAAACATTCTTTGAACACCTCCAGGGATGGTGAGCACCACATCCCCAGGTCTGTGT
This sequence comes from Bucco capensis, assembly GCA_013396975.1. Lineage (NCBI taxonomy): Eukaryota > Metazoa > Chordata > Aves > Piciformes > Bucconidae > Bucco > Bucco capensis. The sequence goes on from VWZO01012382.1 coordinate 517,422, forward strand.
CAATGCTTAACAACTCCTTCTGTGAAGGATTTTGTCCTAATAGCTGATCTAAACCTCCCCCTGGTGTAACTTGAGGCCATTTCCTCTTATCCTATCACTGGTAACCCCCAAGAGACCTACCCCCATCTCACTACATCCTCCTTTCAGGGAGTTGTAGGGAGAGATAAGGTCTCCCCTGAGCCTCCTCTTCCTCAAACTAACCTGCTCCAGTTCCCTCAGCTGCTCCTCATAAGGTTTATTATCCAGACCCCTCACCAGCCTTGTTGCCCTTCTCTAGTCTTTCTGGTAATGAGGGGCCCAAAACTGAAAGCATTACAGATTTCTTTTCTAAAAATGTTCCTCCTGTATCTCTGAACTAAGAAATGATACCAAATACAGAACAAGAGGCTCAAATTGCTCTTTCCCAACCTGTAAGCTATCAAGGTGAGAAGCATGGAAGCAGAATATTGAACTGTGGCTTCTGTACAGGAAAGAGCTGAAGGAGAAAGACAAGAGAGGGGAATTTCCTACTTCCACTTACCACAGGTTCAGCTGGGAATAGGAGGAAACTTCTCAGCAGTGCCTAAATGCAGTTCTTTTTTTAATTAGCAGCAAGGGGCAGGTTGCAGTGAGGAGCAGTGCAGCTACCTTAGGCAGTTCTGGAGGAAGCTGGTAGCAAGTTTCACTAGCCCAGGCTGTTAGCTTCCTTCTCCCCCTTCCAGCTGTAGTCCACGCTTCATTTGAGGCAATGAAACTAGCTTTATTGACTTAGAGATACAAAAATATACACCACTTCCAAGAGCAAAACAAACACCCTTGTTTACTAACCCTCCCACACAACACCCACTCTCACCATTAGGCATTTATAAACATCTATGGCTTTGTCATGCATTTACTTCACTTTCCCAGCACTAATGCACTTCTCTTGGTCCATCAGACAGAGCAAGTTACTGAAGAAAGCACTAGGAAGATACAAGTTTGTACTTTGCACCTTGGCAGAGTTTCTTACAGACAAACCCCCAGTGAGCAGCAAAGACAAGTCAAACAGAAATCTCCAAAGATTCTTCTAAGGGAACAGAGCCATTTAATTGCTCTTTTCTACCCCTCCCAGAGGGAATGCCCTGTGTGCTCCACCCAGGGCTCCAAGAGAGCCAGAACTATGCAGTACACAGTTTAAAGATGTCAAAAGGGTTTTCCTCTTATTCTAAGCAAGTCACTTTCCTTAGCAGTCTTTTTTTGGGGGGGGGGAGGGCACTGTACCAGGAGTCTTTTTGCAGCCCAGGGGAAGCCTCACTTCTGGCTCGTCTTTGCATCAGGCCTGGCTTTAGCTTTTTGTGCTGGGGACTTGAGTTTCTTCAGCCAAGTGCAGAGAGGGCTTGGCTTGCACACCTTGGCACTTGGTCTCTTGCGTACCACTGCGTTATTTCCCACTCCTGCTTGCTCCATCACCATGTCTTCTGCATCTCTAGCTCCTATCTCTGTAGTGGCCTGCAGGGGCAGGGCAGCTGTGTCTCTGTTGGGTTGCTGAGCTGTTGCAGGTCTTTCCTGAGTTGCAGCACAAGTTTGTCTGTCTGGGCTCATCTTTGGAGTGAGCTTGTTTTCTGACTCCTCTGACTGTTCTGCAGGAGGCTGGGTCTCACTCAGGTCTTGCAGCTCTGTGGTTCTCACCGTTATCTGTGCCACAGGCAGAGAAGCTGAGGCTGTTTCTCTTCCTACATCTTGCCTTTGCATCCCTGTAGCAGTATCTTGTGATTTCTCCTCTGGAGGATGATTCACACTGCTCTGCAGCACAGCCCCCAGGGCTGTCTGAGCAACAGGGAGATCAACTACTGTATTTCCTTGCACAGTTGCTAGCCTTTCAAACTCCCTGGATTTTCTAGAGCAAAACCTCTTGTGACTGATTTCATTCCCCATGATCAAGATGTACAGCAATAATCCTGCTGGCAGCCTTCTCCAGGGAACCTTGAGGCTTTAGGATCCTGAATGACTTTGGCAGGAACAGAGCTTTTACTTAGCAGCAAACACAGAGCCAAGTTTCATCCTTGTTACTGAGCTGATGGACTGCTGCTGGGCCAGTAACACACCTGCAAGATAGTAAGAAATTCATTTGGACCCACACCCTAGCCCAATGGAAGGGCACATTTACAGCTTTCTGAGGAGCATACAGAGAAGAAAGAGCTTAAACCTTTTTTTCCCATTTCCCCAGCCTGTCAGAAGCTTCAGAATGCAGGTTCATTGCTATCTATGTCTGAAGTAAGAAAATGCATGTGCCTTTGTGTCCTCCTGTGGCTAAGCACTGTTACCATCTCATTTAGACCAAGAAAGTGCCTCCCTAAAAAGATCAGATTGGCATTTCATTTCAGAGTGGGTTGGACATAAATTGCAGGATTTATTTGGTTTAAGTCAGGCTTAGTTCAAGGGACAGTTCTTTGATATCACTAAGAGCATTTAAGAAGTCAGTTACTCACCAGGACTCCCAGCCAATACTGCACTTTACAGTTATTAGTTCATATTACCAAAGTAAATAAAATTTAAGTCTCCACTGATTTCCTAGATCATTTATTAATTGTAGCAAGAAGTTCCCATTTAGCCAGGGTAGCCATTGATGGGCCTGGTAGAATATGGAAGGGAGAGGAAAGGAAAGGCAAAGGTCTCCTTATTGAGAGATGAGAAACATGTGGTTTTCAGGCCCCTGGATCATTATTTTATTAGTCATTTACTCAGTTTTTAGGACCCACAGCAATGCCATCACTTCAAACTCTAATCATAATAAGGGATAGTATATTTTGAATGCAGAGAAAAATTTAGCTTATGTTTACAGAGTGCCATTTTAAAACTACAGCAACTTTAGAAGCAAATAAAGTACTTTGTGGAGAAAAAAAAAATTAAAGAGAACCCCTCCCAGACCTATCTATTAATTTACTTCAAAATCTATGTCATGCAGATCAGCTGTCAGGGCTAGAACAAGGCAAACAAGTTAAGCTCATAATATAATTAAATAGCAATAGAAATGCCCTGTTTCTGGCAGAGAAAATGCAAACTGAACATCATTTAATTTCCAGCATCACAACTTCTTGACCTTTACTCCTTCCTCAGGCTGCTAAGGTATTGCTCTGAAGCAGGGTAGCCACACCAGACCATCTTCCTGCAGGTCACAGATCATTAGTTCCCTTAAGTGCTGTTCCAGTACCAATCTTAGGCCACTTTTTATAGCTAAATATTTAAAGTAAAGTAGAGCTGCCACACAACATGATATGATTACAGATGGTTCTGCAGATAGCTTAACCAGCACAGCACAGAGTAAGAGGAACTACAGAAAAACAGATCTATAATTTAAGGATTACAGGTTTTAAAGTGAAGCTAATGGATCCAGAGCAGTTTTGCTGCACTGTTTGAGCTGCTTTTATGGGTAGAATCTGTAAAAATGGGTGATTCCATGCCAGTTAGACACTCACAAGACTGCATGAACTTAATCACTTAAAACTACAGAGTTGTAGAACAGAAAAGCAGGAGAGAACAACCCAGCTGCCTCTGCTGAGGGGGGGGAAAACCCAAACTACAAAAAGGCAGATGCTCTTTGATACCAAAGCTGGAAACAGGACAGCTTACAAATAAATTACTGTTTTGTCTAGTTGACTTTAAATGAGGCTACCAAGGCAATGCTTCCTGGGGTTTTGGGAAGGCAGTACAATACTGAGAGAGGAAAGGAAAAAGAATAGCTTATTCTCTGGTATACTTACAGTTGTTAGATGTTTTCACCACTACAGAAATGATTCAAAATATGACAATTAACAGATTTGCTGCCTCCACAGAGGTTTTGTGTGTAGAGATGAGCAGAAAGATGCTGATAGTCATTACCCCAAGTACAAACACACCACTTATCTTTTATATGTAGTATAACTGTTTCCCCTTCCTCGTCCTCCTTTGACTAGTGCATACTGTGATTGTTTCCTTGCTTTGCTGTTAGCTCCACACTCTAGCTACTAGCAGAATTTTGCTCAAAGCCAGACAGAAGAAAGCCTAACTATAGCTTTGCTGAAACCTAAAGATAGGTTTAACATCTCTCATGAGAGATGTTAAACAAGACCCCAGAATATGCAGAGCAAACATCCCTCCTTTCCAAAAAGAAAAGCCCCAAACCTTGTGCCACACAGTGCTCCCACTCACTTCCAAAGAACAGCCTCCACACAGCTCCCAGCACACAGCCTGGCAGGGAGCAGATGGACCTTAAATAGGGCAAGAGAGTTACACTGAGTTGCTTCCCACCCAGACCTAGTGATTGAATTATTGTTCCCCTACACCATATCTGCTGCCTAAAAAGAGGAGAATTGTTCATGCTCCATGTTTATGGAAAATCATATAGTATTCTATTGTGATTCACATCATAAGTGTCTGTGCATCCCTGGAGGTGTTTAAAAAGTGTATAGATGTGGTACTTAAGGACATGGTGGTGATAGGGTGATGGTTGGACTTGATGATTAAGAGAAGCAGGGCCAGCAGATCCAGAGAGGTTCTTCCCTTTCCTCTGCCCTGGGGAGGCCTCCCCTGGAATCCTGTGTCCAGTTGTGGGCCCCTCAGCTCCAGAAGGCTAGGGAGCTGCTGGAGAGAGTCCAGCACAGGGCCAGCAAGATGCTGAAAGGAGTGGAGCATGTGCCCTAGGAGGACAGGCTGAGAGAGCTGGGTCTCTTCAGCCTGGACAAGANGAAGCTCCAGAAGTTTTCTGGGTTTGGTTGTCAGAGCACTTGTAGATTTTGTGGCTTTAAATCTGGCTTCTTGTGTATCATGGAGAGAGAAATATGTATGGAAGCAAGGTAAATATTTTGCTTTTGAAAGCCAGGGAGGGATACAATGTATAAAATGATACAGAAATATTTGATGTTTCCCAGAAACATTGATCAGTAGTTGCAGCCATGGGTAAGGGAAGGGTTTACTTTTTGGCCAGCTCTTTTCAGAACTTTTCCTAAGTTGTGTAAGCAGTTCGAACACTTCAGGAGAAGCAGACTCACTGGGATTAAGGTGGGGATAACTCATTAGCAAGATGCTTCCAAAGGAAGAAAAACATACACTGGAGCTCTTTACAGCACAAGCAGATAGTAGATGCTAGGCTCCTAAAAATTGCTGGGGTTTCACTTTCTCAAGTGTGACCAGGTTGTATTTTCAAGGACTCCTGCTGAATGACAGAAAGCCTTCTTTATAAATAAGTTACAAGCAAAGAATCTTAGCATCAGGAGCTAGGATTTGTCAGAAAGCCAAACCTTATGTTTGAGCCCAGAGCCTTTGCAGGGCAGTTAGGTGAATTGTTAATGCTCCTTGAGGCTGCTTTGCAGTGATTCAGTCCATTTACTAGTCCCAGAATTTGCTGCTGATCATCTGAAGAGGGCAGCCCAGAGCCTGGGAACAGAGCTGAGTTCTAGTCACACCACTGCATTATTAATAAAGGCTCCAATTAGAACTTGCCTGAAAAGATGAGACAAACAGCAGGAAAAGGTCTAACCTGCAGTCACTCCTCAGTGTCAAAGAGAGTTCATGGAGCAGAGTCAAGGATGGCTTGTGGATGTGCTGAGCTAGATGGTACAGTTGTGCTGCTACAGAATGCTCTTTCCCTGTTCTAAGGGGAGGAATAGGAGTTTAAAAGCATTAAAGTGCTTTCCTAACTTAAGTCCTATACTGACAGGCATTTTAAAATTTACCCTTGCATCTTTGTTTTCAGCAGAGTTTGATTACAGTGAGCCCAGGTAGTGCCAAAAGATGTGCAAAGAAATCATCAGGACGCAAGTAGCTCTGATTCTGAGGCCAGTGCTAGCAATAGTCAGCATTTTACCCTAATACTTTACAGGATGAAAAGGGCAAAAATGTTAGATTTGACATTAGAACCAATGCAAATACCAGAAATGAGGTAGAGTCTCTTCTGAGATGCAATTAAAACCAGAAGAATTGCCAAAGCAAAATCTCCCAACTGTCATTTGGGGACAATGCAAACCAGGAGATCTTGAAAGTAAAGCTTGGCACATTGATAAAACCCCAAACATTATGATCAAGGAAAGCATCAGAACTTGAATAGAGATGCTGTAAGAGGAACTGCAGCTTTTGTTCTCATTTCCCAAGGACCAGCTTACTTGCAAGGATTCAGCTAGGTGTAAATGAACACAGGACTCTGCACAAACTTCTTTCCCCAAATTCCTGCAGCATTACATCTGCTGGCAGATTATTCCCTTCTGCCAGTATTGTTCTGACAAAGGAAGTATTACTCCCCTTTCAGAGCAAAATGTCCACGAATCAGATAGGAAATATATTTCCCAGGTTTGGTAATTTGATTTAACTACAAAAAGTCAAGGAGTGGAGCATGTGCCCTAGGAGGACAGGCTGAGAGAGCTGGGTCTCTTCAGCCTGGACAAGAGGAGACTGAGAGGAGACCTCAGCAATGCTTAGAAATATGGGAAGGGTGAGTGTGAGGAGGAGAGAGCCAGGCTCTGCTCAATGGCATCCAATGGTAGGACAAGAGGGAATGGGAGCAAGTTGGACCACAGGAGGTTTAGTATTAACAGGAGGAGAAACTTGTTTGCAGTGAGGGTGCCAGAGCACTGGCCCAGGCTGCCCAGGAGGCTGTGGAGTCTCCTTGTCTGGAGCCATTGCAGAGCTGCCTGGACACATTGCTGTGTGAGCTGGTCTAGGTGATGCTGCTCTGGCAGGGGGGTTGCACTAGATGATCTTTCTAGGGCCCTTCCAACCCCTAACATTCTGTGATTCTGTGAAGTAAAAGTGAAGTGCACCACAGTGTCAAACTGGTCATGCAAACTGATGGTCACCTAAGAGTACATCTTGCTGACTGACAGATGAACAGCCACACAGCAGTCAGGCTGAGCTAGGACAGTATTTAAGGGTAACGTTTGTGAAACTCTTGCCTGAATTACAATGATAGCATTTGGGGTGAAAGTTGAGCCCTGTCACCCTTTTGTTTCAGTGTCAGTATCATGGAATGATGCATTTTATGTGGCTTCACTAGCTTCAGTCTCAGCTACCTCCTCCCACCAGTCACAGGGGGAACAAGAGCTGCTGAATCACTCTTGACATGATTTCCTGATGAGTAGTGAGATGCAAGCATCCTAAACCACGAGCCTAAAATACAAAGACAAGTTTATTTTGGAAGTGAATGAATCCTGAATGTAAGAATGCAAAACTATCCTTCTGAGCCAGAGCCTTTGGAGCTTTGCTCCATGTTTGCTGAAATGCTTGCCCAGAGCAGCTGACTGAACACCACCCTGAGAATCTTTTGATGTGATTGCTAGCACTTGCATGATCCTTTGCCATCAATATATGCAGATAAGCTTCCCTCTCCTCTTTGCCTCAATCAGTCCCTCAGAATTCCTTTCTGGCATTTAGCACTTCCCCAGCACAAGGAGAGTGTGAGTCCCTTTCTCTCTCCTTCAGCTGTCACTCTCTGCTTGAATATCTCACTGCTTTCCATGCTTTCTGCCACATTGCCAACCAGCCATTGGTTTTCCAAGCAACTGCACAACAGAGAGCAGATGATAACACCAAACCTCTGAAAATACTTGGCAATTCATTGTAGTTGCTAATCTGAAAATCTAAGATAGAGGCAGAACGAGGCACAGACTTTTGTTCTTCTTTGCTAGCATTGTTTCTTTTGCCATGGTTTCCTCAGGCCTCCTAGATCTCCTGGCACCAGTAAGGAGAAGTCTGCCCACTCACTCATTGTTAACTCTCAATTCTGTGTGAGGACACACAGAGATTCTCCCAGGCTACCAGCAACCAAACCCAGAGCAGCTTGTCAATGTAATCAAGTGATGTTAGTGCCTTTTGAGTAACTGCTCAGAGGAAGGAACATGCTCTGTGTTAGCTAAGTGATGGGGAAGAGACATTTCTATGACCAAGGTCTCCCTTCAGGTTTGGTCATAAAGGAAAGCAGATTAAGGATGTCTGCCTTAAGTCCCTAGGCTTGCAGTGGGGCAGCCTGGTCCTTTGAGTCTAAGGAAATCTTTGTAAGGGTATGCTATCTTCCTGAGGTGATCAAGCACATAAAGACAGTAAAACCAATTATCCTGTAAAGAGATGGAAAGCTATGAAAATCCTTGTATCCTGACTTGCTTTGCCTATTAGTGTTTTCCTCCTCTGAACACTGTCAGGAGAGGAAGCTTGCAAGGACACAGGAGCTAGAAATTACTTCCTTTGGGAGGAACCTACTGTCCTTTGCATTGTAGTTTTCCAACTACCTAGTGCAAGTCATTATTTCACTTGCAAAGCCCCATGAGCTCTAACAGAATAATTTGTTGTGAAATCCTTTAATAGAAAGGAATGAAAGGAACTAGGCTAGGTTATCTTTCTGGTTCTATTCAGCACCATATCAGTAAATTCAGTGACAGTTGCTCAATGACTCAGATATGACAGGGAGACCCTCCTCTGCTTAGGAGCTATAGAATTAGAGACCAGCACTGTGCACATAGTGGTCTGAAATCTATTTATTACATGCAGCAAAATGATCACCACAAGTTTCTTTTGTTGGTCACATCCTGCAGACAGTTACCCCCCTAGGACTCCTGGCCAAGCTAGTTTGTTCAACAAGCACTAACCATAAAGCAGGTGGCCATTAATAAAACAGTATTTCATAGCAAAAAGTGTTAAAATGCACCCATTTATTGATTCCAATCACAGTACAGATTCCTCTGTCCACAGAGCATTTCCACACAGTTTCAAACAGCAATGACAGTCAGAGTGGGGTGTGCAGAGAAGTGCAATTTGTATGTTTGACTTGTTTCACACAGAAGAGTTAATAACCCTGTTCAGTCACACACAGGGAGATGATGAAGTGCATAGCACTGTCCAGGGTATAGGTGCACATGGAGAAAAGAAAAGGAAGAGTCGTCTATATAAATACAATTTTTACCTGAGATGCACTTAGCTCATGCCATACTCCTCCCCCAAAGGAGAAAGGAAATCAGTGCCACTTTCAGAAGACAACATACCAGCTTTAAGTTTAGTACCACTTCTCAAAGCAGGCTTTACCAACACCCTGCTTTCTGAGTCCTTTGGAGTACAAACACCCATTGGCATCTTAGTCTCTTGTAGGGTCAAGGCAGCAGACTCATCATGTGGCTGCAGACAGACCATCAGCCTGCTCAGTGCTTGCTGCACCACATTTCCTGTGCTCTGTCAGTGCTCCTCTGGTCCTTCCTCATTGCTAGCTTTGCTCATCTCCTTGTCCTGCAGAGCAGCCTGGATTTCTGCCACACAGGATGGGCTATCTTGTAATATCTGCCCATCATCACAGACCTCAGCCAGTTCTTCAGCTTGCTCTGGTTCAAGAGCATTTTCCTCAGTATCTTCAGTAATAGGAACCTCTCCATCCTGTTCCAGCTGGAGATCAGGTGAGGCTTTAGAATCACAGCATGCTTTCTCTTGTACTGCCTGCTCTTCTGCAGATCTGTGCACATTTGTAGTGCTCTCTCTTGTCTCTGTATTCTCCAAAGGCAGCTCTGACTCTCCTGTGGTACACACAGCAGCTGGGGAGTCATCTACCTCCTGCACAGGCACTTCTTGGTGAGTCTTCCCAGCACAAGTGTCCTCTGGAACACAAACAACTGCAGCCTCTTGCTCTGCCGCAGTCAGCAGCTTGGGCTCCACTGTAGCAGACTGAACCTTGCCAGGTCCACCTTGGCCATCTGCAGACACATGGACTTCAGCCTTTACTGTAGTTTGTGTAAGAGGTGCCACTTGATGCTCCTCACAGCTGAGTTGCTGGCTGGGTGTACTAGCAGGATGCAGAACAGCTTCAGTCTTACTACTCTCTTGTGGGCTCCTGCTGGCACAGTGGGCTTCTTCTGGCTCTTCAGGGAGGTCCTGGTGCTGTATCACTTCTGTGCTAGGATTGGCTTCAGGGTACTGTGACACCTCAACATCTTGTGCACCTCTAGCAGTCACAGAGAGTGGGGCCTCAGTATATTGTGTACATGGAGATGCAGCCTGCTCTCCTGTCTCCCTTTTAGCCTGGGCAGCAGATTCACTTTCAGGAGTGTCCATCACCACTTTTGTTGCAGAAAGGTCAGGGTCTTTTGGAGTCCTTCCTATCCGTGCTGAGTGAAACTGGTTCTCCCCAGTCCATGTGGCTGCATCACAGAACAGAACTGCAGGCCCTGATGGCTTCTTCTCTTTGGTCTTGTAAAAGACAACTCTCTTGGGAAACACACAGAGATTCTTGTTCTTGCCAAAAATACCTCCCATTGCCAGAGGTGAAAGGACCTGCACACTGCCTGAGAAGAGGAGTAGGGAATTCTGTCTCAAAGAGTTGGCTTCAAACCTGCAAGACATGGATATTTATTAGCCTGTGTCCATTTAAGGGACTCAGCTGTCCAGTTCTCACATGGTAGTACCTGGAGAGCATTGTTAGACATCACAGCAATGAGCTAAACCCAAGTGGAATTGCACATGGGAGGAAGCATAAAGACCTTTTAAGAAATAAGGAAGAGGAAAAAAAAGAGATTACTTGCCAATCAAACTAGACCATGCTGGAAAACAATTACAGCTTCTAGGAGCCAAGGAGACACTGGCACTTGCTATTCCAGCAGGATGGCTGCAGTGCCAACAGGATTCTATTATACCACAGACTTGTAGAGCAAAGCTGCCAAGTTTGTTATAGTCACTGCAGTCAAGGAAGGGCTCAGACTACCAGCAGTAAATGGGGGCAGGAGGGAGAAGAAGCAGGCAGGAAAAGATTTCACATTAGCTTAAAATTCACAAGACACAGCATAGTTTATTCCTTAATCAGGCTGTTAAGAGACAACTGCAACTGGCACAAAGCAAATCAAAACATAAAAGAACATCTCCCAGCACAAAACTAACCCTTAAGAACTGAGTAACAAGGCCTACCATAAACACACAAGTTAACAACAAAATTACTTGTACTCAGAGAGACCTAAACTCTGAAAGAGCACCTGAATCAAAACAAAGAATCCAGACCAGAAAAAAAGAAAAACAAAGAGCAAACCATCTGATAGACTGCACAGAACCACACCAGTAGCACCCTTCAACCAAAGACACCCCCCCCAAAGACTCCCATACATCTCTTACCAGCACAACCCCCACCCAACACCTGCCAAACAAAGCCCTTGAGCTGCTGTTAAATACCAGGAGGTGGTCACACACAATCTCTTCCCCCTTTGACCCCCAATGTTAGTTCCAGCAGGTTGTGAAGTTCCCTTACTAGCTTTTTTTTCTCTTTTACCCAGGCATTCCATAGCCATTGGAAACAGCTGATACAATTAGCTCTATTGTGGTCATTTGGTAATTGGCATTGACTACTTGAAATAAAGCAGAAGATTTACTCCAGTGCAGTGATGGCCAAGGAGGCCTGAGCAGTATTTATAACTTGCAATGCCAAGTAGTAGAACAACTGCAGGCTGTGTGTGAATAGTCCTTTAATTTCCAAATGATGTTATAGAAATTGTAGTCTCCTGTATTATTTTATATTGAGCAGTTAGGGGTGAAAAATTATCCCCCTTTTGTGCTGTCTTCAACTGGATGAGTGGTGCAATTAGCACTTTTACAGTGATTGCAGATGATTTGAATGTTTCCAGCCACAGCTGATCACTCTCTGTTGGTGTTATCATTCCTGTATTGCCCTGGTTGTGTTTACTGACTGGAAGTGAGTTGTAACACTCAATAGGTCACATGGGCAAAACACAAAAGCAAAGAGCCATTAAAAGCTAACTAATCCTAGAGACATGAGCATAAAGGCAGATCCTAAATATCCACTGCCATCTCCAATGGATCTGAACAAACCCCCAAAAGATCAAAATAGCTGGATTCCAGGCTGCTTGGGTTTTACATAAAACCCCCTCAAACCTCTATTTTTGGATGCTAAATTCTAGTTCAGCGTCCTATGCTTTACCTAGCTACTGTGACTCCCTTAATGCAGAAGAACTCAGAAGGAGCTTTTTGGGGAGGTAATTCCATGTGTGCAGGCACTTCTGGGCTGATGACATGACACCATTCCCATCTTGCCTTGTAATGCATCCAGGATCTACTCTGCAGGATAACAAGCAGGACTCTGTATCTCAGTGGCTACACTGATCACATATTCACACTGGCTCTAAGGTTTTCACTTAATGTCTGGGGCATTATGACAGCTTTTCAAAAGCCTTTTTTGTATGCTTCCTATTGGGCATCAGTGGAACTGAAATACATCAGCAGTTCAGGGGGTTTTGAGTGTTAGAAACTCCTCTGAAGCCAGTCCATGATTTGACATGGGAGATACACAGATGACATAACACCTAGAGACTATCACAGATCAGTGGCTGAAAACCTCTGGTGCCTTTAGGGCCATTGGTGCTTTGCAAAACAATGCAACTGGAAGGAAATGATCCATCCACAGCTCACCACTTGCTTCTGCATGGCTGAATGTTAGTCACTGCATCACAGGGAGGTTTGCACTGTGTTTCCAAATCAGCTAGATCCTACAAGGCACAGAATGAAAGAAACCACTCAACAGGTTAAAAATTGAGGAGAGATTTTTGAGACCCTAACTGGGTTAAAAGTGTCCACCTTTGTTTTGTAAATGGTGTGGGAACTTTAAAATGACTGATGCAAATGCTGTAAGTACCTACTCAGTATTCTGTACAAAGGCAAGATGCTTAGCTCATCATTAGGTGGCTGGAATATTTCTGAGATTCAAGGTATAAAACTTCTTATCCTTACAGCATTGTGAAAACTGGAGACGTTCTAATAACAAAGGCCGAGCTGCTCCTGTTTGAAACAATCCAGCAAATCTCTTGCATATGAGACCTAACAGAAGATGGCAACGTAACAGGAAGGCAAATTTTACTGTCAGGGCAATCACATCTTCTCTCTTGACTAGGCTTAGTATTTGTTCCAAAAGCCTTTTCTGATCTCTGCTACCTTGATACATTTAAAAGGGCTGTTCTGAAAAAAACCACACACTTCATTTTTTGACAAATAAAGAAAAAAGTAATCATAGACCTTAGAAAGAGCTTGGCTCAGATGTCAGCTCAGGATTGAGCTGCCTGATTGAATGCTGTACAACAGGACCATTACAAAGCCTTTTTGATGGCATCATTGCTTGTAAGGAGCATGCTGCATTCAGCTTTGGACATCAGTCTTTGTGTTTGGGTTATTTTGATTGCACAGTTCAAGCTGCTGCCTCTTACTAGAACTGTCTCTTCCTTCCAGCACACATGGCAGGGCCTCTCAGTACATCTAGTGTGGCATCCAGATTCACTGAGTGATCTGCCCAGGGGCTTGTCTCCCTCATCACACAGCTGATGTTACAAGGGAATGACAGGCTGTGTTTGAAACATTTCCCCCTCAAAGAAGGGGAAGGGTTGTGCAACACACAGCTCTGCAGCATGCTTGGCATCCCAACACTTAGCTTCTCCAGATGGTTCATAACATCAATGTTTGTGCCTTCCTCTTATTTCCAGGCTAAGGAACCACATGCCTCAGACTCCAAATGGTTAAGGAACATCCTCTGTAGCACAGCTGCTTCTTCTAACCCAGCCTAACAGAATTAACTTGCCAGCCCATAGGCAGTCATAAGTGTGACTGAGTCTGATTTCTCTTAGGGCTTTTTTACTCAAGCCTCTTTCCTGCCTCAAGTGAAGCTTTGTTACTAGGAGAGAAGAGCAATTAACTTGCCCAGTTCCCTGCTCAGCAGCCTTTAGTCTTCAGTAAGGTTTTTTTTAATGTTTATTTAGAGTTTCCCCCCTCTTTTGAAGTCCAAGTAGCCCCTTTTTAAATATCCCTGTAGAAACAGCCCACACGAGCAGCCAGTACAGTTTACTGGCTCAGAGAAACCTTATAAGGAACAGAAAGTATTACAGGCTCCTCTCTTTTTGCAGCTCGTGGACTCATGAGTGCAGCAAGATTTGTTTGGCAAGTCTTATGTAGGAGGATGCTTTGCCAGCCTAAGTATAATTGGGAAGATGGATGTTAAAGAAACTCTATCCCTTCAGCAAAGTGGTGACCTCAAGGCAGTAAGTTTCATCCCCCAAATCACTTGATCCATAACTCACACATCCTCAGCTTTCAGCTCTGTGCAAGCAGAACAAGTGAACAGTTACCAGCATGACTTTGTCTTGTAGTACTTTGTGCTTGTACCTTCCCCCCCCCTCCCTCCCCAACATCCTTTCAAGTCCCATTCCTCCTCTAATGCCTAAAAACTCCTGTGCCACCCACCCACCAGATCTGGGCACTTCATACAGTCAGAGTTTGTGAGCAGGGCTTTCAAAAGGACATGGTCACCACGTCTCTGAAGTGTACAGAACAGAGTAGGTTCAGTCATTCTCCCCCCTCAGTAACAATTACAACATTCAGTATGGGTGTTTGCCATGATCTTAAAATATTTTATTGGCAGTATAAAGTTAGAAACATTAAAAGTCAGTAGATTTGAGCTGCAGTACACCAACTTATGCATTCTGATCAAGACTACATTTTAGCTTCTTCATAAGCAGCACAATTTACATGAATGTTTCCACTCTTACAAAAAAATACAAAGGACAAACCACAACTAGCATTTCATCACCTTCTGGTGAAAATATTTGTTCAATATTAACAATAAAGCAGGGAGTACCAGTTGTACAAGAGAAGTACACAGGGAGGTAGTTCAAACACTTGAAGGGAAGTGGCTTTTAACTTCATAGAAGACATCTGACTGTGCTGGATTAGAGAAGCATTTGTCTGCTCCATAAACAGGCTCTTAAGACTAAGATGAAACCTCCCATCACCATACCACACTGGGGGAATGAAATGCCCAACTTTACCTCAAGGAAATCAGTTTTAAGTGAATCAGTTCTCCTCCAGTAAGGCATGAGCTCCTGAAAAACAGCTACTGAAAACAGTAAGAAACAGAACTATGACCAAACCATAATTCAGGAGAATGATACATGCATACTATCTGTTTAGCAAGAATGCTCTCTAATATCTAGGACACCTTTTGCAAAACCCCAAGTTCAACAGCATGAGTTAGTTGCTTCCTGCAGGTGGAATTCCTAAAGACAGAAACATAATCCTTGCCCCTGAAGCTGATATTTGGCACCAAGCCCTTTGATCCGGAGGTGTCTCAAGCTCCAACATCTTCAACCTCTGTTTCTGTGCTACTCCCAAGCACTTCAGAGAGTGAGGGTGCCACATTTAGGAACTCAGCTTCTTGCTTTGCAGATATCTGAACACAAGCTTGTTCTGCTTGTGGTTCTTCTGGAAGCTCTAGTGTTTGTTGCATGATCCTGTGCTGTGGCTCTGCCTCCCCTGCTGCAGTCTCTGCATCACATTCCCTGCTCTTCTCATCTTGCAGCTCACCAAGGGCTCCATAACCTGACTGGTGTGAAGCAGGCTCTGCACAGCAGAGGCTCTCTGTCTCCTGTGCAGTCAGCATACCACACTGGCTATCTTGCTGTAGAGTCAGTAAACCTGCTTGACTTCCTAGAGATTCCCCTTGGGGATACAAGGGCTCCCAAGGCATTGGAGCAGTAGGGTACATCTCAGTCATACTATTTGCTATCACTTCCAAAGGATCCACTGTCTCCCTAGCCTTCTGCACAGCCAGCAGAGTTGCTGTCTCTACCAGAGGTGTTATCTCAGACCTCAGAGAGGATTGAAGGCTTATTTCTACAGGCTTAGCCCTGTCCATCTCCTCCACTTGCTCAGAAGGATAGGTCTCAGTCTCCTCTGCCATCTGCAGAGCACAGAGCAGTAAGAAACTCTCTCCAGCTCCTGCAGGAGGATTGATCACACAGTCTTGGCCAGCTACAGTTTCACTTGTGAATTCCATCAAGTTGAGATCCTCTCTTTCTTGGAGAGTTATCCCAGCACAGGGGCTACTCTCCCTGCCAGCCTCCAAGGCCTGCTCATCAAGCTGCTCTTTGTCTGTGAGAAGATTAGCATCCTGAGGTGTGTGTGGCACAGGCTGAGCCTCAGAAGCATGAGGATCATGTTTTAGTTTTGCTTCTGCATTACCCATTTTCTCTTTTTCTTCCTGGCTGTCTTCTTGGGTTAAGACTTGACCTTCTCTTTTGGTCTCCCCATCTTCAGGAGCCACCAAAATGTCTGTGGAGTCCCAGGCTGCCTCCCATCCCTCAGTCATTCCCAAGGGATCTGCAGCACAGCAGGTCTCCATGTTCACTTTCATAGCATCAGCTGATAGCCACTGGTCCTGGCTCAGGGAGTGCACCTCTTCAGAGCCTTGTTTAGAGCCTTGCAGGGCTGCTGTGGGAGGCTGTGCAGCAGTGCAGATCAGTGTTCCCTCAGAGGTCTGCAAGATTGGCTTGGTCTCACTGGCCTCTTCATTTGCTTCCTCCAAGTCCTGCTTCTTGCATCTGCCACAGATCACACAGCAGATATGCTTGCTGAAGTCACTCCCCATGCTGTCACCAACAGAACCTGCAAGAAAGAACAACTGGGTATCAGAACTCTGTCACAACTGTTTCCTTGTGTAGCAGAGGTTTGTCAGCTGAGGTCCACTTGGAGACAGACTGCAGGGTCCAAAAGGACATGGTCTGAGTTTCATGCACCAGAACAGCTTCCTACCACAGCTTGGATGAGTGTCACTAAGATAGACCTGACAGAAACACCACTGTACAATCTTACCAGCTTAACTGGGAGAGACTTGCAGCACCAAGGCAGCTCTGAACTCTGCACTTCATCAAGGATTCCCATCAGTCACTCAGGCATGTTTATTAATTGGCAAGGTGGCAATCAACACCAAGGAGTAGCTGCTGTTAATTCTGTCAAGTAACATGGTTCAGGTGTAGCATGTTTACAACCTCTTTAACTTTAAGGGGAAATTGAGCTTACACTTTCTGCTAGAGTCCTTGTAAAATAACAAAACCAACCATGTAAACAGTTTCTGTTATTTAGGATAAGGAACTGAAACTGTTCACAGTTACTCTACCTAGAGAAAAAATATTTGCTTTTAGTTGAAGCTACCTGAGCTTCTTTTCCTTCCAGCACTAATATAGAAAAAGGCTGTTTCAGCCTCTGGGCTATCAAGACAATATATCCTCACCATAATCTATTAATTATGGCCTGCACTCAAAACCTGAGTGGTTTAGAGCACCACATTTTCCAGCTTAAAAGCAGGTGTCCACCCTCTCCAGCAGAAGTGCAGCATCATATTTATAAGAACTGTTAGCCACATAAAAAGCAGAAGGCATTCAGTTGAGCAAAGCATCCTTAAGCACCATGATATTGCTGAAGTTCACTTATTTTCCGCCTTCCTGTTGAATCAAAACAGAACACTTGGCCTAAGAAGCAGCATGCCCAACACTCAAACATCCTTTCTACCAAGTTCCTATTTCTAGACTTGCACTTTCTTTAAACAAAGGAAGAAAAAAACATGGGAGAAAGAGCTAACCATGGAGCCCTCACCACATAGATACAGCCCCTGAATACTGAACTGGAAGTTAAATTGATGAGTCTACTTTCATTGGAAGGAACCTCAGCTTTAAATAACACTTCCAGTATTTGAAAGAACCCCAACATACTACCATTTTAGGACCCAAAGTCCTAATGGTGATCCCTCTTCAGATTTACACATTTCCCCAATACATTTGTTTCAGCTGCAGACACTATAACTTAATGTAGTGAAAACTAGACAATTTAATCCAAAGAGCTTAGATCAACAAGAGTTACTTACCAGCCTATGCCAAATAAAAACAACAGAACACACCAAAAACCTCCCAAGTACCTCTTGGCCTGCAAGCTGAACTTAAATACTACTGAGGGGTCACACCAAACCACTTCCCTCAGGTCCTTGAGCATCAGTTCCCTCAATCTTTAGTTCCCTCCTAATCTCATAGAATCATAGACTCACTATGGTTGGAAAAGACATCTGGGATCATTGAGTCCAGCCATCCACCCAACACTGCCATGCTCACCACTGAACCATGGCCCCAAGCACCACAGCTACATGTTTTTAGAACCCCTCCAGGGCTGGTGATTCTATCACCTCCCTGGCAGCCTGGGCCAGTGTCTGAGAACCCTCCGGGGGAAGAAATCCTTCCTAATGGCAAATCTGAACCTCCCCTGGTGCAACTATCTCCTTCCCTTCTGGGAACAGCTGCTGAGGTTCCATCCTTTATTTTACAGCTGAAGGTCTGTTATTGGCCATTTCCTGTTGCTTTTTATCAGAGGATAAAGTAAAAATAAAACTCAGCTTCTATTTATTGCAGATCAGTAGCAGTGTAACTGTAACACCACAGTGCCATAAAGCAGGCAGAGGCTTCCACTGGAGACAGGTTTTCAAGAAGCAAGCTGTGTCAGGCAGTTTGGGGTTTGCCTTGGCTCAAGTTGTCATCTGCTGAGGGGGTGACCTCCAGAGTGTTGCTGCTGTGGACATGGGGTTGGACATCCTCTGTGCTGATGCCTGCAGCATTCTCCTCACACTGTTAGTAGGCTCTGAAATATTACTGCAAGCTAATGAATGTGTAAAATGCTCCTGAGGAACAGAGAGAAGAGTAGTGACAGCCCTCATTGTACTCAGGACCCAGCAGCTGATGCAGGAAGAATAAATACTGTACTGTACTGTTCAATATATTCATTAATGATCTGGATGAAGGGGTATAGTGTACCCTCAGCAAGTTTGCAGATGATTCCAAGCTTGGAGCAGTCGCTGGCACACCAGGAGCTGTGCTGCCATCCAGAGTGACCTGGACAGGCTAGAGAGATGGGCAGGGAGAGACTTAATGAAATTTAACAAGGGGAAGTGTAAAGTACTGCATCTGGGAAAGAACAACCCCATGGATCAGTACAGACTGGGAACTGATCTGTTGGAGAACAGCCCTGGGGAAAAAGCTCTAGGAGTGCTGGTGGCTAGGAGGATGCCCATGAGGCAGCAATGTGCCCTTGTGGCCAAGAGGCCAATGGCATCCTAGGATGCATGAAGAGGAGCGTGGCCAGCAGAGCCAGAGAGGTTCTTCTCCCCTCTCCTGTGCCCTGGGGAGGCCTCCCCTGGAATGCTGTGTCCAGTTGTGGGCCCCTCAGCTCCAGAAGGATAGGGAGCTGCTGGAGAGAGTCCAGCCCAGGGCCAGCAAGATCCTGAAAGGAGTGGAGCATGTGCCCTAGGAGGACAGGCTGAGAGAGCTGGGTCTCTTCAGCCTGGACAAGAGGAGACTGAGAGGAGACCTCAGCAATGCTTAGAAATATGTTAAGGGTAAGTGTCAGGAGGAGAGAGCCAGGCTCTGCTCAATGGCATCCAATGGTAGGACAAGAGGGAATGGGAGCAAGTTGGACCACAGGAGGTTTAGTATTAACCCGAGGAGAAACTTGTTTGCAGTTCAGGTGCCAGAGCACTGGCCCAGGCTGCCCAGGAGCCTGTGGAGTCTCCTTGTCTGGAGCCATTGCAGAGCTGCTTGGACACATTGCTGTGTGAGCTGGTCTAGGTGATCCTGCTCTGGCAGCGGGGTTGGACTGGATGATCTTTCTAGGTCCCTTCCAACCCCTAACATTCTATGATTCTATAAAATAACTTTTCCTTCTGGATGTTGGTGCTTCCTGACCAGGTCACTGCTTTTTGTGATTCTCCTAGTTGTGACTGCAGACAAATGGAACCCATTTGAGGGCTTCTCTCCACCTCAGTGCTCAGGAAGTTTTATGTCAGGGTTATGGCTGCATTTCCAGGCCATGTGGATTTTTTCTTTGTTGTCTGTAACATCTATTGCTTGCCAAGAAAAAAGACCAAATCTGTGTCTTCAGTGTAGGTCACATCCTGGGAGATCTTACCTGAATTGCATGTCCTTACTAAGTGAGGAGAGGGCACCCTCAAGGCTTTTATATAACTCTTCTTCACCTACTGTTCTGCATTTTCACAGTTCTTTTGCTTAGTGAAGAACAGGAACAGCCCCAGAGTGAACCTGACGGAGCTCTGCAGAGTGCTGGGCTCATTCTGTCTTTTCCCCTCCTTGTCTCTTAGGGCAGCCTCTGTTTTTGGCAAATTGGCCTAACTGTGGCTCTTAAACCATCAAGGATTTCTTCCAGCTGGGCAGAAGTTCTGCCTCTTCTCCTAACATCCTTTTGTCTCCCATCACCCTGTGACAGAGATGGTTCTGGAGGGGCAGACACTGGCCAGGCTAAAGGCAGCACAGAGGCAGCACTGAGCTGGGAGTCCACATTGCTATGTGTTGGTAGATGAATGCTAAAACTGAACAGAGAGATTCCATCAACACTAAACAGTTGTTACAATAATAGACAGAAAAGGTAGGGGTTTATTTATGATTCCCCATCAATCTTGATGAACAGGGGAGGGACATGATAGGTACATTTTATTTTCCAATGGAAAGGAAATAGGAGAGAAGATATAAAGTTGGGTGAGGGTTTTTTTTGACAGTTTCTAGCTGTTCCAGCACTTTTCCCAGGCTATGGGGAAGTCATAGAATCACAGGGTTGGAAGGGACCTTAAAGCTCCTCTAGGTCCAACCCCTGTGCCTGCCATGGGCAGGGACACCTGGCACTAGAGCAGCTTGCTCCCAGCCCCAGCCAGCCTGGCCTGCAACACTGCCAGGGCTGGGGCTGCCACCACCTCTCTGGGCAACCTGGCACAGTGGCTCAGCACCCTCCTGGCCAACAACTTCTGCCTAAGTCCTTACTCTACTTTTGTTGATTTTCTCACTACTTCTACACCTCTAAGTATGAGTAGCTTAAGGAAAATGCAGCCTTCCTCCTCAGGCCCAATCATGCCCAGATCCTCATAACCACAGTACCAAGGATCCACAATTTGTAGTGAAGATCATTTCGTTGGTATCAAAGCTAATGTTCTGTTCCACAAGAATAGATGGTACTAACAGTCTGAAATGGAACATGAGCTTTCCCTTTGTGGGGTAAAAAACAGCACAAGAACTCACCTACTCCACCACACCAGAATTGCTTTGACAATATGCTCTGACAGCATCTTTTGGCAGGTGCTTAATTACAGAGTGGTTCAGCAGGCACTGCATTCCCTTTACTGTTTTACTAGCAGGTGGCACAGGAATGCATCCCATGCCAATCAGACAGAGCACTTAGCAGCACAGGCAGTGGAAGAAGGGATTTTTAACAGAGAGTCTTCTTTCAGAAATGAAACTTGAGAGCCTACAGTTCAAAAAGCTTTGAAGAATCCATGTTACATCTTTTAAAGACAGAATGGCTAAGTGTCAGTCTGATCATCTCAATCAGAGAGCAAGACCTCTCTTCACCTTATTGCAGTTATCATCAAGGACTTTGTTGTTCAGTCACTGCAGAGAGGCCACAGTAATTGCAGGAGAGCTACATTAGCTCAGTGTTCAGACTGAGCTTTCTTCCCCCCATCCATTATCCACTAGGACTCCTTAGGTATAGTCACAGCATCAAAGATTACTGTTGTAATTGGATGACTGAGGTTGTAAACACTCAGGATACAGTGCCAGCTACAGGGCTCAAGTTTCTCCTGGTCCTGCTTTGGTTTTTATGACACTGAATCTAGCCATGGCCTTCACACAACTGCATTTACATTAAAGCTGTGGAGTATCTTAAGTGCCTATAACCAAACCTCAGCAGTACACAACATGATGCATTAAGGAACTTCACTGCTGGTCTGGAAATAGAAAGTATTTAAGCTCACTCATATTCTTCATCTTCTAACAGACACTTGCAGTATTTACAGATTCTCAGAAGGCAGTTAGTTCCTCATGGAACAAGACATGAATCAGTGCAGTCACAGGATACATCTGCTAGAAGGAGGTAACTCAGGTCACTGGAGAGATGATCCAGTAAAGCAACATGACATTGGTGAGCCCATTTGTGAGCAGCACTGTGCAGGTCTGCCCTCCTCCATTAAGCACCACATCATGCAGTGGACAGAAGGAGAGCATTGCAGAAGGGAGAACCCAGCCTGCAGTTAGAAGGTGACACAGTTGCTGTCAAATCCTCCTTCTCTTCCAAAAGTCACACAGTTTATTGGGTAAACATGGCAAGTCAGGTACTGAGAGACTGTTAGATGGCATCCACCTTCTTCTGAATGCAGCAGTTTGAGGCTGAGTAAGCTCCAGTCTTCCCCACTGTGCAGCCTACAAGAGAAACAGAACACAGAAATACAGCCTGCATGTCCCAGGCCAGCAGAGTATGCAGTTTTATAGATTAAATCTGCCTATTTCAAACTTCTCTAATACAAATTAGCAGTGCAGGGAACCAAGGAATCCTCCTTCCTCCAAGGCTGCAACCTGCTGTTCAGAGGTCACAGCACTAGTAGGAAGCATTACTGTCAGAAGACTGGACATTAGGGACAATTTCTTCACTGACAGAGTCGTTAGGCATTGGCCCAGGCTGCCCAGGGCAGTGATGGGGTCACAATCCCTGGAGGGGTTCAAAAACCATCTAGATGTGATGTTTAGTGCTGTGGTTTAGTGGTGACTTGGCAGTGTTAGGTTAACAGTTGGACTTGATGATCTTAGAGTTCTTTTCCAACCTTAATTGTTCTGTGAAGATGCTCTTTGTTCACAAGTCTAAACCCACCTAGAGTTGGTCTTCATCTGGTAGAGAAGCTGTTCCCTTTCAGCTGGAAAGGAATAGCTATACAGCAACATGGACATATAAAAACCTGATGTGAGATCTTGTAACATGCTAATAATTATATTGCTCATAAGTGACTCATTGGATACACCTGGGATAGTCTCATAATTGTTGGAGATGTTGTCTCTGGAGAACAATTGCAAACACCTATCAAGATCATCCTCATCTAAGTGAGTGATGTTGGCAGCAATACAAATCACCACCTACCAAATGCAGTTTCTAGATCTGCTAGGGGAGTATACATCCTGCTGCTGGCAATAAAGGAACTGCTCAATGCAGTTAGCCTTTCTCATTATTTGTTTCTCCCTAATTACACTTATTTCTATACAACACTGATGGCAGTCCATCAGCATTTGTTCATTCACTAGAGCATTTCATGATGCCAAGGCAGGCTTAAAAATAGACTCCTCTGTGTTATGGAGCTCAGTTTGGATATGATTTCTTGCATAGAGTGTGAATGGTTAGATGGAGGAATTTATCTTACAGCTCTCCAGCTTGCTCTTAGTTTCCCAGACCACTAAACCAGCATCTGTAATCATGCACTAGACTGCAGCAAGCTGTTCCTTTAGAACAGAATCTTTTTATGCAGTTCAGCATCCCAGACCAACTTCCATGTGCAGGCAGGATGCCAAGTGCTACATCCTGACCAAACCTGCCAGTTAGCTCCTTTACATCCACGTGCTTGTGGGCACCAGCACTCCAGTTTGAACTTTGGCTCTAACACTCCTGGAGGGCAAAACTCAAGATTTCAACAATGCCCAATCTCACAGCTGGATTAAAAACACATCAAAGCCAGTTTGGGTGTTGGGCAGAGGTTCAATTTCCTCCATAGATACAGCCACAACTAAGTAGCTCCACTACCGGTGTGGTTACTGTGTTGTGACCTAAATCTAATTAAGAGGTACTTCCAGAGGGACAAAGAAGCTTCTGAGGTAATGCACTGCTAAAAGGGCAGAGAGTCAGGAACTGGCAACAATATAGATCAGATAATAGCCTTATCCCAAATTTTAGACTCATCATCTCTTAGCAGCTGTCAAGTGCCACAGCCAGAAGGGCCACAAAGGAACTTTCTCCATCAGTTAGATGGCAGCTTAGATAGTTTGTACAAAGGTCACTTGCAGATGACAAGCCCCCAGCTGGCAGTGGGATGCTGAGGAACAGGTGACATTTGGAAGTCATAATGGTGTATCTTTCTGGATTTGGGGTGAAAAGCTGCATTTTCTTCCAACTTTCAAAGGCAAGGCAATGCATAAGGCCAACCTTGTGATGAGGCTGGAACCCTTCCTCTTAGGCTACCACTCATTCCTGGGCATAACATAGCTAAGAGCAGGGCAGGTGCATGAATTACACTTCCCAACACATCCCACTTCACTGGCTCTGACTCCTGCCTCTCCAAGGACTGCTGTTCCTCTGTTAACTGTCAATTTACAACTAGGGCTGCATGACATTTTAAGGTGACTACTGCAAATGCATTCACATTGCTTGATTTCACATTGATGTTCCTTGATTCCAATCCATTTAAAACCTCTGAACAGCTGTCATTTAAGATTAACTCAATAAAAAGTGGATAAAAGTCCTAATATTGCCAACAAAACATCCCATGGCATCTTTCTCCTGTGCTAATTAATTCAGAAAGCTCATTTTTCCTCATTTACCTTAGAAAGAGTAGGGAAGTGTCCTCCCCTGCATGGCATTTCTACTAACATGCATCACACTCTAGGCTTAGAGAGCAAGAAGCTAAGTGGTGCATCCTTAAATGGGGTTTAAGATTGTCACAGTTGCTGCAGAACCTGCACCCTCCAGAGCTCTGAAATACATTTCAAAATGTATCATGTAATGCTAACAGTGATATGAATCACTGCCTAATGAGACAGCTTCTAACAAGCTGGGGAGACCAGCAGCCTACTGGTACTGTCCTCTCTCTCCAGCATATCCAACAGGCCAGATTGTTACTAAACACACATGCTAGTCTGCACAATTTGGTCTAAAAACTATTAGTCAAAACAAATGCAACTCTTCACAGCAGTACTGAATTCTGCAGCGAGTGGTTTCACAATGAAGTGATTGTATCTTTCCTATTGTCAGCCTGATTATCCCTTGCTTAAGGATTTCAAAGGCAGAACAGAGAGAAAACTCCAACTCCTATATCCTTGTATTCCCAGGACAAGAACTTACTTGGTGGCTTTCAAAGTTACAGTGCAAGAATCTGTAGTAAGCAGAGAACACAAACTACTTAAGCAAAAAGGCCAGGTCCTGTAAAACATGTCCCTTAGATAGCAGGGATGGTGAGTCCAGTGTGTGAAGTCTCTAGGCCAGGGTTAGTTTCAGCCTTGGAATGAATACTCCTGTGCAAATCCATCAGCAGGAAACAATGAAGCCTGTTGCTTTTCCTGGCTCTAATCAACATGGTGCACTGTGCCACCCACCACCTCTCTGCATGCTTCCTAAAGTAGCAAAGAGCATCCCTGACTGGATCAACAGGCTCTTCATGGACTGCTGTCCAATTTTCTTTCCCTCAGCCATTGTATTCCAATTTCAGATGGTAATAACAATGAAGAGGAATCTTTAAATCCCCTAGGTAAACATAACTGTGCTCCAGCAGCAGTAACACATTATCCTGTTAGATTTGTCAGTGTAACTGAGTTTAAGACTAAGTGTCTTGCTTGAATCCACAAGATGAAGTTAGAGGCTTTGCCATCTCCATCAGCTCAGAGCCTGCCAGGACTGTCTCACATTTACCTGAGTGTCAGACCTTGCTCAAGTACAAGAGATTACACAGCAAATTTACACAGAATCCAGGGTAGCACTCACCTTCTAGAAGCTGCATGAAGTTCTCCAGAGAGCAACTGCACATCCCAAGATTACCTTTCTATCAGCAAATAACACTTGCAGCACTCTAAACACCTTCTCAGGTAGCCCCTAATCTGATAGGAGATTCTATCAACTGCAACTGCTGAGGGTTTGCTCAGATTTGCTTTTCCCTGACTACAGTTATTACCATTGAGTTGCTGCACAAAATACACAGCAATTCATACCTGATTGATGGCTATAAGAAGCTTTAGAGAGCAAAATAAACTGAATTATGCTGGTGATTTTAAGAGAGAAATCCTACAAGTACTGTGATGCTTCTTGACTCACTTTAACATTGACAATGACTTCTCAGATGTTCCACTCAACAGCCTGAAAAATTCCAGGTATTAACAGAACCCAGGAATTGTTAAACACTTCTCCAACTGCTTTTGTGCTGCAAGGTGTATCCTGTGGCATGCCTTGGGATGACAGTTCTTGTTGATGAGCAGCAGATGGAACTAAATGAATCTTGCAAGGACAGGTTCTCAGTCCAGAGAGCAGGAGGGAACATACAGAGCTATTCAAGCAATTGAACAAGCACCACACAGTTTTGGATTCAGCTTACCTAGAAGTGACAGATTGAGGGAGGGAGGCTGAGAAAGTAGCAGTTCTTCCCTGTGCTGTCCCAGGATGATGAAGTTTTTGGCATCTGCTTAAAGCCATTCATTCACTGTACAAACCCAAAGCACTGCACCCTAGGTGGAAACATACATGATACCAAAGCTTCATCTAGCCACATAAGACTGAAAGTCCACAAAATAAGCCAAGCTGACAGTTTGCAAGGGTAAGTTTGCTGTCTACTAAAACCAGGCCAGGATTGCAGCAGCAGAGTTGTATTTTAGTGCAACAAAGAAAAAGAGAGGCAAACCCTACAGTTAAGCTGCAGAGTTTTTTAAATGGAAGAAGACCACATCATTTTATTTGATAAAATAAAGGTCTCTTCTTATCCAGGAAAGAAGGGAGCTGCTGGAGAGAGTCCAGCACAGGGNTGCAGATACAAGTTAGGTTATGTTCCTTGTAGGTGATTTTCCTCTATTTTACTGGAACAACTGGAGGAAAAAACTTAATTTGGCATAGATGCAGAGAGAGCATAACCTTGGAGGAGAAAACTAAATAATCTTCAGATTCTCTCACTTCTAGAGTTGCTGGAGATAGAGCTTAAAAATCAAAAGCCAGGAAAGAGAGAAAAGTGAAAGTTCAGAAAGATTAAATCTCCTCAGACTAAGGAACTTAAGTGATTTAGTGTCTTGTAGAGAAGATAATCAGTTGAAGTGTGAGTGTGAGAGCACTGTTCAAAGATTAGAAACCAGAGCATGACTAACCTTATCCGAGATAAGAGCTGGGATACAAGAATTGGCAAATACCAGGGTAGGGATGGGGGAAAATGTGGCTTCCAAGTATTGTTAGAGACAGCAGCTATCCACAACTTGATTCTTGCAGTTCTGTGAACTTAACATGCCTGCTAAAGCCTAGCTTTGGCTCCTGCTTGTGCTTATGTTGAAGAGTAAAAGCTATAAGATGACTTATTGTGGTTCTTCAAATTGCAGGGTCATGGAGAAATAGCTGATGAGGTGGATTTGCTGTGTGTGCTCTTAAGACATAATTAGACAGATAGGCCTGGATCTGAGATCCAAGGTTTTACCACGACAGTAACTCTCCCTCTTTTCTATCTAGGCCATAATTGAGGCTCATTTGGTGTAAGTTGAAAGTCTCTTTTGCTCTGATTTCAACACAAGCTTTAAAATAAATAATGTATACCTGTCAGAGACATAATACTTGCATAAGCCTCAGGTATTTGTGCTAAGAAAGCAGCCTGTGTGCAGGCTAAGAAAGCAAGATGCAGTGTAAGCAATTCCTCTGTTGGAGAAGAGGCAAATGACATCTCCAAAATGGACTTTGCATTTAATTAACAGATGCTAGTCAAGCCATATGTCAAGATGCAAAATCAATACAACTTGGAGGACAAAAAACTAGTGCCATCAAGAAGTTTTAGCCAGCAAGAAAAATCAGGTTTCATCTTGAAGAGTTGCTTCTTGTAGGTAATCAGGCTAATGTATATAAATCTGCAAAATACTGCCTTCTTTAGTTAGGCAGCAACTGCTTTAATTGGGAGGTGGACTTTGAGCTGTAAGGAATTGAAAAGTGCACTCAAATAGCAGGCTTGAGTAGGTAAAGCTCTGGTGTAACTGAGAGGTCTTTTTCTGCCACAGAAATGAGTTCTGTGCTGATTTGTCTTCCCTTGTTTTTTTGCAGCTGTCACTGCAGGCTGTGAAGTTTCTTTGGCTGTTGAAACTGATGTCCTGCAGCTTCTTGATCAGCTTTGCCTCTATCCTGAGATGCTGCTTCTAGAGCTGGGAGGAGTGACTGTCAAAGAGATGACTTTGCTCTCCAGAACACTCACTACTGAATGAGGTAGGATAAATTCTCTGGGTGGTTAGGGATGGGTGTCTACATGAGTAAGAAATGGGCCAGCACAGAAGGTTAGGGGTTGGAAGGGACCTCTGGAGATCATCTAGTTCAACCCCCCTGCCAGAGCAGAGCAGCTTGCACAGGATGTGTCCAGGTGAGTTAGGAATATCTCCAGAGATGGAGACTCCAGCAGCTCCCTGGGCAGCCTGGGCCAGTGCTCTGTGACTCTCAAAGAGATTCCTCCTTATGTTTAGATGGAACTTCCTACGTTCTAGTTCTAGTTTTTGCTCCAAACAGCAGACTTCAGAGGGAGCCTTTTAATTTTTTTTTGACCTTTCAGGTGCCCCTTAGGAGTCAGACATGAGATGCTTGATTTTAGAAACTAATGTTGATTAAATCCTTTAAGCAACAGTAAGGAACAGCGTGTTCAGATTGCAGACCAGCAGCTGTGAATGAAACTCCTTAGCTGAGAGGAATGTTGCATACAAGTGTGACTTTTATTGACAGATTTTAATTGGCTTTTGAAGGACATGATTACAGGTGTAGACATACATTTTCTCCTTCAAGGCATTCCCAAGTAAATTCACATAACTCTGGAGGCTCCATATCTTAAGCAGCAATATTTTCAGTCAATGCACTGTATACTTTGTTCATCTGTGAATAGTAATTGAGTCCTGGACTGCATTTATAGTGCTGAGTAATACAACTGCCATGATGTATAATAATGCTTAAGAGCTCCAGGGAGGCTCATTTACATGATACTGAGGGAAATGGTCTTGCCAGGAAGGAGAATTAAGAGGCTGATATTGTGTGAATTACAAAATGGATTTCAGGTGGGGAAAGTCTGAGTGAACTAGAGTTATGGGGAAAAAAAGAGAGTGCAGAGGCATTTCAAATGATTGCTAGAAAGTGGGGTTGGCTTTTTCTTCTCCTAGGAGTGACTTGGCATAAGGGGATTCTCTTTCTCTGTAGGTGCTTGGCAGAGGTGTTAAGTTAGCCTTTAGAGAACTGGCTGCCTTTTGGGAGAATTTGAGAACAACATAAAGTTCATTTTATTCTGCTGCCACTGCAGCTATGTGATTGCTTTCCCCTTCAGCACAGACTGTTGGGCAATAGTTAGAGGTGTCCCTGAGGGCTTGGTTTTCAAAGTCACAGGCTTTCTTCTGATAGATGGGTAGTGTGGTCCTTGAACTGTTGTGCCTGGGTATTTTTGGGCTTCTGGAAACTATAAGACATCTGAGACTCTTCCTGCCAAAGTTGCCATTTACTGTACTTTTACCTGCTTTGACACAGAATGGAGCTTTTTCACAGCTAGCCTGAGGATGAGGGGCATAGGCCTTGAGGTGTAGGTGTTCCCTCTTCTCTACTGGACTGCAAAGTAGAGTCTTTCTAGGGAACATTGTGCATTTGAGTTCTGAACACTATGAATGCTTTTGTTTATTAAAAAAAAAGATGTGTAACTTGACTAGTTAAACCTTATCTAAGAAAGAATAAAGACAACTACATGTGTCCCTTCTCATTTTGGCTTCTAATATCACAACAAGGTTTTTCCCCTTTGCAGTAAGACTGAGCTGGGGAAGAGACACCAAGCAAGAGCAGAGCTGTGTCCTCTTGATGCAGAAGGGGCTTGCTGCCTGAACAAGCTCAGCTGTCTTACCCTGGCAAAAAGCTTTGCCTGAAGTGGCTCAGGAATTGGCCTGGGAGTGTAAGAAGCTGTCTAGGGAGGGAACATAGAATCCTAGAATGGTTTGGGTTGGAAGGGACCTCTGGAGCTCATCTAGTCCAACCCCCCTGCAGTGGCCAGGGACATCCCCAACTAGAGCAGCTTGCCCAGAGCCCTGGCAAGCCTCACCTGCAATGCCTCCAGGGATGGGAACTCAACCACCTCCCTGGGCAACCTGGGCCAGTGTTCCACCACCCTCGTGGGGAGCAACTTCTTTCTAATGTCCAGTCTAAATCAACTCATCTCCAATTTAAAGCCATTGCCCCTTGTCCTTTCCCTCCAGGCCTTTGCAAACAGGCCCTCTGCAGCCTGCTTGGAAGTTCCCTTTAGGTCCTGGAAGGTCACTAGTAGTTCCCCTGAAGCCTTCTCTTGTCCAGGCTGAACAATCCCAGCTCCCTCAGCCTGTCCTCAGAGCAGAGGTGTTGCAGCCCCTGAGCATTCTCGTGGCCTCCTCTGCACCTGCTCCAGCAGCTCCATGGCCTTTGTGTGTTGAGGGCTCCAGAACTGGACACAGTATTCCAGAGGAGACCTTGTAGAGTAAGGGACAGAGAGTCAGGGTGGCTACTCTCAAAATGAAAGGGTTTCCTTCTTATTGTCTGATGGTGTCTTAAGAAAAGAATGGAATGAGTCTGTGGGTATTATCCTCCTGCATTACCACTGAGGTACTGTAAATTCATCACCACTTGTCACCTATAATGTTGATTGGGTGAGAGCAGGGTTTTTCTCCCCAAGTACTCCCAAGCTTCATTTAAAACCAGGGCTCTAAGGATGGGTACTTAACAATGCCAATTCTCCAAGGCTCCCTGAGACAAGCTCCTGCAGGAACTGATTTGCAACAATCCTGATTTAGCTTCAGGCTGACTGCAGAGTTTGTGACAATTGGCTTCCTTAGCTGAAGTTAGCCTCTGTGAATGCTCCCAGAGGGGCACTGAGCAGCTCTGAGTGTCTGGGCCATCATACTCATAAAGCATCCTGAGATTCTGTGTAAAAGATGCTACCGGAAAGCTAAATATTACTGTTGTCATAAAGTTGATGTTACTACATCTGTGTGTCCTTGGGGAATGCACAGTGTGAGCATAAAGTGACTTGGTGGTTATCCTACCCTTCAGATTGCAGTTTTTACAGCTGCACTGTCCTTATTTATAAAAGATATTGATCCAGCAACATCAGCTTGAGCTATGGCTTGTCTCATCAGGTAGCAACTGGAAGTTGCTGGAGCAATCCAGTAAATTAGTGTGAGTACAGGCAGAGCTAGGAATTGCCATCTGGCCTGGCAAGTGGCTGATTCAGAGCTTCATCTGGATGTGTCAGGACAGAAGACCATGGGCTTTCATCAGGGCTGCTGGCCCATACCCATTGAGACTTTCATATGTGCTGAGCATCTTTCACCTGAAAGAACCCCCAGATTGTTCCTGATTGGCATGCATTTGCTGCTGAGGAGCAGCAGTTTGGGAAACGAGAGAACCTGTTGCCTGAAACACCTTGAAAATCAAAGACTGTTAGGAGAAGGAGATTTGTTGACAAGTTGTGGGGCAAAGCAGTGATAGAGAATCAGCAGGAAGAGATTTCAAGTCCTAACAGAATATCGTTGAGTGTTTTTCATCACCAGGTTGAGCAGCTCAGCTGCTCTCCCATGAGGCCATTGTTGGCAGGGAGGACACAACTGGGCCCTTAGCAGTGTTCATTGCATAGCCATCAATTGCCTGATTTGTTAAAAGTACCAAAATCTAGGCCATATGCAGCCCAATTGATGGCTTTGCTGCAGATGGGAGGTCAGGGGCACAAGATTTGTTTGTGGTGGCTGGCATCTCATAGCATTAGATCATTGGACAAAGCTCTGAGGTCAGTTACAGCCTCACTCTTTGGGAAGAGATGGCTGAAGGATTCTGCCCTTGGGTTTTCTAACCTATGCTTGAACCAAGAGATTGTTATTTCACATTGCAGTGATCAAGTGCTTGGAGTGAGAGGTCATTTCCTAGTGCCTGCTGTCACAAAACCATTTCATGCTGTTGCTCTGCCCCTGATTGAAAGGAGGAGAAAGATCAGGCTTAGGCTCACAGCTAGCTGAGGGGTTTAGGTCTTCAGAGGCCACAACTCAGCAGGTAGCCAGTGATGCAGGCACATGAGCAAATGCTCTAACAGCTTAGACATGCTTTAAACATTTATCACTCTTCACAGCCACCCATCTCACTCTTAATATTTGTATCATTGTCATCCTTTTCATTTTAGTAATGGGAAAAGAGCTGAAGATAAGGCAGGGCAACTTCCTCATGTTTTCAGAAGCAGCCTGGGAGGTGGGAGGGAAAAGTCATCACAGAATCACAGACTGGTAGGTGTTGGGAGGGACCTCTGAAGGTCATCTAGTCCAACCCTCCCTGATCAAGCAGGGCCACCCAAAACCAGCTGCCCAGGACCATGTCCAAACAGCTTTTGAATAGCTCCATGGAGGAAGACTGCACCAGCTTCCTGGGCAACCTGTGCCAGTGCTCAGTCACTCACAGTAAAACAAGAGAAAGTGCCTGCTGATGTTCAGATGGAAGCTCCTGTGTTTCACTTGGTGCCCATTGCCTCTGGTCCTGTCACTGGGCACAGAGCCTCAAGTTGTGCCAGGGGAGGTTCAGGTTGTATATTAGGAACAATTTGTTCCTTGAAAGAGTTGTTAGACACTGGCCCAGGCTGCCCAGGGCAGTGCTGGAGTCACCAGCCCTGAAGAGGTTCAAACAGCATGGAGATGTGGCACTTGGTGCCATGGTTTAGTGGCATGGGGGAGTTGGCCAATGGTTGGATTTGATGATCTTAGAGGTTTTTTCCAACCTAAACCATTCTGTGAGTATATGAGATGAAACTGTGTGCACATCTCCTTTCCATGTCTCCAGGAGCACTGTGCCTTTCACAGCAGAGAGGTTTCTGGGGAGTTGTCCTAGCTCGAGCTGCTAACAGGGAAGTCAAGGCAGGTCAGGAGCTAACAGGATTGCACTGTGTACTGCTGCAGCTTGTACTCTGCAAGAATAGCATTGCTGGCTGCTTGCCAGCTCTGACACCCTGCCAGACAACTTGCATTACTGCTCCTGCTACATGCTCTGACACATTGTAATGCCTGGGAGGCTGCCTCCAAAGGGCAGCAAGCATTAGCCTCCTTGAGGAAAGGAGATGAGAATGTGGAAGGTCTGCCAGGCTCCTTGTGATCTCTACTGACATTGATGCTATCTACTCCTGGGGGTAAGGAGTGGTCTTGCAGAGAATAGCCACCACTGCCTACTACATGCTGAAACACATTCCCTTAACCTGTTCCAAGAACAAAACATGGCAGTCTCCTTGTTAGCTAGCTCAAGTGCTCACTTCTAGACAGAAAGGAAAAACCTGCAGATAGTACACCTTCATTATTATTCACACTAACCTGTCTTTCCTTCTGCTCAGCATTTAGAGGTCCAGTAAGCTGGAGATGCAAGTAAGGAAGGAGAGCTGCATCCTAGAATGAAGGCAGAGTCATCCCTGTCCTCCATTCTTTATGCTCTGCTGAAATGTTTCTATTAACAGACAGGACAAGGGCTCCTATCCCAGTCTCTGGTGCTCTCATTAGCATGGTTTAGTTTCTCAACAGAGCTGGCTGATGTGCTCATCAGACCTTGAAGGATTTGTTCCATGTCAGATGCAAGATGTGAGTATAAACAGAAGATAAACCTTAAACTTACAGAAGAGTTGTCCCAGAGATGATGGTGAATAACAGCTCAAGCTTTTGCCTTGCACACCCAAGGAATAGTCCTTCCCATGGGCTTTCTGCTAGGCTGAAGCAGTTCTCAGTGATTTTTGGGTGGGATCATAGAATCATGGAATCATGATGGTTGGAAAAGACCTCNCACGTACTCCTCCCACACTGATCTGTGTAGCAGTTCATGTGTGTACTTGCAGGGGATGGGCAAAACAGATGGGTGGCTGAGAGAAAACCAGTAACTGCAGCAGGGACAATCTGCTTTTGTTTAGAAAATATATAAAGAAACATCTCTCAGGCAAACTTGGCAGTTGGTATGTGGACAAGCTGCTTAGTTCTGTTAGCTGCAGGTATCCATTTCTGGTCTATAGCTGCCAAATGGAGGTGATGTGTGCTTAGCTCTCTAGGGATATAGGGTGCAGATGTACCCAGGCTTGGCATAATATTTCATCCTACAAGCAGCCTCCTTGAAACTGTTGTTATAAGCCTCCAGGACTCTCTCTGTTCTGCCTTCCATCTCAGTTCAAGAGTTCCTGAGTTCCAGGATTCAGCTCCTGAGCCTGAGTCCTATCTGCTGCTGAATCCTCCTGCGACAGCATCAGTGGGGAGGGAGTTACCAGCAAGGGGGGTTGGTTCTGCTATTGGTTTTGTGTGTGTATATATAAACACACTTAATTTATTTGTTAGCTTCATTAAAGTAATTTAAGCTTCATTTCCAATTCACAATTCTTTCTCTCTGTTAATTTACCCTTTTTTTCTCCTTGGAGTGGTGGAGAAGGAGCTAATAGAGAATATCTGTCCCTGGGTTGGTGGTTGGCCCAGCCCTAACCCTTGATGTTTAGGCAGGAAAGGATTCATTTAGCCTCAGTGTTCCAGCCAGGCTAACAACTTCAGTTATTTCTATAGGCTCAGGCACAAAATCCTGAACTATTTACAAGAAGGCTGGAGAGGGCCTGTTTGCAAAGGCCTGTAGTGAAAGGACAAGGGGCAATGGTTTGAAATTGGAGAAGAGTAGATTTAAACTGGACATTAGAAAGAAGTTGCTCCCCATGAGGGTGGTGGAACACTGGCCCAGGTTGCCCAGGGAGGTGGTTGAGTTGCCATCCCTGGAGGCATTGCAGGTGAGGCTTGCCAGGGCTCTGGGCAAGCTGCTCTAGTTGGGGATGTCCCTGGCCACTTTAGGGGGGTTGGACTAGATGAGCTCCAGTGGTCCCTTCCAACCCAAACCATTCTTGGATTCTAGGATTTTATGTAGCTGGCTTAAGGACTTGGACCTCTCTGTAGATCTCTGTTTTTTCTTGAGCTGGTCAGGTAGTAATGTCTTTAAAGGGAGTAGCTGCCAGCAAGCAAGCAGACAGTAAACCAGGTCACTAGAGGAGAGGGACCCTGTTACTTAAGCCTTAGTAAAAACCTCTGGTAATGTGAAAATGTGTTTCACTCTTCTCACCTCCTTGTGCAGCTGTTGCACTTAACAAATAGAAATGACAACTCCTTTTATTGCTGCTTCCTGTTGTTTGCACTGGGAAGTGGAACAGCTGGGAGGAAGCTCACTCTGAGCTTTTCCACAGTGTTTCTATGGAAACTCTCAGCTCTCCAGCAGGTTCTCCAAAGGGCACAAGCTGTGGATGCCTCCCAGTAATTGTCATGTTCACATGCTTCTGAATCTTATTCCTGGCCACCAGCAGATCTCTGGAATGGTTTCCTAGGTGATTGCATTTGCCATGCTGTGGACAGCAATGAGCATGTTAACATTGCTAAATGCTGCTTTCTGCACCTCTGGCTGCTCTGGATGGAGAATCTGCTGAAATCTTGGGCCTGTAGGGCCATGTCTGGGCTATTCTCTTCCTAAAGGAAAACAGTTGATCACCTTACAATTAATTTTGTGTGAAATGTCTCTTATTTTTCAAGATATGTTGAAGTAACTCCTTAATCTCAGTCCTCATTCATAAAGAACTTGCAACACCTCAAGCCTCCAGGGAGTTCTGTGGACAATTCCAGAGGTGACTTCAGATAAATCACCATGAAGAATTTCTGCTGTTTGTAGGTTGCCTGACAGAATTCCTCCTGTATGGATGGGTTAGTATATTGGAGTGGAACATCCAACAGGAATGAAAAACTGAAGCTAGCAATGAGTATTAACTGATAGGCCTTTGGGGTTGAGTTGTAGACAGATTGGAAAGCTTTTCAAAAGGTAGTTCTGGAAAAGCTATGTATTTTTATGGGCCTCTCTTCAAAACCTCATTGGGAGCCACCTCTGAACAGTGGTTTTAGGTTGGGTGGCTTTCTCCTTAGGAGCCCTAGGAGCTACTGAAAGGCTCCCATTGTGCATTGAAGGGTTTGTCAGCAGGGCTAGGCAAGGTGCCTAACCTTTCTTGTATCTCACCTCAAAGCCTTCTTTAGAGGTGCTTGTCAAATTGTAACTAGACACTTCTCACGTGGATGCAGTTACTGACAAATGGGGAAAATCAGACCCTGACACTGAATTTATTCCTACAGAGTTCCAGAAGTCTTGCATGAATCCAACCAATCCTTGCATCCCTTGGCTTCCCTGTGCAGCAGACATTCAGCCTTTGTGTGGGTGAAGTGCCTATGTGCGAG
Source organism: Bucco capensis (assembly GCA_013396975.1). Lineage (NCBI taxonomy): Eukaryota > Metazoa > Chordata > Aves > Piciformes > Bucconidae > Bucco > Bucco capensis. The sequence goes on from VWZO01012382.1 coordinate 553,232, forward strand.
CTGCAGCAGGGAGGTGGCTGATAAACCTGGGATGGCAAAGGGTCTGTTAGGTTTTGTCTAAGCAGGACTCTCAGGTGGAGGAAGAACTGTCCTTCTGCCTTTTACTGGCTCTGACAAAGCTTCCTACTGGCAGGGCCCATTAATTTTTAATTTAGTCCTCTCTAGGCTGCTCTGCTGTTGTGGTTTATGAGGATATTATGCTGCCACGAAGGCCTGGAAACAGGATTTTGAAGTTTGAGAATGGCACAGTGTCAGTGTGCTTGGTGAAGAACTGAGTGGGTATTTATAGCACAGCTAATTCATTGCTGCTTTGGTTTTGATGTCAGCATACAGGTCAGCAGGAAGGGAAATCTGTGATCCCCTCTTCTTCATGGCTAACTAACTGAGGGGAACTGACAGCAGATTACCTGCTCAGATTCTGTTAAGCTTGGTAAGGTTAGGAGAAACTCAGAGGAGCTGTTTTTAACCCATCATGTGCCTGCCTCCTGTGGAATTCATGAGATTAGGGTTTATGAATTCATTGGAAGAAGTCTGCTCAGGCAGATATCTTTAAGATATAGAAATGCCTTCCCCTGAAACCTCCTGCCCCAAAAAGTTAAACTTCTGACTTCACCCTCCAATGGATCCCTCAGATGCTTCTTCCACGCACAGTTGAACAATCCAGGCAGGGAGTGCTTGCCTCTTAAAGCAGTTGCTTGTTGCAACTTTCCTTGCTGTGCTTTGGGTATTTCAAGTAGAGCTTTGAGCTGTTTGCATGGAAATGGAGGCTCAACTGGTTCAGCAATCAGGTACTAATTACGCTTTTATCTACTGGAGAGAAGAGCTAATGGATTAATGTTTTTAAATATCTATTCTATGTGTACCTAGACACTCAGAAGGTGCAATTCTGATTGTTGGAGCTAGTGATGTTTTTTCTGGGCTTCAGGTTCTTGTGCAGGATGTGCAAGCTGACAAATGGCTTAGGTGAGCTAATCCATTCTCTTGATCTGAAGATCTTCAGTTTGTGTTAGATTAGGGACAAGGCTTAGGTTTGTTTTCTCTACCTCAACATGAAAGTAGCTGAACTACTGAGTAACTGACCAACAAGTTATTGCATTCCACAGACATCACACTCAGTATAAATTGAGGGTTAATTCCTGGAACACCCACACTGCAGTTCCTGCTCCCTATAGCCAACTCCTACACCAAGCTTGAACCTTGGGAGCTCTTACATAAAGCCCAAGAACAAAGCAAGGCAGGTGCATGATTCACCTAATTAGAATTAATTAACAGCAAATACTAAAAGGAGAGGTTGAGCACCTGAGCCATCTGGGGTGGTGGACTGGGAACTCTCCTGGTGAAGATCAGCAGCTCAGCTCTGCTGCTGCAGGACTCTGCCTGCAATCCTGGGTCAAGAGTTCCTGACTCCCAGGATCCAACCCCTCAGTCTGATTTCTCATCTCCTGCTGAGTCCTGCCACAGCATCAGTGGTGATGTAGTTGCCATCAAAGGGTGTTTGGGTTTGGTGTTGGTTCTGTATATATTTGCATGCATTTCATTTTTAGTACTATTTTAATTAGCTCTGGTTTTCATTTCTAATTCACAAGTCTTTGTCTGTTAATTCCCTTTTCCTTCCTGGAGCAGGGGGAAAGAGGGACAATAGAGTGCCTCTGTTACTTGACTGGTGGTTGGCCCAGCCCTAACCCTGGACAATATCTGAAGAGCTTAGCATAAGAACTGGCTGTGGCTGTTGTGCTCTTGTTCTTCAGAAGGTTGCTGCCACAGAGGGTGACTGATTTGGAAGGCTCCTGCAACCTGAAAAGTGCAGCATCTTAAACCCCTAATGCTTCCCTTCCTCAAAACCCATGGAAAGATAATGAAAAGTTGATGAAGCACAGGAGGAAGTTTCTAGTCAGCAGACTGCAGTGCTGGTGAATTGGGTTTTCACAGCTCACTAACCTCTTAAGTGTTTAATAAATCCAAAAGATCTGTTCCAAGGATAAGGTGGCCCTGCTATCTAACCAGACAGGCTCTACCTGCTGTCTTCTTTCTTAAACCTGACCCTTCACAGCAGGACCAATTACCCAGCTAACAAAGTGGAGACAAGTGTCTCCTTTTGTGTCTTGCTCTCCCCTGAGCTGAAGGATTTGTGGTTGTCATGGCAATGTTGCTTCAGACATTGCTAGCAGGAGGAGTTGTGATGAAGTGACTGAGGATTGGCTGTGGAGGTTGTTTCTCCTCCTTTTTTTGTAGAGCTTTTTCTGGGTTAATCATGGGACCTTGTATTGACAGCTTGAGAAATAGGCTTCTCTGAGCAGGCTCCAGGGCTGGCATTGCTTGCTGTGGGGAATTGGCAAGTTGAAAATGTAGTAGATCCTAAAGACAACATTGGTAAATGAGTTGCTGTGCTGGATGATAGCTCTGCATAAATATCTGAAGCAAAACCCCCTTCTTCTGCAGGGTGCAGCACAGGGGATGGACATCTCAGGCTCTCCTCTACATCTGCTGGTTAAGTTGTCCTATCACCTCTGTGCAGGTGACACTTTGTGTTGTGTTTCAGTCTAAGAATTCCTATCTCTTGCTCCTTCAGCAATTGCTCCTGGCTGCAAAGGTTTGGATCTAGGCAAATGAAGAGTTAGGAGGCTGAGACCCTTGCCAGGAAAGGCTAACTGGGGAGCTAATCTAATCAGCCCATTGATGTCCTAATCAGCCAGCTGGTGGCAGGAGGTCCAGCTGGCACCTCAGGCATGATCTTGAGAATGAGCTGCTTGTTTCTCCAGCTAGGAGACTCCCTATAGAGTCTGTCTGCATGCTTTATTTTTGGAGAAGTTGGCTGCTTTGCCTGGTGGCTGCTATCTGAATTTGAGTCCTGCTTCAGCTTGGTAATTGAAAAATATTGGACTAAAAGGCAAGTCTGAAGTTCTTATCTTGTTTTCACAGCTTGTCTACATACAACTAGGAGAAACCTGTCAGCTGCTGGCAGGTTGGCTTGCATATATGAACAATTCAGTAAAACTTGAGACAAGTAGAAAGAGCTTAGAAGTGAGGCCTTGATGCAGGAGGTTCAGGACTGGCAGCCAAGCTGATTTATTGATACCAACTTGTTCAGGGATCTTGAGAAAATTGTTCTGGCTTCTTGCCTTGGCTTGCTCATTCAGTATCAAAACCAGGGACTGACCTTGAATCACTTAAGTGGTTTTTTAATGTTGCAAGCTAGGGAGGGTTAAAAATACCATGTTTATTTCTAACTGTCCTGAGGTTACATGTAACTAGATTGTTTTAAATCAAGGTTATTTCTCTCCCCAGAATGGCATATTTTCTCTGGCTTTATTCTGTTTGCCCTGTCAGAGCAGTGATTGACCATCTCTGCTCAAGCCTTTGTTTCCTGTGGCTCAACAGCTCTGACAGTAGTTATGGGTCAGAACAAAACCACCTGAAACTCCTATGTCCTGGCCAAGCTCCAGCTGAATTCTAAGCTCAGACTCCAGTTCTCTGGGACTGGATCCAGAGTGATTTATTAAGCACTTGAGGAGGAAATGGCATTTGTGCCCTTGAGTGCTGGGCTCAGTGGAGCTGGGTGAGGACACACCTGGGGTGACAGCAGGTGAGCTCCTGGTTTGCATAGAGGAGGCAAAAGCCTTTACACAGTGCAGATAATGCACATTGTAAAACAGTTACAATAACATTCACTGCAGCCAGGAAAACAATTTTACAGCAGATTAAGCACTTAGAAAAAGGGGAGAGAGGAGTGAGAAAGCAATACTGGTGCTAAATTAGGGTTTAGTCAGCAGCAGAAAGAACATAAGAGAAAATGAGAAAGTGTTCCCAGTGACCTAGTGCTTAGTTTTTTCCCAGGCCAACTCAAATCTGTGTTAATCTATTTTGTTGGGGCACTGTTTGAGTTGAGAAGCTTTACTGCTCTCTAAGATCAGGCCTGTTAATTGAAAAATACTAGAACTGAGGTGTGCATTATCTGAAATAGTGCTTAGAGGGAAGGTCAGTTGTGTTGTTCTTAGACAAACAGCTGTTCAGTGGCTTGGGTCTTCCTTGTCATGTGAATTTACAGTTGGACTTGATGATCTTGGAGGTCTTTTCCAGCCTTGATGATTGCATGATTCTGTGCTTGAGAGTATTGGAATCTGTTAAACAAAATGCCCTGTTAAGGCATATTTCAGTGGATCACTTAGACTGTTGTCTAACAGCCACCTAATGATAGGTGATGCACCTGAGGTGACTTCTGAAGTGTATGCTGTTCCTGTGCATGGTTTGGAGCCTGTGTGGGAAAGAAGTTCAGGCAAATGCTGAGTTCTGATCCAGAGATGAACCTGAATGACTACAGACTGCAGGAACAAAAGTGTCCTGTGCTCAAAGCCAATGCAACCTGCAGGGGATTGGAAACCACAGGTTCCATCATCCTGGATGATGCACCAAGTGCTCTTTTCCCCTCCAGTGGCTGAACTCCACAGGAAGCAGGGACCTATAATGCTAGTGGAGCAGCTGCTCAGGTGATGGAGGCCTGTGCTCTGCTCAAGGCTTCTAGCAAGTCCCCATTATTGGTTAAACTTGGGAGGTCAAACCCATTTATTTCAGCTGATTTTCTATAAGCTTTCCATTAATGAGCAGTTACTTCTTGACCACGTGTGTGATGCTTGCTTGTGCAGGGTTATTTCTGCAGCACGCAGACACCTGTTCAAAAGGGAGTAATCTTGTTAGAAGGGAAGCCTCATCTGATCATTAAACATGGTGTGCTTACAACAGATTGTCTGCTCTGCTTAATTCAGCATGTAGGTCTCTGTCAGAACTTGTATTGATTCGTTGGGATTGCCTGGCATCTTTGGAGATATTAATCTTGTGTATCTGACAAGCTGCTAGGCACTTTCAGGAGAGTCAGAGTCAGTCAGCAGTGCTCCAGGCTGTGGTGGCTAGTTGATTTGGTGTGGATGTCCTGCCTCTTCTCCTGTGAGCCTTCTCACACGTGTGTGTGGGCACTCCTGCAGTGCTCCACACTAGCTAGTGTGGCTTTGCTTCCTCCTGAACAGGTTCAGCACAGCTCAGCTGTGTTTCAGACTTGGTGTTGGTGGCAGTGCACAGGGAGGTCTGTATAGTCAAGTGGGTAACTTTGTGGAACAATTGTCTGGATTTTGTTACAGAATTGTTAAGGTTGGAAGATGCCTCTAAGATCATCAAGTCCAACCATCAACCTGTCACCCCTGTGCACTAAACTATGGCCCTAGGTACCTCATCTACATGTTTTTAAACACTTCCAGGGATGGTGATTCCACCACCTCATGGGCAGCCTGGGCCAGGGCCTGATAGTCCTCTTGGTGAAGAAATTCTTCCTAATACCCAATCTGAACCTCCCCAGCACAACTTGAAGCCATTTCCCCTTGTCCTGTGTGATGCTACTTTCTGGAAGGAATGCTTGGAACATTTTGGATATACATCATTGCTGTCAAAAATTCCTAGGTGAGGCTAGAATTTGGGAGAGTAGCTGTGGAAGGCCAAAGGATAGAAAGCAGAAGGTTCTCTGAGATGCAAAACGGTGCATCCCTTGTGGGTGTAGAGGAGGTGTGCTCCTTGCTGTAAATAGGTTGGCTTGTAGCTGCAGAAGGTGCATGATGTCAGTGTTAATCAGCAGACACCTCTTCTGTGGCAGGAATATCTCTGTCTTTCTATTTGCATGCTTCTATTTGAGGATATTTGTGGTGCAGTAGTGCAAAAGTTCTGACTCTTGAAGCCTAAAAGGAGGTTAAATGTAAGTCAAGAAGTTGATTCTATCGAGATCATCTGGGAATTCCCAGTCTGGCAGATTCATTACTTTCAGAAATGATAACTGATTGTATCTGAAGAGGTAAGGGAAGAGTGATTTAGATCATGTCCATTACCTGTCAGCAAGTACTGCTGCAGCCAGCAGTGAGGAGTGACATGAGTGCAGCTGACACCCTTGGTAGCTCTCCTGTTGGGCTGCTCAATGAGAGCTGCTACTTGTGCTTGTTTTGTACACATGTGCTGCAGGAAAATGTCAATTAGCATAAACTCTCTTGGTGGGGAGAGGCATGTGTGAGTGTGTACAGGGGATGCACTTGGGTAAGGAAGGCTAGCAGAACAGAGGAAGTGACCAGAGATGGAATATTTGAAGGGATATATGGTTAAGAGTATTACTTAAATATAAACAAGGAATAAAAAAGACTGCCCACACATGATTTTTTCCTTTGAGTATTTGAAGGATGATTGAGTACAGAGGTATCAACATACTGATGTCACAAAACTCAGGATGGGCTTTGGGGGCTGGGTGCACAGAAGGTAATCTGTGCTGGTGGCTTGTTCTAGCATTGCAAAGGAAAAAAATCACACTGGACATGTGTGGCTGTAAAGTAGCTTTCTCCTGAATATAGTGGAAGGTAGTGAGGCTGAGCTGTTTGGCAGAGCTGGAGAGGGATTTATTTACATGTAACTTTATTTTCAGACTTCTCTTTACTGTTTTGACACCTCTTGGCAGTTTTCCTAAGTGCTTAAACTACACATTACTGTGAAGAATGTTTTTAAGCAGCTCCATGTTTAAATTGGGCAAGGCTTATTTACTGTTTGACTTCTGGCTCTGACAGCATTTATTTCTCTGAACGATTTCTGCTAAATGAGTTATTTTTCAGTTAGATTGAGCAGGTTCCCACACTTGCATCTTCTTTTCCATTTGCATTTGCTTCCCTTTCTGGTGATGTCAATCACAGCTCCCTAGGTAAAGGATGTTTTTGGAAGTCAAATGTTGCTTGACAGTGTGTGTGATAGAAGGGGCAGGCAACCAAAGGCTGAGGAAATCCTTGCAGCTTTTAGCTATTGACTGATTCAGGCAGCTGAAGGAGAACAACTGTATTTCATTTTACTCTTTTGCTTTCTAATGAGAGAATGTATTGATGAAGCAGAAATAGGCATGGACCCAAAGAATGGTATTTCTAGAAAGATTTTAGATTACCATGCTAGGTAAGTCAATGTGGAGGGCTTTTGCATACCTGAGAACCTTACTGCACATCAATGTCTATCAAAAGTAGTTAACAGAGGTGCTTAGACTTCATTTGAGGAACTGATGAGGTGTCCTGTCTTGCCTTTGAACTTCTGACTCCTTGTGCATTCTGGTATGGAATGTCTGCACAGTTCTGTAGGACTTGATGGCCTTGGAGAGATAAGTACTTTGAGAAGGGTTCCCTTGTCTCCTCTGGGACTTCAAACAAACCTATCTGGCCTCTGAGCTCCTCTTGCCTTAGATGCAAACTGAGGAAAGGGAAAAGGTTCTTGCTGAAACAGCTCCAGTGTCACTCTGCATTTCATGGTGGGGAAGGGACACTTGTTTGCATCAGTGAGCTGCTGGCTGGGCACAGCCCCTGCTCCATGTAGTTAGCTGCTTCTGTAGCAGTGTCCTGCAAAGGTAAGCTCTGGACTAGGCCTGCAAGCTGCAGCAAAAGGCCTGAAGAGATGGTTTTGCTTGTAGCCTGCTTTATTTATTAGTAGATTATTTAAGGCAAAGCAGTTTCATTGTTTTGAGATTATTATTTCTCCCCAGTGTGCAGTGAGGACTTCATCTTTATGCTAACCTTTCATTTTGGTAAGATATTTTCCTTGGAACAAGAGGAAATGGCTTCAAGTTGTGCCAGGGGAGGTTCAGGTTAGAGATTAGGAAGAATTTCTTCCCTGAGAGTGTTCTCAGGCATTGGCCAAGGCTGCCAGAGAGGTGGTGGAATCATCATTCCTGGAAGTGTTCAGATATCATGTAGAGGTGGTACCTGGGGCCATGGTTTAGTAATGAGCATGGGAGTGTTAAGTTAATGATTGGACTTGATGATCTCAGAGGTCATTTCCAACCATAACCACTCTATGAATCTAGGACTTGAATTCCTGTACCCTAGATCCAGTAACATTTGTGTTACTTAGCTGGGGCAGAAATGGACACCTAACACTTGTTGAAAAGATGAAATAAAGCAAACTTGAGTTCTCAGTACTGTATGTGAGACTTGGCTGGTGAATTGCTTCCTTCTGCCTACACACCACTTACTTCCAAATGCTAAGTGAAAACCATTGCATATCTACCATGGAGCACAGTCCCTCATCTCAGGGTTAGAAGGAGGTATGTGTCAGTTGTTGAAGGCTTTGCTGTCCTCCTACAGTAACCTGCTGCATGGTTTTTCTCTGGTGAGTCCTATCCCTTCCTGTTCTCAATGTTGTTACACTTTCAAACACTTAGAAAGCCATTCTCAGGGTCAGAAATCTCTGGAGGTAAGGCAGAGCCACTCAGGGAGGCAGACAGATAACATCCAAGTGGCCTTAAAAGAAAGCTGTCTGTCAGGAGAACTCCCCTCCTGGGGGATGGAATTGTCTGGTACTGGCCAAGGCATAGCTTTTAGCATTGTAAATCTAATGAAACCTGCTTTGTGTTCTTGGCCAGAATGTCTGTCTTGCAGCCTGGGCACAGCTTCACTCTTCCTTAGCAATGCATTGCTCCCAGAGCAGGGTATGGACCTGAGATCATGCAAAGCTTCCTAGGCTGATCTCTTGCCTCCAAAAATCAAAACCTGAACAGATGTCAAGGTACCTTGAGAAAAAAACTCCACAAGAGCCAGCTCTGACTTCTGAGTTTGTCAGAAGAGAGCTTAAACTTCCCACTCTGCTTTAGAATGTTTTTAAGCAGAGGAAAAAGAGTAGGGGTGAGGATTCATTTTAGTGATGTAATTGTGATGAGAAGCTTGGAATTGGGCTGTAATTGTGGCTCTCTCAAAAGGATTGCTGCCTCTCTAAAACTGCTTTGCTTAGCAGCAAAATATTGTGAGCTAGGAAAACTGCTCCTTTGGTAATTGGAAGTTTGCTTCCAAACAATCAATAACAAATGTCATAAAGTACCAGTCTATTCAGAGAATTAATTGGAGATGCTTAGGAGAAATTAATAATGAATGTTCAAGTGATAATTCCTTTTTAACTTTGCAAGACTATTAAGACAAAGTAAACATGAGAAGAATTAGAGTAAAGCAGACAAACTGTGGAGGGAAAATTAGGTATGCAAACTGGAGAGCTGCATAAATCTGCATGCAATTAATTGGGGGAGAGTTCCTGAAATTATGGGCTGAATATTAAATATAATAAACAAAAAAATGAAATGCAGAGGTGCAAGGTGGGGGAAATGGTGCAGTGTATGGGAAGAACTATTGCAGGCACTCCTCAAAGGATTGCAGCTTCTGTTTTGTGTTGTGATCTGACTTGTGTTGCTTCCTATGAAGTTGTCTAATTTTCCTCTTAGTAAAAGTGAGTCTCATTCCTCAAGCTGTGGGGAAGTAAAAAGAATGTAAGGTTTAACTACCCTGTGACTTGGAAATAATAATGTATTTTGGGTTCTGTGATTCTGAGTGCCCTCCTCTCTCTAACACAGCAGCACAGGATTAATCATAGAGGTGCTGCTCTTGCTGAGAAATGGCATCATCTCCTCTCCTTGGTGTTAACATTCCTGTGCTGCATAGCTTGCCTGTCCCAATGCTTAGACTATAATTGTCAGTGTAAGTAAAAAGCTACTTAGGGAAGGTTAGTTCAGCAAAATACCTGGTATATGCCTGGCTTCTGTGGTCTTTCATAACTGGTATTAAATCTCCACATAGTATGTGGGTTTTTCCAATTAAGTTTGAAGTATCACTTCCATTTTTCTCAAGCATGTATCTAAAAGATAAACTTGCTGAATATATGGCTTGACTGAATTGTTTAGGAACATTTCTTTTGGCTTGGTGCATTTCCCTGGGAAAATTGCTTTTGTGAGAAGTATTATAATTGATTAAACAGGAAATTAATGTGTGGATATGTTATAGTAAGTGTGAAGAGATTATAGTTCTGTTGTCTCACATTTCATTATGAGCTTGAAATATGTCAGTGTTAAGATATTAAGGAAAGTGACATCAGGATTCCTGAACAGACTTCAGGGAGGATGGGGAACTGAGATGGGAAAGAATCCAAAAGGGATCCTTCTTACTAGCCTGACTCAGTTATGTACTTGCTCTCTCCTTTTCCAGCACTGTTTGACTGCTTCTATCCTATTTGCTGGTGTAATACTTCAGCTGCTTTCTTTTGACACAAACCCTCATTTTCTCCAATTGCAATGAGCAAAAATGCAAATAAGTCAGGAGTTTATATGCTAAATTTCAACCCTTGTTTTGCATTTGCACGTTGTGTGTTCCAGCATTCTCGGGTTTATTGCTGCCTTGAATAGGAATAGTTCAGCATGGATATCCTGCCTATTGCTCCATCCACTCATGGCAGTCAAACAGCTTTGGAGGGGCAAGGTGAAAGCAGTGTTCAAAGTTCAGGTTAAAAAGGGGTTCTACAGTTCTAAGAACTGGGTAAGTAGGAATTTGTCTGCTAATTCCCTACCTGTTCCAGTACCTAAAGGGAACTTCCAAGCAGGCTGCAGAGGGCCTGTTTGCAAAGGCCTGCAGGGAAAGGACAAGGGGCAATGGTTTGAAACTGGAGAAGAGTAGATTTAGACTGGACATTAGAAAGGAGTTGCTCCCCATGAGTGTGGTGGAACACTGGCCCAGGTTGCCCAGGGAGGTGGTTGAGTTCCCATCCCTGGAGGCATTCCAGGTGAGGCTTGCCAGGGCTCTGGGCAAGCTGCTCTAGTTGGGGATGTCCCTGGCCACTGCAGGGAGTTGGACTAGATGAGCTCCAGAGGTCCCTTCCAACCCAAATCAGTCTAGGATTCTAGGATTGCTGATACACTTGACTCCAGACTGCACTTCAGCCCAGTTTTATTCCTTGCAAAACACTGTAGACCTCCCTGCTGTGTGTAAAAGTGCTCCTAGCTTGACTCTGCCAGAGGTCTGTTTAGATTGCATCTCTCCCATGCAGAGCAAAGGAGATGTCTGGGTTCCTCCCTCCTGCTGCAGTGCAGTCTCTAGGGCATTGGATTCCCCCTCTGGAAACTAGGGGACCTGGCAGGAAGAGTCCTACAAGAGAGCTCCAGAGCCTCTTGCCCAATGTTGTTCTGCAAATCCCTTTGCTGGAATGCTGTGCAATCCATCTAGAGCTGGAACAAGGAAACAAAGCTTTTTAACTGCTCAGCATGCTGTCTCTGTTCCCCTGTGACCCTACTACAGCACCTAATGTGTTTGTAAAGAGAGAGCAGACCTGGGGCTTGTTAATTAGTGTCCCTGCTTGATCTCAGAGGCTGGCCTTCTGCTTCTCAGGTTGGGCAGGCTGTAAAATTGGGCAGAAAGTGCTAGCTTTTTAATGAACTGTTTCAAATAAGTACCAATTAAAACATTAAACAAGCTCTGCTCTGAACCAGCTAGATAGATTTGGTTGGTGGTTATTAAATTACAGATTGCCACAAAAGAAGAGCCATCAGCAGGGCCTCTTTGTAACACAGTGGCATGGCTCTGGCTTTGCATTAGCTGAAATGGACAAGAGGGGAAAGAATGGCTTGGAGATGCATGTAGAAAAGAGACATTTTCACTTGTCATTGTAAGGCTTAATGTTAACTGGACTCAAGTTTCTAATTGCTTAAAAGAAAGTCAGCTCACTCCCAGGAAGTTTTTGCTTGGGTTTCCAGTTGGATGTGGTAAAAATGTGGCAGTGATTGAGTGCCTCATGAAAACTCTGAATTGTGGAAACAGCTATTTAGCTTGTGAGCTCAGCTTACCTAGGATGATTCTATGATGATAATGCTGTTCACTGATCAGCTCAGCAGGCAAGGATCAGCCAGGACTTTCCACTGATGAAACTTCCCTGGTTGAGTCTTTCTGCTGGCTTATTGATCTCAGAGGTAGCTGCCATTGTACTGTGTTCATCTGAAGCAGATAGCCACAGGAGCAAGAGGCACTTGTCCTTCATCCTGAGCTAATGCAACCTCTCCCTAGGAGCTGGCTTTCTGGCATGGCTCTGTCAGTCACAGCCCTTGCAGGGAGCTCTGAACAAGTGCAGCAGGTTGTGGTGTTAAACCACACAGGTGTGCTTCTGATGCAATTTGGTTTAGATTGAGTACTTTAATTCTTTATTTTCAGTTGGATTCACAGTTCAGAGGGTGTGTTTGACAGTGAGGAAGGGAAAAGAGAGGCTGTTGGATGTGTTTTCAGTCTGGCTGGACTGGGAATTCCTGCTGGGTGGTATATGTGGGGTCTTACTGTACCTCTGTGGGTGTTAAATGTACTACCATGTTCCTGTGTGTGAAACACTACAGAAAACAGGACATTTTCTGGACTACCTTGGAAAATCAGGCAGTTGAAATGATACACATTTATCACAAAATGCTGTAGAAAATATACTTGTAGTGAAACTAAATTCACTAGTGGTGTGAGTAAGAAGTGTTTCTAATGTGTGGTACCTGAGCAGGAACTCCTTCTTGCAAAGAAGGGAAGGCTTAGTGGGGCAGGAGTTGTTGTACTGGAGATAAACAAGCTATTTTGTTTCCCTTTCAAATTGATCATCTGGGAATATATTGCTTGTGTGATTATTTTTGTTTTTATTACTTTTTCTGTAGCTGCTATTACCCCAGTATTTAGTTGGAAATAAAACCAACAACCCAGCTTATAAATATTCATCTGCACAGAGGAAGTAATTGTAGAAAAACAGATAAATAACAGAACTGAGGTTTCCTTTCCTTTGCTGACACACTGTCTCTGAAAGAATGGACTGAGTGAATGCTTCCAAAGCAGAATGCTTAGCTCAGGCCTTTAGGACTAAAGAATCAATTCTTGTAATGTTTTATTCTCAGAATTGCTCAGTAATTTGCTAATGCTACTCTAAACACAGCAGAGTATCTGACTGTAGCAAGGAAATGCCATCACATTCTGCTTCCTTCAGTCTCTCTTCACTGGTTACCAGTTCATTTGCAGTTGATTTTGGCAGTTCTTTGAAGTTTTTCTCTGGGTGCTTGTATCTTCTCATTGCTCTATTGGGACACAAAACAATGCTTCATCAGTAAAAAACTTAGCTGTTCTCCACTAGCAGTGAAGAGAAGGCAGAGCCTCCTGCAGGATAGGTATTGACTGCTCTTTCCCTTGGCTTCCATGAGCTGTCTGGAAGTCCATGGCTGGAGGCCTTCCTAGAGTCATCTAGATTGGCTTAAACTGCTCATTCTGAGCAAGGATTGCTTGTTGCATGTTTGAGAGATGCTGAAGCCCTTCAGGAGGGTCTGGGCTACCTGCTTGCAACATGGAGAAGCATAAGGACTAGGAATGAAATTTTGGTTGTGTCCTTGCCTTTACTATTGGCAAGAAACCTTCCAGCTGCTTGGCTAGAGTAGCCTGATGCATTCTCTATCTGCAGTTCAGTTTATTGAGCTCACGGACAAGCTTCTGTTTCTGTGTGAAGGAATGTAGTTCCAAGGATGTTCTCAGGCTCCTGGGCTCTGCTCGTGGTGTGAGTGCAGTGCTGAAGTGAAGCTGTGCAGGTGCTCAGGTGTTAGCAGTGGAGCACTTTGGCAGCTCATCTGCTGGGATCCTTCCTGCACTGCATTGCACAGGGAGATGAGAACACATCAGTAGCCTTCTCCTAAAAATGCAAAGGTTAGATTTCCCTTGGTTTCACTGCTGTCTGATCATCTAATGTATTTGGTTCTAGTGAGAGCTGCTTCCTCTGTATTAGCTGCAAAGCAGAACACTCTCCAAAGTAGAGAGACTTTGTAATTCTCTTTTGGGCCCCTTGCTGCTGTTCAGTTGATAACAGTTGATAATTGTCCCTGTTGTCTTCAAAAGATGTTTCCATACCTGCTGTGATGGTCAGAAAACAGAGCAGCTTTCTTCTGAACTTGTGTTGCTCCTGTTTTGGTAGAAGTTTGAACTGTAATTTTCTTGTTCTGATGTATTTGATACTGAACTGGCTTTTGGGCTGATGGGCACATATCTTGCTGTTCAAAAGTAGGGATTGAAGAAGAAAATATCCCCCCTGCTTTGAAAATGATTCTCTTGTTCTCATCAAGTACAATTCATTTTCTCAGAGTTCTTTGTGTCCTGAGATTTCATGGCCCCAGCTCTCAAACCTGTGTTTTTCTGCTCTTGTCTCAATGTGGAACTTTCTGAGCTGTCAATGAGGCTGCAGCTCAATCCCATGAAGGGTCTCAGCTCTTGACCTTCCAGTGATTGCAATGTCACAAGGAAGGCAGAATATGAAAAGGAGTGATTGAAAACATGAATCACCATGGCAGCCTAGGGATCCAGCATTAAGGCTCTGATGGAAGCTGGCACTAGGAGAAGAAAAACTTCCCATTTCTTCATCAGTCCTCTAACATACCATCTACTTCAGATTTTACAGCAGTCTATGGCATAGCTAATCAAAGATTTGAGAAGCTAACCAGTACTTTACAGATACCTGCAAAAGTCAGGTTTTTGTTTTACTCTTATGCTACCTTGACTCTTGGCAATGTTATCCCCAAATACCAACTGCCTGACAACTCTTCCAAGTTGCTATCTTGACAGAAAGGGGAGGATTCTGTGTGACCACAGCCTGGAAGTCCAAAAAGAAATTACCTTGATGCATTGTGGGGGTTCTGCATGATTTTTGGACAAGCCTGCCTAATTCCTTCTGTCAGTCCCCAGCATGGCTTCCTAACCTGGGATGTGATAAATCAGTATCAGAGGTACACAGAATCATTTGGGTTGGAAGGGACCTCTGGAGCTGATCTAGTCCAACCCTCCTGCAGTGGCCAGGGACATCCCCAACTAGAGCAGCTTGCCCAGAGCCCTGGCAAGCCTCACCTGCAATGCCTCCAGGGATGGGAACTCAACCACCTCCCTGGGCAACCTGGGCCAGTGTTCTACCACCCTTGTGGGGAGGAACTTTTTCCTAATATCCAGTTTAAATCTACTCTTCTCCAACTTCAAACCATTGCCCCTTGTCCTTTCACTGCAGGCCTTTGCAAACAGGCCCTCTGCAGCCTGCTTGGGAGTTCCCTTTAGGTAGTGGAAGGTCACTAGTACCTTGCTGCCCTGTGCCACAGGTACAAGGTATGTAAAACCTCTTTATCAGGCTAGCTGTAAAATTGCTTTCTTAATGTTTCCAATTTAGTCTCCTCTGAGATAAAATTTTCCAATATATGTGCTCTTGATTTTCTTCCAATAAACAGTAATTTACTGCTCCCATGGATTTCAGGTTTCTCTTGCTGAGTGTTGGGTGGGAAATCCTCTGGAGTGAGCTCAGGGAAGAGCCCATGAGCCTTATCTGTCAGGCAGCTGCTCAGCTGGCAAGCTGCAGCTGGCCCCTAAGAGGCATGCTCTTGGAAATTTCATATGCAAACAATAATTAAAGCAATAAATGTTCTGAATGAAAACTCTGTTTAGAGCTGGCTTTGTAATGTTTTTTCCTGCTGAAAAGTGGGAAAGGAGAACAATAAAAAGGAAAACCATCTTTTCACAGAAAATGCTGTTTGAATAACTTTGTGGCTTTTAAAGGAAAACTGATACAAAAAGCCCTAACCACAAAATGCTTTTATTTTCTTTAAGTAGAATTGGCACTCATTTTTTCAAATGTAAACAAAATGGATAAATATCTAGAGAAAACAATGTTTGTTTCAATCCTTTTTTTACTTGGTAAAATTTCACTAAGTAATCCTCTTATTTGAAGTTCCAGTCAGAGAATCCAGCAAGTGATTGGTGATGTTCTTCCAAACTGGTCGAACAGCCTTTGTAGGGAAGCTGGCTGACCAGCTCCTGGAGAGCACCTCCCTGGGCAGCCTGTTCCAATGGCTCACAACCCTTGCAGCAAAGAAATTCCTCCTAATATCTAACCTGAACCTCCCCTGGGGCAATTTCCATCCATTTCCCCTTGTCCTATCACTGTCCACCAGGGAGAACAGAGCAGTCCCTGCCTCTCCACAACCTCCCTTCAGGTAGTTCTAGAGAGCCAGGAGGTCTCCCCTCAATCTCTTCTTTTCCAGACTAAACAGGCCCAGCTCCCTCAGTCTTTCCTCCTCAGGCTTATGTTGTAAGCCCTTTACCAGCTTGGCAGCCTCTGTCCCCTCTCCAGCACATCCATGTCCCTCTTGGAGTGAGGAGCCCAAAACTGGATGCAGTACTGGAGGTGAGGCCTCCCCAAAGCTGAGCAAAGGGGCAGGATCAGCTCCCTGCTCCTGCTGCCAGCACTGTTCCTACTCCAGGCCAGGATGCCNGCAGTCATCCTAGGAGAAGGACAACTCTGATTCCAAACCCGGGCAGATGGAGCTCGTTTAGCCCTGGAAGGCCTTCCATCCTAAGGACTTGGCTGCCAGCATCCAAGCTTGCTAGGCCCTGGCAGATGAACCTTAGGACTAAAGGGTGGGTCCAGCTCTGCACATGCTGTGTCTCACCTAAAAGAAAAATCCCTAGTGCAGGCTCGAGGGTGCTATCTGCTATCTTCTTTTTATCAGCGCACTTGGAAAAGGCGCTGAGGAGGAGTGTGGATGGAGCCCTCCCTGGAGCTTCGTTCGCGAAGCCTAGCCACGACGACGACAGTAAACATAAAGACTAAAATCAAAAAGCCTTTGAAACAAAACTTTTTCTTTTGCAGAATCATTAAGGTTAGAAGAGACCTCTNGCTACCTTTGTTCAGCAGAAGTCATTGTCAACAAAAGGAAAATTAGCTGATGTGATTCTTGTGAGGTCTCTGCTCAGGAGGTTTTCTGTACTCAAGACAATCTGCTTGGATGTTTCCTGTTTTGTTAGCTTGCTAGGGAAATGAGAACAAAGTGATGGTGGCCTCCTGAGGAAAGTGGTAACACAGCTATGGCAATGCTGTAATAGGATGAGGCTAAATGAAGATAAATGAGTTCAGACAAAAAGAAAACAAATGCGTGAGGGAAACTTAGGAGTTTGAATCAAACCACAACAACAAGGCAACTCATCTAACCTGGGGGTTAAATGCTGTCACAACAGAGAGGTACAAAACTAAACACAGCTCTTCCACACTGTTCCAAGAAACACATTTAGTTCCATTTGTAAGCAAGATGAATTGCTCTGAGAGAAAGGTGGCTTGGGTTTGTCTAGGGAAGAATGCAGCTCAGAAGGGAAAGAAAGCAGACCAGGGGGAGAAGCAGGTGCTTAGTCTGCATTTTACAGTAAACATCAGGCACAGTCTGAAAATCACTTGGGGTCTCCTGTGGCCCCTGGTGCCATAACTGTGCCGACAGCAGAGGGAGCATTAAACTCATTGCCCACGGGAAAGTGTGGGGAGTGATACCCATGTTCCTAGAATCCTTGGATGGGTAGGATGAGCTCATTAGCCTTCTGGCAGTCATCCTAGGAGAAGGACAACTCTGATTCCAAACCCGGGCAGATGGAGCTCGTTTAGCCCTGGAAGGCCTTCCATCCTAAGGACTTGGCTGCCAGCATCCAAGCTTGCTAGGCCCTGGCAGATGAACCTTAGGACTAAAGGGTGGGTCCAGCTCTGCACATGCTGTGTCTCACCTAAAAGAAAAATCCCTAGTGCAGGCTCGAGGGTGCTATCTGCTATCTTCTTTTTATCAGCGCACTTGGAAAAGGCGCTGAGGAGGAGTGTGGATGGAGCCCTCCCTGGAGCTTCGTTCGCGAAGCCTAGCCACGACGACGACAGTAAACATAAAGACTAAAATCAAAAAGCCTTTGAAACAAAACTTTTTCTTTTGCAGAATCATTAAGGTTAGAAGAGACCTCTAAGGTTGAGTCCAGCCATCAACCTGTCACCTCCATGTGACTAACCCATGGCCCTAAATATCACATCTAGATGGTTTTTGCACCCCTCCAGGGGTGGTGACTCTACCACTGCCCTGGGCAGCCTGGGCCAATGCTGGACAACTTTCACTAAAGAATTTTTTCCTTACATCCTATCTAAACCTCCTCTGGTGCAACTTGAGGCCATTTCACCTTGTCCTTTCACTGGTAGCCTGGGAGAAGAGACCAACCCCTATCCTATTCTAACCTCCTTTCAGGGTGCTGTAGAGAGAGAGAAGGTTTCCCCTGAGCCTATTCTCCCTCAGACTAACCAACCCCAGTTCCTGCAGCCACTCCTCACAACACTTATTCTCCAGCCCCCTCACCAGCTTCACTGCCATTCTGGACATGCTCTGATGCCTCAATGTCCTTCTTGTTGTGAGAGGCCCAAAACTGAACCCAGGATTCCAGGTGCAACCTCACAAGTGCTGAGTACAGGGGGAAATCTTATAACAGTGTGAGGTAACAGTCATTTTCCTGTGTTACCTGCTGGTTTGTACACTGTTTGAGTGAAGCAAGCCTTCCCACCCTGAAGACACACAGGCCCTAGTTGTGCTGTGACAGGAGATGCTGAGGAGCTTGTCTGGTATGACACTGCTGATAAGAGGGAAGCTGTGGTTGAGCATAGTCTCCTCAAACACAGCAAATTACTCAACAAAGGGGGAAAGTTGCAGCAGAATTAATTGCTACCTGCACAACAATTTCATGCTAGGCTAAACAGGGATTAAAAAAAACACCTCCATGATCTGGTTCACAAGCCAAGCCTTGGTTTTGGAAAGAAAAGTGGTTGTGGAGGGGTAAGAAGACAGATTTTACCTCAAGGTGTGACTAAATCTCTGTCCTGTGAATAAGACAGTTTGGGGTGGTCTGAGCTAAGCAAAGATCTGTTGGACAGTTAGCTGCTGGTTATAAATTTATTAAGTTTTTACCTTCCTGCAGGAGTTTCCTGGGGACATCTATAAATAGAGCTTGTGTTCTGAGTGCTTGCTGAAGGGAAATACCTTTTTTAAAGGGATTGAGAGAGTGATATGTGCTTGAATCTCATGCACTTCAGGTGCTGTGGAGAAATAGACAGCAGATGGAATTGCTTACAGGCACAAATGCTTTGTGTGTGTTGAACAGGAGGAGATCCTGGAGTTAGGAAGTTCTGGGACTCTCAGTTCAGTTTCTGCTGTGCTGTGTTTTGTGATCTTAGGGCACTAAAGTGAAGATCTGTAGAGGCTTTTAGTGATGCATTCTGCAGCACTGTCACTTTTGGAAGGCAGTGGGTCATCTAATGGAGCAGAAACCACTCACCTGCAGGTGGCTTTTGTCTACAATTTAAGGCAAACCCTTGAAATCTGTTGGGAAAAGTTGTCAAGTTCCAGTAGTGTGCTGTAAATGCCTGAAGGGATAGATCTGTACCTTGTTTAGCACATGATAGTATCCCAGAAAAAGTTCTTTTGATGTTTACATCAAGTGTGCCTCAATATCCCATGTGTAAAATAGAGCTGCTGCCCTGACTCACAACAGCTTTCATGTGGAGAATCCACTGAGAAACATGAGAGAGTTTGTGGCCATGTTACAGCTCTGAGCATGTACTAGAAACACTGTTCCCTGCCATATGAGCTTTGCTTTTGTTCAAAAAATAGCAAGAATTGTTCAATGAGAAGTACTGGAGTTCAGAAACATGTTTCCTCTCTCATTTTGCAGACCCAGTTTCTCCATTAAGAGTGGCACCAGTTAGAGGTGTCTTCTTCGCCTAAATTCCTTCCTTTTCAAGCCTGAAAAATGGATCTTTCAGGGAAAACTTCAATGCACTTTATTTTTTGGTGCTGCTTCCTGAATGCCAGGCCAGAAGGGACACTACTGTGTGCAGCACAGCCTTGGCTCAAAGGATTAGGCTATTTTAACAGAAAACTTTAGAGCTGTCTCTGAGGCAAGTGAAGAAGCTTTATGTCCTCAGTTCCTTAGAGGCAGAGTGGATGTAGCCCTGGAGACTGTGCTCTGTTCCCCCTGGAAATAAGGTTGAGATTCAAATAATCAGTACTAAAAGCTAACAGAAGTTATTGGAATGGAAAAGAGATCTGACTTCAAACACTTGGAAGAATGGAGTCTGTATTACTGGGTCAACCATAAGGTCTTCAAGTACTTTTGTCATAATTGCTAACACTGCCTGATACTTAAAGAAAGTCAAAGTGAAGTAGCTAGCTAGATGTTTAAGCTGGAAATAAGAAATAATGATTTTTGGGGCACATGACTGTGAAAGATAAAGCAGGAGTGTGTATTTAAGACTGTTCTTTCCCTGCTTTTAAAGAACAATTCTGGTTGATGCAAGACACTTTACCTCACGTGGTATTTGTACAATGCAGACTGTATAGAGCTTCCAGAGGTAAATATGCATCCAAATATCTTTGTCCAGAGTGGCAAAAAGGAGTCCAAACCACAGACTGAGAAGTGTTTCATAGTGTTGTGCTGTCAGAAGCTGTTATAGGAGGCAGCTGAAGAGCTGATAGGGAGCAGCAGGGTTGCATGGAGCTCCATGTTGGACTCCCTGTGTCCTGAGGTGTTCATCTGCTGGCTCTGGAACAGCAGATAAGTTACACAGCACATGGAACTGGTGCAGTTTATGGATGGTAAGAAAGACATCTCAGTATCTCAGACATAGTGGGAGGTGAATGGTGGTAGCACTCTGACCAGCTTTGACAAATTCTGTGCTGCCTGAAGGGTTGTGGCATCTTCTGTGTCTGCATTCAGCCACTTGGACACTGGGCATCTCTCCTGTCCTGTCCAAGCCAGTCTTTGCTTTAATCTGAAGCTGAGGAGTTCAGGAAAAGCATCTAATTATTCAATACTTGAGGATGAAGAACCTGAGAAATGATTCTGAGTGCCTCTGATGGGTTGTGTGAGATCCCTTAATTTGCAGCTTTTGATGAATCACCAGCCTGATCTTTTGAAAGGCTTTCTTTTCTTTTCCAGATTTTCTCAGTCACTCCATGTGCTGTTGCTGGTACTCACTCTGCTCTTGGTTCTTTCTAGGCTTTGGCACTTGAGCTGCTAGTTTGGCCTGGGAGACTTTTGACATGGTCCAATTTCCCTAGCCAAGACCTTTTGCAAGGTCTTGGCAGGTTTTAAAAAGGGTTACTTCTGCACCTAGGTGTTGATGTTGATTTCAAGAGGCTGTACTAGACTTTAAACTTGTCTGTCCTTTCTTCCCCATCCGTTCTGGTGCATTCAGCACCAGAGGACAAGCTTCCTGCCCTGAGGTAGGCAGTGCTGCTGCTCAGCACACCCAGGAGTTTGCTACTCTTGCCTGTGAGCTGAGCAGAATGGTTTTTTGGTGCTCAATTCAAGAGAAATGGTGCCTTCCTGTTTTGTTAAGGACTACTAATGTCCCAGGGCTGCCTGGTTTCTTTAGGACTGACCACAGAGCTCAAGATAAATAGGAGCTTTTCCCAGTACAGGCAGGTCTGCTGAGGCAATAGGCAAGTGAAGAGATGAGAGTGTCAGTTCTGGAAGCTGAGCTATTTTGTATCCCAGAGGAATGAATATGCTGATATGTGGTAGACCTCCAACACCTGTAACTGAGGAAAGGACATGCCTATTTATTTTCCTTGCTGGAGCTGTCTTCACATTCCTGTGCACTGCATCCAACAGCCTAGATTTATAATTCAATCTGCATCTATTTGCTTCTTGACAGAAGAGGATGAAACAATCATAGAATCCTAGAATGGTTTGGATTGGAAGGGACCTCTGGAGCTTATCTAGTCCAACCCTGCTGCAGTGGCCAGGGACATCCCCAACTAGACCAGGTTGCCCAGAGCCGTGGCAAGCCTCACCTGGAATGCCTCCAGGGCAACCTGAGGCCAGTCTGTGATTTCCTTTTGGCCCTCAAGAGGAACTGCAGTTCAGTAACAGATCCTTCTTTGCCTTACTGTAGCAGGTGCCACAGGGGTGTATTTGACCTGTGAGTTATTTCTGCATAAATCTATTAATTCCAGACTTAATTAGGGAATTGGAAATGAGCCCAAGTGAATTCCTGTCCCTGAGGGTGTTCAAAAAGCATGTAGATGTGGTGCTTGGGCACATGGTTTAGTGGTGAGCATGGACTCAGTGACTTGGACTCTGATCTTGGAGGCTTTTTCCAACCATAATGATTCTGTGCTTCTAACAGGTTTTTTTTTCTCTTTTATGTGTTCTACTGCATCTTCTGCCTTCTCTGAACTTTCTGAAGTACAAGGGACAAGCAGGTCGAAAATGGGAAGAGAATGAGAAGCACTTGGCCTGGTGCCTGCCTTTACACTGTGTTGATTAGGTTTTAATTGGCAATTCTTGTCTGTAATATAAGTTAATTGCAGAGATTTCCAGGACTTGTTTGTAGAATAGGAAGAAACAGACACATCTGAGTTCTACTGGAGGAGTTTTTAATTAAAGACTTTATAAGGTGCAACAGATGGTGCTTTACTAGTTAGGAAGGCAGGAGTGAAGGCCTCTTTGTAGACATTCAGCCATGATGGTTAGAGCTTCTGCTCTCTCCTGGCCAGAGGTCCTCTGGCATAATCTTCCATTAGGGCACTTGAACAATTCAAGGATCATGTTCACTCCATGTTCTGGTACAAACTGTGAGGATTGTTTGTCAGAAAATGAAGTCAGGCAGCCACAGGGTGAAATTCCTTGGGTGTGTGCAGGGCTTCCCTTCCCAACAGGAGCTCTGTCTTCACTGACCTCTGCAGTTGTCCTCAACTCCTTTCTGAAAGGCTTGCAGAAGAGAGAAGACACATCAATAGCTGTCCAGCTTTCTCTAGAGACACTCCAGTGCCATGGAGGAAGGAAGGAGGATCTCTGGGTTTGGGACAGCAGTGCTCCCCAGTAATTCCCTGTGAGCCAACAACCAACCTTGGGCTGACTCCTGGGCTGGAATTAGATCAGTATGAAGCTCAGAAGACAGAAGAGGGTTTTCTCTACTGTTGCAGTAGAGTTATGGCTTCTGTTTGCTCCTCAGCACTGCTATAGCTTTGAAATTTAGCCTTGGTCATCATGGAAAAGTTGAAATTAGCTGGTGGGTAGTGGACATTGCAAGGGAGAACCCTGGTTTTGGACAAGTTTGGGTTTTCAGACTCCACACCTACAAGTGCAGAACAAATAGGGAATGTTTCACCCAGATGAAGAGGAAAAAAGCTGTGACCCTGTGGGGCTCTTTTTTTTTTCTTTTTGTTGGGCAACCAGCCAGATCTGCCAGATGATGGCAGGTATGCTTCCAAGGGAGCAAATGCTTGGAAGGTGTGCGTTGTCTCCTCTTGCCGTGAGTGTTAGCAGTGTCTAGGATCAGCAGTGCTGCAGAGGAGTTTCCATGGGGATAACTCTTGCGCTGTCTTCCTCCGGCAGCTTGGTGTTCATTTCACTTCAGGCTGTATTGGAAAGTGATTACCTGGAAGGGATTTAGTTACACTGAGGTTCAACAAAGGCAACACCAGATGCTCGAGAAACATTTTAAACCTAAGCTCTGAACTGGTTTTTTGTTTGGTTTTTAGGTTTATATTTTTTTGTTAGAACTGCTCACTCGTTCTAACACTAGTTACTACTACCCTATGGCTAATGCTTTGACTTGGCTGATTTTGTTCTGTAGCCTTAGGATCTTCCTGAGAGGTGAGTGAGTAACTTTTGCATGTAGGCAGACTTCTGTTTTGTTCTGGTTTTGCCTTTTGAATTGCTGCTGGTACAGTTACCTTCTGAAAGCTCTAAGGCATCAGAGGTGGCAGTTGTTGAGCTCAAACTGCTGAGTGTGGCTCTCATTCCTTGAAAAGCACACTCTTTAGGAATTCATTCAGGGGAGGAGACAGGTAGAGAAGGTGAGGGGGATGCTTTCACCAAAAGGCTTTAATTTTCTAAAGACAGGGATAAAAAGAACATGTCAGTGTTTTCAGGTAACAATAATAATACTAAGGTGCTTGTGTGAGTGTGTTGGCCTCTCCTCTCCACCTTGCATGCTCATTATGTCATTGCTCTGGCACAGGGACACAGAGAAGCTCTTCATGAGGAGTCCTCGTAGTTACCACAGTGAAGCTCCCTTTTCAATAGATTACAAATAAATTGAGTAGGAGAGTGGTGTATTAGAATCTAAACCTGACAGGTTTGCAAAACAAAAGCAAAGAATGCAGAAAGGGAAATAGTAGCTGAGTGTTCATTTGTTCATGCTATTCTCTAAGTTGAGGTTTCAGGTTTCTTACTCTTTGTTGAGTGCTTATCACCTTTCTCATATAGATCAGGATGTCAAGGGACTTCCTAAAGAGGGATGAGTGGAAGTGCCTTTGCTGTGGAGACTGGCTAACTGAAGGAGAGAAAGAAGTGTCTTGGTTGCCATTAGACAGCAGGACAGCACCTCCTGCATCCCTTGGCTCTTCCCATCCCTCTATGCTCTTTGCACTCTCTTGAAAACTTAGGTTTTCAGCTTTCTGCTAAACAAAAAGTGACCTTTGCAAAAAAGGATAAAAACATAGCCAAGGCTCTCTGCTGCCTACAGAGGGTAGTTGGTTTAGTTTGATAAAGCATCTGAAAATGAGATTTGCTTCAGAATTCTGTGCTCAGAATATTTACCTAGCAATCTTAAGGGAACAGATTTTAAAGAGAAACATTGCCTGAGTTTTAGCCAGTAAATGTGGTAATGGTCAGGGAAATAGTGTTGATGAATGGAAAACCCAGGAAGTTAGGTTTATTTCCAGCTTTGGAATGCTCTGTGTGGTGTGAAGTCAGCTAATGCATGTAAGTGTTACAGGAATAAAGAGAACAAGGAGTTTGCTTGGCTGTGGAAAATTCAGCTTCCTTCTTAGCAAAATAGACTTAAAATCCTCTTTCATTTTTAATCACTACACTGGTGGGATGCTGTGTCCCATTTATAAGAACTGCTTCTTATAAAGGCAAAGTATTGCTCTTAACAGTAGCAATGATTGTATTAGTAGCACTGCTGCTGCTAGAGCCAGTGACAGAATTGTGCAGCTATTACATTATGGGGTAACAATAACTGTTCATTTAGCTTGGAGTCTTGCCTTTCTGTTCTTTGTACCTTACATCTATTTCTTTTGCTTTCTTTTAGGGACCTCTTCCCGCTCTGCAGATTGCAGCATAGACTGCCAGACCCAGTGTCTCATAGACTGCAGGCAGGGACATTACTACACAGCTGGCAACTGCCTGGAATGTCCAGCAGGTTTCTAGTAAGTCTCCTTCCTTCACTCCCCCTCAGCACTTGTTCTCCTGCAATAAGAAACTTAAATATCTGGGACATCATTTTCATGTTCAGAATATCCTGAGAGCTTTCTGGTGCTGCAGATCAGGAGGTGGGGTACAAAATGTTCTGCTAGTCCCCTATAGGTGAATAATAGGTGACCAGGAAACCCACTCTCTTTGAATTAAAATGCCATCCAAGGCAACCTCTGAGGTTCTGGAGGGATCTGATTTAAATCCCTGCTTCTGTGTCCAAAAGAGCATTTGTTGGAGCAATTGGTGAGGAGGATGTTCCTGTATCCACACAACACCCATACTGCCTGCTAGGGGATGGAATTCCAAAGAAGTGGAAGAATTTAACTTTATAAAATCATTATTTTTGATCCAGTTGTCCTGGAGGTCAAGCAGCTCCAAGAAAATGCCCACTGGGAACAGCCAATGAGCTTCCTGCTCAAGCAGACATCACTGCCTGCCAGGTAAGCTGAAGGACAGGGGCAGAGAGCAAGCAGCTGAAGTAGCACCTTTTGCCTCTGCTCCCCTGTATCATCTGAAGACACCTCTAAGAACATCAAGTCCAACCCTCAACCGATCACCCCATGCCACTAAACCATGTCCCTCAGTTCCACATCACAGACTGTGTCCCTGATGCTCTGCAGGATTGTCCCAAAGGCTATGTGAGCCTGGAGCGTGGAGCTGGGTGCCGTGCGTGCCCCGCTGGCTGCTCCTGCCATCCCCGCAGCGGCCTGCAGAGGAGCTGTGCTCCTGGCCACTGCTCAGCACAGGGACAGCTGCAGTGCCAGCAGTGTCCAGATGGACAGAGCACACAGGTGCAGAATGAGCAGGGGATTCTCTAGGGGCAGCTTCTGATTCTTCTGGCCAGGCAGGGCCTGAGCATGAATGGTTTGTCAAGAGAAGACAGGCTTCCATGGTTGAATAGTTTAGATTCTGAGAATGTTAATGCTCAGCTCATCTGCCACCACTCAAACCCTCAAAGAGGTCTGGAGTACTGTTTTTGCTTCTAGAAATTGTCCCTGGAGAACAGAGCTGAAACACTGCTGGGAAGGGAGGAGGGGGCAGAGGAGGAGGGAACATGACATAGAATGCAGTCCTGGGCTTCTGCCTGACTCAGGTCTCCTTGGGACACAGCTTTGGGCAGCAATGGCCACTAGAGCTTCTGGTGTTTCTTCCCCCTAGCATTGTGTGGCTGGGCAGCAGCCAAATCCTGGTCAGACTCACTGTGTAAGCTGCACTCCTGGCTCTTCCTCAGCTGAAGACACTTTGCTGTGCCAGCCCTGCCCAGCAGGTAAGTGCTGGCATCTTTTGTACTCATTGAAACATAGGAGAAGAGTTTGTGAAAAGCAGAGACTGAAGGCAAGAGAAGGCTGAGAATCAGAGCTGGGATTGTGGGAGAGGCCCAGCTGATGGAGACTTGGGACATAAACTAGCATGTCTCAGTGTACAGGTGTTGCTGAGCAACAAGAGAAGCTTTTGCTTTCTCTTTCCACACAGACAGCAACTCTCTCACTCTGTGGTTTAACTGATCATCTGTAGAACTGATTCACACACAGACACAGCTTTCTCCACTTCAGGACCTTGTTTCAGTGGCAGTCACAATTCAGGCATTAGGAATCAAGTAAGGACTCCCTGTGGTTTTATCTCAGTTCTCCTTCTTCTTGATACTATCAATGAAATCCAAATAAACCCATGTTTAGGAAACTGCAGTGTGTCAGCATTGGAGGTGTCACAAATTCCTCAGTTTGTGATCTGCAGTCCTTCCAAGCTTTCTTCTCTCCTGTAAGCCTTCTACTGCCTGGGAAGATGAGCTATGTGATGAACTCCTGCAGAGTTACCAAACTCAGTAACTTGATTCTTCTGTCTGTAATTAGAATCCCTCTAATGAAATAATGAAGAATTCCTGTGCTGTTGGGTACCTTACTCATTGTCCAGTAGAAGGAGAAACAGAGTAGCTAAAGGGATGATGCCACATCTCAGTGGTTTAGATGCAGGAGAGAAAGGAACAGAGGATTTCTCTTTGCTGTGCCTGAAATTAGGTATGAATAGCAAATAACTCATCTCTTGCAGGGTCAGCCAGACATGGAAAGTGATGGTGGCTTTGTGGATCCTTTGGAGTTAAGGAAGTGTTTATAAATTGTAGTTACCAAAGCTTTGGCCAAGCTGACAGACACAGATAAGTTAGAATATGGAGCTTAGAGTGACACATGTGCCACTGTTATCACTGCTCATGGGGCAAGATCAGCCAAAAGCTGCAGTGAGGTCTCACTTCCAGTCTATCAACCAGAAAACCTACAGAGAGCAAGTGGAAATCTCCAAGGAGATGATCAACAGATTAAGTATGTGCAGAGTATCCCATACCAGTGTTCAAATGAGTCCCATTTCTATTCTTAAATCTGAGTAAGTCATCCAGCCCAATTGCAAAGCTGGAGAGGACTTGGAATTCAGAAGAGGATGAGCATTCCCAGTGAGCTCTTGCATGCTTTGAGTGACTTTAATGATATCTAATCTATGTATTTAGTGTTGCATGTGTGCTAATGGAGTGTCATTGCTGTGCTGATACACAGCAAGAGATCTCAACATAGCAGTGGCATGGAAGTGACACTGGTAAATCCTTTTTATTCCCTCCTCCTTTTCACTCCTCAAGAATCCATCTGGAGCTTAGCAAAGCACTTGATTATTAAGTGCTACAAAATCTTACTTGGAAAGAGTAATTAATTCTAGCTGGATATGAGCATTTCATCCCTAAATGTACAACTGACAGAAGGATTTGTAGTCAAAGGTTGTGTATGGAGCTGGGGAGAGGAATGTGGTCCTTGGAGCAGGAGCTGGAACACTTCAGCTGATCTTTAATCCCCAGGATCTTGGAGAGAGCAGAAGAATTGGAGTAGAGAGAACAATGGACTCTACCTAACTAATAAAACTAACCTGGGTGATTAACTTGCAATTTCAGTGGAGTTTTTGGATTAAAAAGAGCCATGACATATTAAACATTTGATTTTCCTTTGCCAGCTCAGTTTTACAAAGGGAAGAAACATTTTTAGACAGGAAATGAATGAGAATTTATTTCTCAAAGCTTCTCAAAGCTTGTCAAAATTTCCAGACCATCAAAGATTTGAAGTATCTGGAATGTGCTGCTTTACATCCAGCAAGTGACCTGCTGCCTCCTCCCATTGATAATGTCCATCTGTCCTTCCCTGCTTATTTAGCAGAACCAATCCATTTATAGTCTTCACAGCAGCTTGCTTTGTTAGGAACATGTTCTTGGACCAAAAAACCAATCAATCATCTCAACAGCAGCTTCCACAAACCAGAGCTGACTGAAATGCTATTGAAATCCTAGGTTTCAAGGGAAATGGTCATTCAAAATGAAGCAAACCCAGGAAAATGTAAAATTCTGGGACTGCTGCCTTTTTCTTTTTAACAAATTGGCATAAATGT
Organism: Bucco capensis; assembly: GCA_013396975.1. Lineage (NCBI taxonomy): Eukaryota > Metazoa > Chordata > Aves > Piciformes > Bucconidae > Bucco > Bucco capensis. Next base: position 581,542 of record VWZO01012382.1, read on the forward strand.
TTAAAAATATTTGTAGACTTGAGTGTTGGTGAGTTTCAGAGCTTTCTTTTCAGTGTTTGTTGGTTAGCTTCAGCAGAAAGCAATGCTCCTGGGCTTCTGCCAGGTGCTTCTTGAGCTTTCTCTTTTCTCAGGGTAATGACAGGAAAATCCTTTATCTATCAAATGCTGAGGCCTTTTGAAAGTTGGAGTGCTTTAAACATCTTTTAAAATGTATTTTCTGGAGCAGATTCCCTTCCCTCCTTCAGATAGCCCTTGCCCCCAGTGCAGGACAGTTTAGCTACTGACAAATATTGGCTTTGGTGACTAAAAGAGGTGGAGGTGGAGAGATGGACAGGAATGGATGAAGCTTATCCATCTCTGACTTGACTTAGTACTCTGTTTTGCTCTCTGCTTTGTAAGTGTCTCTTGAAACACAGCCTGTTGGCCTGGCCTCCTCTAAGTGAACCTGGCATCTCATTGCTCTTAGGTAATGTGTGAGTAAAGCAAGTGCCCTTCCCTCTCAGCAATCCTGGGCAGCTTCTAGGCTGTTCTCACCAGCAGTGCACAACCTCACCAGGGACCATCCTGGGCTTTGCTGCTTCTGAGCCCACAAATAGGCTCTGGGAAGCTGTATGCTGCTTTATCACCTAACAGCTGTTGGATTTGAGGACACTACTTCCATCATAGCTTTGCCTTGAGCTCATACTAATAAATCCCTTTTAATTAGTGTATTAGCTCAGCCTGAGTACCATGCTGACACAGCTGATTCTCATATTGAATCCTATATTGCATCCTGCCAGATCAGAGCAGATCCATGTCTGCCCTCAGGATGCAACATTCATGTGTTGTTGTGGCTAGGCTTTGTGAACGAAGCTCCAGGGAGGGCTCCATCCATGNCATGTGTACCCTGTTGAGATTTAACCAACAAACACTTGTGCTTTCCCATTTGTCCACCCCAGCACACATCCCCTGGTCTCCAAGCTGCTCTGAATTGTCCAGGATGTCATTTCTGAACCACATGTTGTTTTCTTCTTCTCTCCAGGTCACTTCTCCCCTGATGGCCTTGCAGTCCCTCCATGCCCAGCAGGGAGCTTCAAGCCCAAAGAGGAACTTCCCACACCCAGCAGCTCCTCATGCTTGCCAGGTTTGTGCTAGAGATCTTCATTTTGGCCACTGGGGTAAGAATTCTGCATCCTTGTGCAAGGGCTGCCAGTTACACTACTTCTGTACTGGTCCCTGGCTCAGACAGTACCAGAGCTGGCTGGGAGAAAGGGGAAACTGAGTTACAGATTAGGCAAAACTTGTAGAAAAGGACAGGAATTCATGCTTTCAGGAGCTGCTCTTCCCTTAAGAGTTTTTCAAGTGCCAAGTAGTGTATTGCTCTGAAATGCATGCAAGGAGGTAGGCACAAGGCTTCCATGCATTTCCAGCTCTGTTCTCTGTGATGTTTCCTTCAAAATAGGTTTGGTTTGGTTTTCTAAATCAGCACAACTTTGTTTTAGATACACTATAACAGAGCCCCACTACTGACTGGGAAACCTGTTGAAAGGGACTAGATTTTGCAGTTTAGTAATGGATACATTAATTTAAAAGGGCATAGTAATAGAGCTTTGCTAAAGCTTCTCTGCTGCTAAATCTTTGCTTAGACATGGAAAGGGAGACCTGGCTTTCTGCTGCATGGAGTCACTCACATGCCTGGTTTTGAACATCTCAGAGTACCTCAGTGTGTCTCAAGGTGGTATAAAAATTGCCTCTCTCTCCTTAGCAGTGCTGTGGAAATGGGAAAATAGTCAGAGGAATGAGCTCAGTTCATTAAAGTAAACTTTGGCTTAAGTCCAGAGTGTTTTGTCCAGGGTCACAAATCAGCAGGTGCTAGGAGCAGTTGCTCAGTCTCCCTTTACAGCTCCTGAGCTCTTCTCCTCAGAGAGGTACACATGCTAAGAAAATAACTCTCTCCTTCAAATTAAGCCATCCATTTTTCTATCTGATCATTTCTTTCCTAGCAAATGACTCAGCTGCTAAAGCTTTCTTGACTGTTGAATGATTTCTCTCCTCACCAGCTAAGTCTAGGAAATTGCTGTTTTCCACCCACTTCTGAAATGAAAACCAGAAGTGCATTTAGCTGGTGCAGCAAGGATCAAACCTCACAGCTGATCAAGACAGCAGAACTCAAGAGACAGGGCCAGTGGCACCTGAACAAACACTGGAGAAGCTGCAAAGCAAAGGAGAGTTGGAAAACTCTTTTGGTTTAATAATGTAAGCTGTGCTGCTGTGCCTGTGCTACTTCATATAATGATGTGGTCAACTCTCCTAAGGAGCACTTGGCAGAGAGGTAGGACAGTGCCTGCTGCCAGAGAGTCAGGGGACACATGAATAAACTGTGACAAACTGTGACAATACTTCAGGTATGCTACCATGAGGTAGATGATGGCTCCTGTGGTATTGGCTTGTGTTTACCATCTCTGTGTGAAGTGTGACACCTTTACCCTGCAGTGCATGTTTGCCTCCATCATATCTATTGCCCAGCAAGTACTTGGGCTGGCCTGGTCCTACACTAATGTGCATTAATGCCATGCCCTGATTGATCTTCTGTAAAGCATCCAGGCAGCCAAGGTGTTCTAAACTCCAAAGGGAAGCATCACAGAATTATTAAGGTTGGAAGAGACCTTGAAGATCAAGTTCAACTGTCAACCTCTCTCTCCCCATGCCAATAAAACATGTCATAAATTCCACATCTAAATGTGTTTTAAACCCCTCCAGGGATGGTGATTCCAGCACTGCCCTGGGCAGCTGGGCCAATGCCTCACAACTCTTTCAGGGAGGAAGTCATTTTTAACATCCAATCTAAACCTCCCCTGGTGTACATCCCTAGAGCCAAGTGGCATGGTTCTATGCAGTGGCACTCCCATTGGATTTGCTGGGAGTGCAGATCCACACCATGAAGCTTTTATCAGCTTAAGGCAATTCTGAAAGGGTCCCCCAGCTCCATGAGCTTGCAGCCCCCCTCAGAGCTGTGGAATTGAGAAATGCAACTCTTGTCCTGCTGAGGCTTTTGAACCTTGTCTTCACCTGTGCTGTGTGGAGTGAATGTAAGGGGGAAATGAGGGGTGGCAGGCAGAGAGAGGGATGACCCTGAAAACTTGCTTTACACCCTGAGCAACCCTAAACTGGACCCATGCCTTCACTCTGTGGAGGGAAAGCCAAGGTTTTCATAAATCCTGACCATTTTGGGGTGCTGTAGGGCTCTATTCCACTCTGCAGAGGTGCCTACACACTAGGGTATGTTTGAGCCTTGCCTCAAGAAGCGTTTGGAAGGTAGTCAGGGGTTCAACCTGGAAGTACTCCAGGGAGCCATCAGCAGCAGCCAGTGTTTTCCCTTCCTCCTGAATTGCTCTCTTTGCTTTGTGCTATTGAAAGGCTTGACTCAGGAGGATAGCAAGTACTCCTGTGCTAAATTTGTGTTTCCTTTCCACTAAGTTAAACATTTGGGGACATTTTGTAATGAGATGCAGTTTCTGAACATGATAACACCCACAAGGGATGGGTGGCTTATTCTGTATTAAACTCACTAATGTTTCCTTAAGTTACAATGCAAGCATCTTTTGTTTAACACATGGGATCTGGGAGGTGATCCCAGCTCAAACTGGTTGTCATTCAAGCAGGTATCTATGTGTTTGCCCTGAGTGTATCTCCAGATTGCAAAACTCATTCCTCTCTCTCTGCATTCAGAATACAAACATGGGAACAGCTCATGGAAAACCCAAGCTTTCTGACAACTCAGGCCTCAGCACTGTGATTATGAAATACACCTGCATCCCAGCATGCTTTAAGGCTGATATTTTGGTTGATTTTTTATTTATTGTATCTGATTTCTTGTATTATTGGCTTAGAACTCAGTCCAGATGGTTTTACTGCTTCCATAAGCTACTGAACTGCAGTCATGTTCAGCTAATCCAATACCACCACCTTCTGGCTCTGCTGTAACTTGGTGTGAAGGAACCTCCATCATCCTTTCCTGCTGTAGATGAGAGCAAAGGAATCATTTTTGGTAGGACCCTTTGTTTTGTCAGCAGGTGATGCTCCCTTTGAAATATGTTCTCTCTCTTTAGGAATTGGCTTGTGTCTGAAGTGCCCTGCTGGCTATTTCTGTCCTGCTGGAGCAAGTTATCCAGTCCCATGCCAGCCAGGTACATACAATCCTCTCCAAGGACAGGATGAAGGAGCTGACTGCAGAGCCTGCCCAGCAGGGAGAGCTTGTACCCAGGCTGGCTTAACCCAGCCTGATGCTGAGTGCTTGCCAGGGTAAGCCTCTAGTGTTTCTAGTTGTGGCTGTGCCCATAGCTTGTCCTCACTGGTTTGCTTTGTGCATAGCTAGGTGCAGGTGGCATCCTCTGCTGGGTCAAGACTTTATTGCAGTTGCTGGTGGATCAGAGTGGCCCAGACTGTTCTGGTGGAAGGCACTGCTGCCTGCTCTTACCACAGACTAGGTGGTGAAAAGAGATTAGAGTGAAGCTGGGCACACATCCCATGGCTGAATAACTCCCTTCTGGTGACAAATGTGTGACATAACCAGTCCATTTACAGCCTTTCATTCCCAGTATTTCTGCTTTAGTGGCTGTCACTTACATTGCTATCAGCCACAGCATCAAGTATTGCACATTCTTTCCCATCTGCAGCATTCCTCCTCCTATTCTGGGAGGGCCTAGAGTTTGTCTCTCTCGTGCATCAGCTAGCCTCCTGTGTTTTGTCAGGTATGTGTGCCCCGTGGGCTCCTCCAGCCCTCAATTTCCCAGCAATGCCTGCCCTCCAGGAACACTTGGCAATGACTTCAGCCTCTTTGATAAGTCCCAGTGTGAAACATGCCCTGCTGGATTTGCCTGTGGGAGAGGTAAGGAGGCTTGATGGCAAAGGGAACTGTGTTCTTTGGTAGCCCAGAGCCCACCAGGGAGTACTAGAGCAGCTCAGTCAGGTATCACACTGATGGGCATCAGGGAAAAGTTGCCTTTTAGTGTCACTGCAGAGATTGCTGTGCCCACTGGGCAAGTTCTTTTGTGTTGACTCTGAAATTCTCTCCTTAGGCCACCCATGGTTACAGTTTTAACTCATACCCAGGTTTTTATGGTCTTCAAAGTTTTTAGCTTAGTGGTGGTCTCCTCACCTTAATGTCTCTGGCAGATTTGGAGAGGGACAGCAGGCAGGATGCTTGAGAAGAATTGCTTTAGTAACAGTATCCCAGTATGTCAGGGCTTGGAAGGANATAGCCTCTCACCAGCAAGGGAAGGAATTCTTGTCATCCTATTTTATTGTTATCCTATTTTAAATAGACAAAAGGTGCAAAATGAAAAGACTAGCTCAGACTCATCCAGCAGATCTGAAAACAAAATAAAGGCACTGGACTTCGGGAAGCAGAATGCTACTTATTAGGCTGCATTGCTGCAATCTGTGTTCACAGGAACAGGAGGGAAACAGAAGCCTCCCACTCCTTGCCCAGTTGGTCACTACTGCCCAGCAGGCACAAAGCACCCACTGCAGCACAAGTGTGCCCCAGGCACCTGGAGCAACAGGACAGGCCTGAGCTCAGAGGAGGAGTGCTCCCCTTGCCCTGCAGGCTGGTTCTGTGGGGGGGGAGCTCGGAGCCCCAGTGGGCTGTGCAGCTCAGGCCACTACTGCCCTCAAGGTAAGCAGCTCCTCCCAGGACTGAGGATGGATGGAGCTTGTTTCTCTCTCCAGAAATGGTGTGGATTCTCATCAAGTCATCTGCTGGCTTCATCAGCATATTTGTTTTTGCACCAAAGGATTTCAGGATGGAGTTGGTTAGCAAGCTGTCCCTTTGCTATAGTCAATACTTTCAATCTCTGCTGTTTAGAGCTGTGCATATTGATGTCATTAGTATTTTTTCCCTTAATTTGTGAAGAAATAAAATGCACAATTGAGTGTCTGGTACAAGCACAACTGCAAATGTGAAACTTCCTGTAAAGATTCAGTAATATACTTGCTAAGTGATGATGTGGTAGTTGTTGTTGCAGTGATTTTATATATATGTTTACAGGAGTTTCATGTAAATACATAATAGCAATGAAGAACAAGAGGCTTCATTGCCTTCTGTCTTCAAGGCTGTATTAAGAACTGTGATCACAGAAGGTTAGGGGTTGGAAGGAACCTCTGGAGATCTAGTCCAACCCCCCTGCAAGAGCAGGAGAACCTAGAGCAGCTTGCCCAGGATGATTGTCTCCTCTCTCTCTGGACAGGTACCAGGAGGGGCACCCAGTACCCGTGCCCTGCAGGCACGTTCAGTACCAGGCTGGGCAATGGCAGAGTGGAAGATTGCAGTGCCTGCCCTGCAGGAGCTTTCTGCACCAGTGGCACATCCAAGCCTGTGCTGTGCCCAGTGTGAGTAGAACACACATGCTGCACAAAACACTGCTGTGGGGCTTTTCAGAATGCTTCTGCTTAGAAGTCATAGCTTTATGTACTAGAAAGGTTAGCAAGTTCCTTTCACCTTGCATGTTAGCAGCTGGTCCAGGTAAGTTGTCTGAAGTGTCCTGGGCTCAATCAGAAGAGGCATGGTCAGCAGGTCAAGGGAGGTGATTCTGCCCTTCTACTCTGCCCTTGTGAGACCTCAGCTGGAGTACTGCCTCCAGCTCTGGGCCCTCAGCACAAGGAATATGAGCCTTCTGGAGTGGGTCAGAGGAGAGCCATGAAGATGGTCACTGGGCTGGAGCACCTGCCCTGTGAAGGAAGGCTGAGAGAGTTGAGGTTGGAGCCTGGAGAAGGCTCCTGGGAGACATTATTGTGGCCTTCCAGTACTGGAAGGGAACTTAGAAAAAAGGAGGGAGAGAGACATTTTACATAGGCAGAGAGTGACAGGACAAGGGGGAAGAGTTTTAAATGAAAAAAGGGAAGATTTAGATTAGGTATTAGGAAGAAATACTTCACTCAGGGAGTGGTAAGGCACTGCAACAGGTTACTCAGAGAAGTTGTGGCTGCCTCATCCCTGGCAGTGCTCAAGGTCAGGTTGGATGGAGTTCTGGGCAGCCTGATCTAAAGGGTGGCATCCCTGGATCTAGATGATCTTTAAGGTCCCTTCTAACCTCATCATTCTATGACTGCATGAGCCACTGTGTCCTTCCATAGCCCTTGCAGTACTTTTCTCAGTGTCTTGGTGCAGCTGCAGGAAGCACTGGCTCCTGGGAAACTTCAGAAGTTCTGACAGGCTATCTGAGTAGAAAACAGGGTTTCAAACAGCTGCAATCTAAGATTCTGGGAGATTACATTTGACTCAAAATGAATGCCTTCATTTTGAAGGCTTTTCAGCATCTTTATCAATATCTGTACTCTGCTCTTCAGGACAAAGCTCTACTGGAGACTTTCCCCCTCAGAAGTTATCCTAAAGGCAGGTGGACAAGATTCCAGGCAGGTCCTTGGCTCCAGAAATGGTAGATTTCCTCTATACAAAAGACTTCAGAGTGCAGACCAGAGGTGCTCTGTCCTTGTCTTGGTCACTTCACTGCCATTTAGGACTCTCCCTTCTGCTGTATTTCTCCCCCAGAGGCACCTATGGCATGGAGCATGGTGCACAAGTGGCTGCAGACTGCATCCCTTGTCCTGCAGGGTATTTCTGCCCTCAGCTTGGCACTGTTACTCCTCAAGCATGTGGTGCTGGCAACTTCTCAGTAAGTAGCAATCATTTTATCCTGGCATTTGTTTAGCATAAGGACTGAAGTTTGGCAGAAAGGAGAGCTTCAAGGGGAGCTTGAGCCTTTGAGTGCCTCAGAGGAGGCACTGGGATGAGTCTAACTCCTTGCCTGAGTATTTAGGGAGGTTGTGTGCAGTGTTTTAGCCAAGATTGGCCACCTCTGCTGACCCCACAACTAAAGAGTGGGAAAGTGCTAATCCAGAGAAGGCACTGGAAATGTTCCCATGCAATCAGCTTTGGAGCTGCTCCAGGCACGATGCTGAAGGTATGTATCACATGTTCAAAACTGCTTTTGCTGTTATTCCCACTGCAGGAGCTTGCACTAGCAATCCAAGTACAGCTGTCAGGTGTCAGGCAGTGGGTAGTAGGATAGAGACTTTGGGGTTTCATGGTGTATTGTCTGCTGGCAGAAAGCAGACACCTGCATTTAGTTCCTGCTCAAAAGGAAGTGTTTGATGGCACTGGAGTTAAGCTATCAGCTGGCTTTGGAAGATGGAGCCACAAAAGGGAAGAGTAATGGCACAGCTATTGTCACCAGCAGGTGCTAAGGCCTGTTGCTTATTGATCTGCCCCAAAACGGTCCTGAATAATTCTAGTGACAATTGCCATGCTTCCCTATTGCTGGGAAATGGGTTTGTCATTCCTGTTGAGTGACCCCAGTGTCTCTGTCCAGGTCATTTCCTAGCACTGGAACCCTTGCAATACAGATTTGTTTGGCAAGCAGACCAAGATTATTTCTTGTTTGGACACTGGAGTTGTGTGTAACAAAGAAAGCTGGATGTGTCTGTTCTGCTCTGCTGCTGACAAAGGCTGCTGGATTGACTGCTCTGAGGATCAGAGCCTTTTGCATGGATAATCCCCAGGAGCTGCTGGGGCCTGCTGCTGAGCTGTGAAGCTGAGGCTCTGGTGGCTGCAGGATGAACACCCTGACCTGCATCCTGCTTGTTGTTCACAGCTTAGCTGGGAGTTTGAAAGGGAAGTCCTTGTCTTTCTGGTAGTATTGCTGAGCATAACAGGGAAGGTTTTATATGGGCAGGGACCTGCCATCCCTTGCCAAGGACAATGTCTGTGTGCTAGGGTCTGCTGTAGAGTTGCTTGCATTCATTTCCTTTGGTTTGTGCCTCAGCACAGCTTGCCAAATGTGCCAGGGATTCTTTAGCACTCCAGAAGTGGAATCATCTGCCTTTCCTGTTGTAGGACCAAGGCTCAGCCTCCTGCTTGCCATGTCTGGTTGGACACTACTGTGCCAGTGAGCACACCAGCAGGGAGGTGATGCTCCTGGCCATGGTGTGCCCAGTAGGTCTCCTGTGCCCAGAAGGTCAGGCAGCAGCCCCAGATCTCAGTGCTAATGCTTGCCCAAGAGGATACTACTGCCCCCAGGGAGATCAAGTAAGTGAATCTGCTTTGCTCCTTGGGATTCTCTCATCAAGCTGGCTGTACACTTAGTCTTGCTTGGGGAATCTCTTCTAATCATTTCTGTACTATTTTGGTGCTGACAGATCTTAGCAGTACTTGCCCTGCCTAAAACTCTTCATAACACTGGGATAACATCTTGTGAGATGCTGGATACAACACAGAGGGTTGGATTCCCATTCCATGACACCTTCTCTCCAGCATTCACACCAGGCTCCTAGTGTTGCTTTGCAGTGTTTGTTTCCAGTTATTGGGAGGAATTCTTTTCACAGCTTCAGCTGTTGTATGTTTGCCTTGCAGAATGCAGCAATTCTAGCAGTATGGTAAAGACTCATTTGTCTGCTTCCTTTCCTTGCAGGCTAAACCTTGCCCCAGTGGGACCTATGGGGAGCAGAGGGGGCTGAGCAGTGCTGAGGAGTGTTTCCCATGCCCTGCAGGGAAGTATTGCTACACAGGTGGGGTAGAGCCCCCAGGAATTCCCCAGCCTGTAAGTATAGTCCAGGTTCTCCCAACTTTTTCTCCCCCACTGTTAATGGAGCAAGCTTAATGGATGTGTTCTCTCTTTCGTTTGCCTTCTGCCTGTCAATGCAGGCCAAGAAAGAGAATTCCAAAGGCAGGAATTGGTTGCTGCTCTCTCTAATGAGTTTTGGGATCTTACATTGTGATTGTCTTGTCTCTGGAAAGAGTGACCTCTTCAAATATTAATAGCTGTTAAAAAAAGAAGCCTCTATTAAAAGTAACAAATGCAGTTGGAGTCTTCTCAGCATGGAGGAACCAATGCTTTTATTTAAGGTCAAGGTGATAACTCTTCTCCCAGTTCAGCTCTTTTCCAAGTGAGGAAGAAGAGCATCTTGCCCTCAGCTGTACAGGACCTGTCTCAATCACAGGATTTTACCTCAAAAAAAAAAATCTTACCTAAAAGGATTATCCTACATGAGCATATTTTTACTGAGAAGACTGAATTCCCTTCTTCTCTGCCCTTCTTTTCTACATAGAATCCTAGAATGGTTTGGGTTGGAAGGGACCGCTGGAGCTCATCTAGTCCAACCCCCCTGCAGTGGCCAGGGACATCCCCAACTAGAGCAGCTTGCCCAGAGCCCTGGCAAGCCTCACCTGCAATGCCTCCAGGGATGGCAACTCAACCACCTCCCTGGGCAACCTGGGCCAGTGTTCCACCAGCCTCGTGGGGAGGAACTTCTTTCTAATGTCCAGTTTAAATCTACTCTTCTCCAATTTCAAACCATTGCCCCTTGTCCTTTCACTACAGGCCTTTGCAATATACATGCAGTATAAAAACTTCAGCCTCTTCAAATTGTAGATGAAGTTTGGTTCTTTCCTGCTGGATCTCAACAGATTCCTCTTCCCTACTCAGAAAAAGACAGCAAAGCCATGCCTGACTCTGTGTGTTTTGCTTTCCAGACTGGGGATTGCCCACCTGGCTATAACTGCCCTCTGGGGACTGGCTTCCCTTTCTCCTTCCCCTGTATGCCAGGCTCCTTTTGGGATAATTCCAGCATAGAGAATGAAGATCCTTGCAAACCATGTCCACCTGGGTTCTACTGTGACTCCCCTGCCATGGCAGAGCCCAAAGCTTGCCCAGCAGTGAGTTGTTCTTTCCTGGCTGTGTGATGGGAGAGCATGGGAGCTGGAGGTCTGTTTCTCAGAAGAGCCTGAACTGCTCTATTCAAGCTGGGTTTGTTCTGCAGGGCTCTTACTGTGGGGAAGGCAGCTCTAAACCTGACCCCTGCCCAGAGGGTACATACAGCAACAAGAAGAGCCTCTCTGGCCCCTCAGAGTGCAGCCCCTGTGGCCATGGTTTGTACTGTGCTGCTCCAGGACAGACTGGGCCAAGTGGTCCCTGTGAGGCTGGATTCTACTGCCAGGGCAGGGCCCTGACTCCAGTAAGTCACAGAACCATTAAGGTTAGATGACACTTCTTATATCATCAACTCCAACCATCAACCTATCACCACCATGCCACTGAACCATGTCCCTAAGTGCCACATCTTCTTATCTAATTGTGCACCACTCTGGTTGTTTTTTTCCCACTGTGGTGCTTTTCATTAGCTCAGTGACTTCAAGAGTCAGTTTTGTGCTGCTCACACTCAAGTTCATGGCATGAGGAGCTCTCCTGCTGCCCTCAAAAGGAGTGTAACCACAGCCTATTTTTCTCCCTCAACACTAACATTTCCTTCACTGAAGATGTAGCCAGGTGAAAAGTTCAGTGGATGTGAAGCACAGTGGGGTTGCTACTGTAAAAAGATCATCCATATTTATTCTTTGTGTTTGCTACATTTCCCTTAAGTAGACTTTGTCTGTTCTCTGTATAATAGAGCAGGGCTCTGCTTTGCTTTTCTTTATTGCCTTGTGCCCAGATCAGAATGACTCTTAAAATATTTTAACCCCTTTTACTCTTTTTTTTTGAACAATGCTATTTCTAATCTCAGTTGCCCACAGATGGTGTGACAGGAGATGTGTGTCCTGCTGGAGCATACTGCCCTCCTGGCTCTGCCTTACCTATCCCTTGTCCTGCTGGAACTTACAGCAACCTGAGTGGCTTGAGAAGCCTCCCTGAGTGCTTGGACTGCCCCCCTGGGTGAGTGTCAGCAGTCCTGTCCCACTGCCCTGTGTTCTCGAGGGTTATGTGCCTGTGTTCTCTAGGGCTACATGCCTGTGTTCTCTAGCGTTACGTGCCTGTGTTCTCTAGGGTTACGTGCCTGTGTTCTCGAGGGTTATGTGCCTGTGTTCTCTAGGGTTACGTGCCTGTGTTCTCTAGGGCTGCGTGCCTGTGTTCTCGAGGGTCGCGTGCCTGTGTTCTCTAGGGTCGCGTGCCTGTGTTCTCTAGGGTCGCGTGCCTGTGATCTCTAGGGCTATGTGCCTGTGTTCTCTAGGGTCACGTGCCTGTGTTCTCTAGGGTCACGAGCCTGTGTTCTCTAGGGTTACGAGCCTGTGTCCTCTAGGGTTACGAGCCTGTGTTCTCTAGGGTCACGTGCCTGTGTTCTCTAGGGTCGCGTGCCTGTGTCCTCTAGGGTTACGTGCCTGTTGTATCTAGGGCTACGTGCCTGTTGTATCTAGGATTCTAGGATACCTTTAGGCCAAAGCTGCAGAGAAGGTTTGAAGAAAACCAGCAGTTGGGTGTTTGTGTGATGCCTATTCAGAGCTATATCCAGATGCCATTCCCCGAGCATAGAGGGCAGAATGCTTCCCAGGATAAAGCTACTGAATCTGAGAGCTTGTGTTCTTTAAAAAGAATAGATGAGAATTGATAGACATCCTCTGTAACTCTTTTCAAAGCCTGTAAGCAAAAAGAAGCCAGATCTCTAAGGTTCCAGGTAGACTGCACTGCCTTTCTTGTCTTGGGGCTTTGCTATCCAGTGACACAAGGAGCTCTTGCTGCCCAAGGTTTCTCTTTGTCCCCCTGCAGCCTGTATTGTGATGGGACAAATAACCAAGCTCCCTCAGGACCCTGTGAACCTGGCTACTTCTGTACAGGAGGTGCCAAAAGTGCTCTTCAGCAAGAGGTGATGGAAGGGCATTATTCCTTAACAGGAGCTTTCAAGCCAGAGCCATGTCCTCTTGGCAGCTTCCAGCCTGTGAGTATCATAGAATCCTAGAATGGTTTGGGTTGGAAGGGACCTCTGGAGCTCATCTAGTCCAACCCCCTGCAGTGGCCAGGGACATCCCCAACTAGAGCAGCTTGCCCAGAGCCCTGGCAAGCCTCACCTGCAATGCCTCCAGGGATGGGAACTCAACCACCTCCCTGGGCAACCTGGGCCAGTGTTCCACCACTGTGTAAGATACTTCTGGGGATCATCAGGGCCCTTGGAAACAGTGAAGTGTTTGAATAGACACTCATGAGGTGTTTGTAAATGGTCAGCTTAAAAAAAAGGAGTTTTGGGGTTTCTCCTAAGCTTGGGTAATCACCACCTCCATTGCTTTAAACCTGCAACTGAACAACTCACAGAATCATGAAGGTTGGAAGAGACCTCTAAGATCATCAAGTCCAATCATCAGCTTATAAACCATGGCCCTAAGAACCACATCTACATGGCTGTTGAGCCCCTGCAGGGATGGTGACTGCACCAGTGCCCTGGGTAGCCTGGGCCAATGCCTGACAACTCTTTCAGTGGAGAAAACTCAGTGCAGAACTAAGTGGTTTGGGTCAGGACATCAGCTCCAGCAGTCCAGCACTGTCTATACCATTCATTTGGCAGTTTTTCTTGAGTTTTCTTGCATAGTGCAATTCAGAAGCGGACTGAGGAGGCTTTAGCTTGCCATGGGTGAGTTAAGATGTGCATGTGCCTCATTGCTGGGTTAGAGCAGGGCTGTGCCTGCCACTGCTTCAGTGGTGCAAGGTGCTGTTCAGACAGCACAGCTCCTGCATTGGGACTGCAGTTCATTTGCCTCAGGGTGTTTATTGTGTAGTAGGGAGTCTCTGGGAGCTGGTAGAACATGCCAAGTTTATTTATTCACATGGCAAAGAGTGATACCTCCCAGCTGCCAAGTCCTTTCTGTGTTCCCTCTTCAGGGCCGTGGTCAGTCTCTTTGCAGGGACTGTCCAGAAGGTGCATTCTGCAATGAGACAGGCATGGCTGTGCCCCAGGAGTGTCCCAAAGGGCATTATTGCTTGGCTGGAAGTTCCTTTCCTCTCCCATGTCCAGCAGTAAGAATCACATACAGATTTGTTTTTCCAGTAGTAGTTTAGTGCAGGTTTCCAGTCCTTTGGCAGGGAACATTGACTGCTCTTCTCTCTCTGTGCAGGGAACTTACTCAGATGTGGTCAGGGCAGCTTCATGCAAGCCCTGCCCAGCAGGCAGCTACTGCAGCTTGCCTGGGCTGAGTGAGCCAGAAGGATATTGCCAGCCAGGCTATTACTGCACTCAAGGTTCCAGCAGCTCCTCCCCTGTGAGTACTGACTGTCTTGCATTGCCTCAGGCCTTTGGACACTGCAAAGGCTTCCAGAAACCATAGTCCTGTTATTTCCCTTGCTCCAGGTGGGGCTTCCATTTGGAGACCTTTGTCCACAAGGACATTATTGCCCTGCTGGCACAACACACCCCAAAGAGATGCCATGCCCTGCTGGCACCTGGAATGGACAGAGAGGAGCTCAAAATGCCACTTGGTGTCTGCCTTGTGCCCCTGGGTTCTTCTGCAATATGTCTGGCCAAGATGCTCCTGTAGGACTTTGTGCACAAGGTGAGGCAAAGCAAGAGCTTCTCTAGACACTTAGAAATTCAGCTGATTCTGAATGGGAGACAGGACTCCAATTGCTTTCTGCTTTAAGGACATTACTGCACAGGAAAGACAAAGACTGCGAAGCCAGAGGATGGCATCACTGGAGATCTCTGTCCTCGAGGACATTTCTGCCCTGCAGGCTCAGCAGCTCCTTCTCCCTGCCCCAGTGGAGAATACAGTAATGCAACAGGTCAGCAACTGCATCTTTGCAGCTTCAGTGTGACTGGGGAGAGAAAGAAACACAGATCAGACTTTCCATCTGTATCCAAGAATGTCTTGAGAGCTGCAGGTCCTTAGGAGCATTCAGGGTTTGGGAGGGTAGAGAAAGGCATTAGGAGGGGGAGGTTTTCTTGGGGTTTTTTGGTGTCAGATGGGGAGTATTTCCCCCTGCAGCAGCAGCTCATGTATTGGGGTTGTAGCAGAGACACTTAGTGCACAAAAGGCCAGTAAGCAGTTATCCAGATGTTCTTACTGCCACCTGATGGTAAGATTGGAGCTCACTGGCACTGTGGGGATGGGCAACTGGAGCTGGGGAACGTCCTGGATCAGACACTCCTGGGAGAAGGCACAGGTTTGGGAGCCAGTTATTGCTGGAGGGCTTATAGATTAACTTCATTTCTGCTTCTGGAAGTGCACGAGCAGGCTTTTGGAAGTTGTGCATGTGGTATTTTTCTCTCACTTCATGACATGGTTCCTTTTAATTGCTGTATCCCTTTCCCAGGCCAAGAGAAGTGCTTGCCTTGTCCTGCTGGCTTTCACTGCTCCAAAGGGCTGAGGCGTCGCTGCCCTCCAGGCTTCTACTGCCCTCAGAGAACTGGGCTCCACTTTTATCCTTGTCCTCCTGGCACTCACAACCCTTCCTATGGGCTCAGCCAGCCTGAGAGGTGTCAGCAGTGCCCTGCAGGTAAGGAGGTGACTGAGATCAACACAGAAAAGACATGGAGCTGATGGAGCNCATGTAGGACATTGCCCAGAGGGTGAGCTCACTCCATAGCTCATTTCTGTGTTTCACCTCTAGGAAATACACAGTCCAAGGAGTTTCCCTGTCCCATGAGTTGTGTCCCTCAATGAGCCACAGGGTTTTTTGAGTTTTTGCAGAAAACTTCGGTTTCCACTCAGGATTTCCCAGAGGAACATGAGCTGAGTTGGAATGTGCTTTTTTGTCTCAGTTGTGCTGCTGCCAAAGGATTGGCTCTGTCAGAGTCCTGCCCTTTGCTTTCCAGTCAGTGCATGCAGCACAGCAGCTCTCCTGTTCTACCTCCAAGTTACTCAATACTTTTTTCTCCCCTCTGTGGTCTTCCAGGAATGTTCTGTGGAGAATGGGGTCTATCCTCTCCCAGTGGTCCCTGCTGGCCTGGATTCTTCTGCACAGCAGGTATAGAATTGAGAGTTCACAGGACAAAAAGAGAAGTGAGAAAGTAGGAAGCTGTGGCTGGTTAGGATTAGTTTTTTGTACACACTCTGTGAAATCTCTCCCTGGATTTATTGCAGTGTCAGGATAGTCCTGGGAGTGAAGCTATGTGATAAGGTTAGACTCAGGCATATCAGAAGTTTCTCTAGTCAAATACCTTCTTTCTGAGTCCTTACTTAGGAAAAAGACTATGAGAAATAGACTTAAGCAAGTTGTTACCATAGAAATATGACTACTGTGAGGAAGTCTCCTGGCAGCTTTCAGTTTGTGTTTGTAGGGACAAAGGACTACAGACAGATGGGAAGGTAGTGGCAACTCCATTCAGTCCTTTCTCCAAGGGCAAAGTCTCCAAATGGTTCTCCTCCACTAGGAGTAGCAATGTAGTAAGAACTAGCAGTTCTCTCCCTGCTCTGGAAGTGTTTCTTTGGGCATGGGGCACAGACTTGCCTGAGAACAGCAACCCAGATTATTCAGGACATCTTTGGTTTATCTCCCTCACATAGGAGCAAGTGTCCCAAACCCTAATGGAGCCACAAACACAAGCACTGGTGGCCCATGCCCACCTGGACACTTCTGCCCAGCTGGCACAGGTATCCCACAGCAGTGTCCTGTGGGCACTTACTCAGACAGGTAAGCTTCTCCCTTCTGCTAATGCTCATTTGAATGTTCTTTTTCTGCCTGGTTTCTCCCTTATTCTCTTAAGCAATCAAGTGCAGCTTGGGAAGGCTCATTAGACACATCTTTGTGCTGATCAGAAAAGCTTCATGGTTGTTCCCACTTGGCCAGAGGTCAATGGTCTAGCTGCTGAACTTGCACACCTGCCCACAGCAAGCCTGTTTGTGTCCCTCCCCAGGCTCTACAACAGACAGAACTCCAGCTGCACAGTGTGTCCAGCTGGCTCCTACTGCAGCTCTGCTGGGCTCACAGCACCCTCAGGACCCTGCTCAGCTGGCTACTACTGCCTGCCTGGAGCTTCCTCACCATCTCCACCTGGTGAGCTGCTCTGCCTCAGTGCTGCTGTCTTCCTCTGCCTGTGTCCAACAATCAAGGGGGGTTGGCAACAGGGAGCTTTCAGAAATCACAGTATCCCAGTATGTCAGGAGTTGGAAGGAGAGCCTGGCTCTCTCCTCCTNATCTGCAAACTTGCTGAGGGAACACTCTACCCCTTTATCCAGATCATTGATGAATATATTGAACAGTCCTGGCCCCAGCACTGACCCCTGGGGCACACCACTAGTCACAGGCTCCAGTTAGATTCTGCTCCACTGACCACAACTCTCTGGGCTCTGTCCTTCAGCCAGTTCTCAATCCATCTCACTTCACAGTCTTCCAATGCACACTTCTCATCCCCAGTATTGCTGCTCCTGCCTTCTCTCAGGCATCCAGGCCCCTGTGTGAGTTGTGAGGTGTTTGTTCCAATGCATACACAGCAAGGATGAGGAAGCTGCTGTTCCACCAATCTGTGTTACTGAATGAGATATTTGGATGGAGTTCTGGGGAAGTTAGGGGTGAACATAGCCTGGTTGCCCCTTGTCATTTTATTGTCTCAGAAATAGCAATTCCAAGGGAAGAGTTCCATGTCCCTAGTGGACAATTCCATCTCCTCCAGAATTCCTGGTGTAGGTGAAGCAGTGTTTAGAAAGCTGAGCTGCTGAATATGATTTGTTGTGAAGCAAGAAGGGAGGAGACATGGGGACACAGCACTGAATAATTCCAGAGCTGGAATATGGAGATCACTCAAGCTACTGTGTTTGCATCCTCTTATCTGTCATCTGGGATCCCAGAGAAGATCAGATCCTCCTCAGTGGAGTGTTAGATCCCTTTGGTTGCACTGTCCCTCACTCAGCAGCTCCCTTTACTAGCAATGTCTCTTCCTCTGTGTCCTAGGTATGTGGGAGAAAGGAGGCCCTTGCCCTGTGAGCCACTTCTGCCCAGAAGGAAGCAGCTCTCCCTTGCCCTGCCTTGCAGGGACCTACAACAACCTCAGCAGACAAGCTGCATGCTTCCCTTGTGCTGCAGGCTACTATTGCCCAGAAAACACCAGCAGCTACAGTGGGAATCCTTGCCCAGCTGGCTTTTACTGCCCCAAAGGTGAGGAGATGGGCCCAGGGGACAAGGCAATCCTCCTTCCTAAAGGCAAGAAATGAGCTCTGTGTACAAAATGCTTAAGTGTCTGCTTCTTCACAGAAAAACCCCTCCAGTCTTTAAAGCCACAGCTAGAGCTGCTGCTTAACCCTCACACATAAAGCCAAACAGCAGCCAGAGACTCTCTTGGCCATGAGGGGCAAGCTGTGTGCTGTGGAGCAAGCAGAGAAAGTGGCAGAGATGACCTGAAGTGCTAGAGCAGGAGTAATAGCCAAGGTAGTGTTTATAGTCCATGAGAGATTCTTGCTCTCTTTATTCCAAAGGAAGCAGGTTTGCTACTCAGTTTCCCTGTCCCCGGGGCTACTACAACCCTGATGCAATGAGCCAGAGCTTGGATAGCTGCTTGCCCTGTCCACCTGGGCACTACTGTGGGAAGGAGAACCTGACAGCTCCCTCAGGCAAGTGTGATGCAGGTGAGTCTGGATCTGCCTGTTGGATTGCACAGCACTTGGAAGCACTATGGTTAAGAGGCTGATGTTTATATCCTGTGGCTTTTAGCACAGCCTTTCCAGTCTGTTTGCTTGATTCATTTGCCTAGCTGTAGGCATCTAGTATGATTGAAGACACCCTGGGCATCCACCTGACTTCCATCTGCTGGTTCAGATGTGCACAGACTCCATGTAGGATGTATCTGGCAGCAATGAGCAGTTGTCTGTGCAGCTGCCATTCTGAACCTGCTCAGGCAGCTGAATTGAGCCCTGGGAGCATAAAGCAAAAGGACTGAAATTAAGGTTGCAAGATCTCATCATCTTTTCCTGCTGTGGTGTTGCATAGAAGCATCACTGCAAGGAAAAGTGTGCCTTGGTGGTCTTAGCCTGTCCCATGTGCTGTGTGCTCATGGCTGTGCCATGCAGACAGCACCTGCCAAGCCAGCCCAGCTTTTAGGCATGAACATTGCTGGGGCTCTGTCATTGCCAGAGCTTCTCACTCATGTTTTCTTTCCCCAGGTTGGTTTTGCATCTCAGCTGCTTGGACCTCACAGCCTTTTGATCTGGATAACTACACCAATGCCAACTGCCTCTGCCCAGCCACTGCCACTGGAGGGAAGTGCACTGCTGGTTTCTATTGCCCCAGAGGGAGCCCAGAGCCTCTTCCTTGCCCTCCAGGCTTTTACTGCAATGCCTCAGGTTAGTGTCTTTGGAGAACAAGAGTGATCTGTTCTGAGGGGAGTTAAAATAAAGGCATTGTGTGGACAAAGAAATGTTTGCTATTTAAGAATTCCTAAGAGGTCCCTAAAGCTAAATCTGCTTCTGGATGATAAACCTGACTTTGCCTGGAATTTGCTGAGTGACCCTGAGTGAGTTGCTTTGCCTCTGTGACCATCTTCCCCTCTTCAATGTATGAAGAAATATCATTACAGCTTCAGAAGGAGGTTCAGGGTCTCCTGCCACACTTTCCTATATTCCCTGCATCTGGAGACTGTGTGAACACTGGGATACTGACTGCTGCTTTAGTTTCTCTGCTCCTTTCCTGCCCTTTCAGTATTCTTCCAGTGCGTCAAACTGGAGCTGTCTTTATCCTGATGCTTCCCTAGAGCTGTAATGGTGCTTGCAAGATGCCTTTGGTGCCTCCCTGGGCTGGCACAGAAGAAGGTCCAGGTGTTACCTTGCAATGCTTGCCCAGAGGGAGGTTGTGAGTGGCTGATTTTGCTGCTTTTCTCCCTTGGACTTAGCACTTGGAGTGTCATGATCCTCTCTGCATTCCAGGCCTGTCTGTCCCCAGTGGGGAGTGTACTGCTGGCTTTTACTGTACAGCTGGAGCAGCTCTCCCTAAACCAACAGATGGTGTGACTGGGAATATCTGCCCTGTGGGGACTTACTGCAGTAAGTATCCAGCATCAATCAGGATGGGAGATTTCATGTCATGATATCTGAAACACTGTAAATCTCATGTCATTTAATACCTTAAACACTCATGAGTGGAGATGCCCATGAGGCAGCAATGTGCCCTTGTGGCCAAGAGGCCAATGGCATCCTAGGATGCATTAAGAGGAGCGTGGCCAGCAGAGCCAGAGAGGTTCTTCTCCCCTCTCCTCTGCCCTGGGGAGGCCTCCCCTGGAATGCTGTGTCCAGTTGTGGGCCCCTCAGCTCCACAAGGATAGNAGTGCCCAAAGCCTCAGATTCTTCTTCTAGTTATTCCCCAGGTCTGTTCTTCAAAAATGACGATGTCTCAATGCCTGAAGTTACCTATCATTACAATGTAATTATCTCCACCTCTGTTCCCCTTGGTGAAATAAAGCTAAGCATGTCTGTCCTCTCCCATGCAGCACTGTGTGATCTATGAGTGAATGTAAGACTGCAGTGATAGTTTCCATGCTGCTGTGCATTTGTCCAACCCCTGAATGCAGCTGACTCATGCATTCTTTCATTGTTCATGTCTCTCTTGCTTCTCTTCTCACAGCTGCAGCATCAGCCATACCTGAGCTCTGCCCAGCTGGCACCTTTTCCAGCCTCCTAGGGAGGAGAATGCTTTCTGAGTGCCAGCCTTGCCCCTCTGGCTTCTATTGTGAGGGACCTGGCCTCAGTGCCCCAACTGGAGAGTGCAGGGAAGGTAAGGCATGCAATGATCGTTGTTGTGACTAGGCTTCGCAAATGAAGCTCCAGGGAGGGCTCCATCCACACTCCTCATCCGCGCCTTTTCCAAGCGCTGATAAAAAGAGGATAGCAGATAGCACCCTCGAGGCTGCACTAGGGATTTTTTTAGGTGAGACACAGCATGTGCAGAGCTGGACCCACCCTTTAGTCCTAAGGTTCATCTGCCAGGGCCTAGCAAGCTTGGACGCTGGCAGCCAAGTCCTTAGGATGGAGGTTTAACCTCTTAGCTGGAAGGCCTTCCAGGGCTAAACGAGCTCCATCTGCCCGGGTTTGGAATCAGAGTTGTCCTTCTCCTAGGATGACTGCCAGAAGGCTAATGAGCTCATGCTACCCATCCAAGGATTCTAGGAACATGGGTATCACTCCCCACACTTTCCCGTGGGCAATGAGTTTAATGCTCCCTCTGCTGTGGGCACAGTTATGGCACCAGGGGCCACAGGAGACCACAAGGGATTGTCAGACTGTGCCTGGCATGCAATGAACTGCCCTGCAGATTGACAGAGTCTCTGGGGACGTGCTTAAAGGATCATCTGTTTGGGTGTGCTGCTAAGAGCAAAAGGGATGTCTGAGAGTCACTGGGTAGAGTGGCAAAGCCCTTGCCCTGCTGAGATCAGAGAGGTGTTCTGGGCTGCTGCCCTTCTCTTGGCTGCAGAAGAACAACTTCAGGCTCTCTGTGAAAAGGCCACTAGAGGTTAAAGGAATTCAGATGGGAAAAGCAGAAATGGTAATGTCTGTGTCTGCTGAACAATTAAAGTATTGGCAAGGGGAAACTCTGGTGTTCAGTGGGAAAAGTCTGTCTGAAGGGTTTCAAACTGAAAAGGAAACAGAGAGCTCAATGTTGTGTCCCTAAGTATTTTCCTATGTCTCCTGTCCCTCTGCTTCTGTGAAGTGTTGTCAGGCATTGGCCCAGGCTGAGGGCACTGCTGGAGTCACCAGCCCTGGAGGCTTTGAGAGATGTAGATGTGGCACTTAGTGGAGGTAGTTTAGCAGTGCCCTTGGCCGTGTGAGGTTAACTGTTGGACTTGATGATCTTCAAGGTCTTTTTCAACCAAAATGCTTCTTTAATTGTGTGGTTCTGGGGACCACTGAGTGATAAGCAGCAGGTGGAAAACCTTGGGGTGTATTTGTTCCAGCAGGAGTCTGGTTCAGGTCAACACTCAGATCAGCAAAAGGTTGATTTCTTGAGTGGCCAAGTAAGGTGTTTTGTCTGCTTGGGAGAGAGAACCTGTGAGGAGCCTTCACCCCTAACTGAGCAGAGCCTCAACAGCTAGGATCTCTCAGTGACTAACTGAGCTTTCTGTCCTCTGTCTCTCTGCAGGCTATTACTGTGACAGCCAGCAAGGGCCAGTTAGTGACTTTAGTCTTTACCCATGCCCACAAGGCTTTTACTGCCCAGCAGGGACAAACAGGAGCACTCAGTACAGCTGCCCTGCTGGAACCTTTGGACCAAGGCAAAAACTGAAATCTAGCATGGAATGTCAGACATGCCCACCAGGAAAATACTGTGCATTCTCTGGGCTTGCTGCCCCAACAGGTATGATGTTGTTGTTCTGAGCATGTTCACTGCTGCTAGAGTCATGTCAATGGCTGATGCTTAGTGCAAGGGATTGGAGTTACACAGTATCCCAGTATGTCAGGGGTTGGAAGGGCCCTAGAAAGCTCATCTAGTGCAACCCCCCTGCCAGAGCAGGAGCACCTAGACCAGCTCACACAGCAATGTGTCCAGGCAGCTCTGCAATGGCTCCAGACAAGGAGACTCCACAGGCTCCTGGGCAGCCTGGGCCAGTGCTCTGGCACCCTCACTGCAAACAAGTTTCTCCTTGTGTTAATACTAAACCTGCTGTGGTCCAACTTGCTCCCATTCCCTCTTGTCCTGCCATTGGATGCCATGGAGCAGAGCCTGGCTCTCTCCTCCTGATCAGAGTTAGGGCTCTGATCTCAGCTGAGAGGTGAACTGGCCCCTTTCACTTGTCAAGAGCTTCATGAGAAGCAAGAAGTGAGAGACTGCAGAAACTAGAATTGAAATAAAATCTAACTGGGACTTTCCCAGTGTCAAATCTGGCTGACATTCTTTTTAGAGTTAGTTTGGTTTTTCCTGAAGAGTTAATCCTTCCCCATAATTGGTACACATATGCTTAGGCTTAGCAGAGAAAGAGAGGGCAAACCACCCAGCAGTGGCATCTCTCCATTTCTTCCTTTCAAGACTGTTTTCTTCCCATCAGCACTGCTCATTTTTCATTGCTCCTTGTCCTGCAGAGATAAAGGCCCTCATTCAGCAAAGCACTTGGACACATTTCTTAATCCCAGAAGATGTGTTGGATCTGTGCCTAAAGAGAAATGTGTGCTGAAGTACTTGCCCAAACAGGGAGGCAGCACTTGGTGTGTCCTAAGTGCTTCCCTACCTATCAGCCTGGGATGTGCTAGTTGTTCTCCACTCCTTCCAGTTGTGAGCAGCTCCTCTGCTTGATGCCCTTTACAGCAGTGATCTGTAGACTGGCAGTGGCTCTGCACCATGACTTTATTTCAGTCTGTATTCTGAAACTTGCATTTATGTGCCTGTTTTAATGTATGGATGTATTTTATGGATGTTTTGTTTTGTTTTCTAGGAGATTGTGCTGAGGGATTTTGGTGCAGAAGTGGTGCCCGAGTGAGAAACCCTCGGGATGGAGAATCAGGACTTCCCTGTCCTCCTGCTCATTACTGTCCTGAGGGTAAGGTGCTTTGCTAAAGTATGTTTTCTCTTCATTACTGGAAAGCCTAAGGTGCCATCTGCTCACTCCAGTGCAATTGGTTTTTACCAGGGGCACCAATTCCATTGCAGTGCCCTCCTGGCACATGGTCTGGCAGTGAAGGCAGCAGGAGTTTGCAGGACTGCCAGTCCTGTCCTGGGGGCTATTACTGCAATAGCTCTGGGCAGAGTACTCCCTCTGGACACTGCAGCCCAGGGTGAGTAGGAGAGCAGACCCATTTATGTAGTTTGTGTAAGGAGAGGTGTCTACAAGGGGTCTTCTTTACCCTTTTGTTCCTCTGCTTGTGGCTGTAGGTACTACTGCACCACCAGAGCCCAGAGCCCAACACCCACTGATGGCCTCTCAGGAGCTCCATGTCCACTCAATCACTTCTGTCCTCTTGGAGCCAGCAGTCCAGTGCCATGTCCCCCTGGCTCCTACATGCCACACACTCATGGAGAGGACTGCCATGCTTGCCCAGAGGGTGAATACTGTGTCTCTGGTGAGAAGCCAGAGCCATGTCCCCAGGGTGAGTTAAGGTCCCACTCCAGTGTCTGCTTCATCTTTGATTTTTCAGACTGCTAATTCTGATCTATTTGTTCTTTTCCAGGGCATTTCTGTCCCAAGGGTACAGCTCTTCCAGCTGCTTGTCCAGCAGGCTCCTATAACCCTTCCCAAAGGCAAGGCAGCTGCCTTCCCTGTCCTAAAGGGTAAGAGTAAGACAGTGAGCTTAGCACTGGCCATAGGAGGAAGGGACTGCTGGAAAGAATTGTTTATCCAGTCATCAGGGAGCAGCAGTGTGTGCTGGGAAAATGAGTTATTTTAGCTCTAAAAAGCACTTGTCCCTCTAAGGAAGCAGAGCAATTACTGAGCTTTGTTTAGCAACACTGTGTAGTTGATTATGGGACCAGGGGAAGTCCTAAGCCTAGGTACTGCTACACTGGAAGGGAATTTAGATCAGAAAGCTCTTCAAAGCAAGGAAACCATTGGCACCATAAACTTTTTCCCATGTCTGAAGTCATGGCTGTTTCCCTTGGCCCCAGGCTGGCAGAGGCCTGCTGAAGGTGGGGGAGAATCTTGTCTGTCACCTGATGCTGAGCCTGACTTTTCCTTGGAGAATTCATCTCCAATTACTGACTGGATATGACCTTGATTAACTTGTCCAAGTTGATGAATCACAGCCTGGATGTGTTGTGACTCAAGTTAGGAAAATGATGTCTCTGTGGCTTATGCAATTATGCCATCAATTTGGCAGAGCAGGAAACCACTGAGAATGCAGTGGCATGCACAAGTAGCTCTCTTCTGTAGTCACTGCAGCAGGCACATTAGACTGCCTAGTCCCACTGTGAAATTATTTAGGTAATTCTGCATAGAATGTTGCTAGAAAATGGCTTTTTATTTATTTATTCATCTCTCTTTGGACCAGGTTCTTCTGCCCTCAGAATTCTTCTTCCTTTGTGGAGAATGAATGCTCAGCTGGCCACTACTGTCCTACAGGTAGTGCTTCTGCAACTCAGTTCCCCTGCCCTAAGGGGACTTACAACCCCCAGCCTGGCAGCAGCCTGCTGTCTCACTGCATCCCCTGTGACCCAGGTAAGCAGCAAAGAAACCTAGCTCAGGATGCTGACAGGACAATGTAGCAAAGTGTCTGTTGGATGCTCTTGAGCTGCAGTGGGGGAACTGTTGAAGTATGTAGCTTGCTCTCTGCAGCCTGGTGGGGACAGGTTGGTGGTTGGACTGGGTCTTAAAGGTCTCTTCCAGCCTTAATGATTGGTGTTGTTCTGCCAGTACTAATGGCATTGTTTGCTTTCTCAGGGCACTACTGTGCACTGGCAGGGCAGGCACGTGTCACAGGACCCTGCCTAGCTGGCTTCTACTGCACTGAAGGTCTTTCTAGTCCAACACCTACAGATGGTCTTCTGGGCAACACATGCCCCAAGGGAACTTACTGTCCTGTGGGCTCTGCCTTTCCACAGCCATGTCCTCCTGGTTATTACAGCAACTCCCCTGGGAATACCAGGATTGAGGACTGTCTCCTGTGTGATGCAGGTACAGTACTGAAAGAAAAGAGTCCCAGAATCCCAGAATATTAGGGGTTGGAAGGGACCTAGAAAGATCATCTAGTGCAACTCCCCTGCCAGAGCAGCATCACCTAGACCACATCACACAGGAATGTGATTCCAGCCAGACAGCAGCACTCCTAGGGCTCCTGAGAAACACTGGGCTTCTAGAGCAGGCAATCATCAACAACTGCTTTTGTGGAGAGGGATTTTGGAGCACAGAGAGGCTAAATCTGCCCCTTTCCATGTCAGAGGATATTCCCAGTGAAGTGTGAGCTTGTGCACTGTGAGCTGCCTTCCACCCTCTCTCTACATGCTTTTGTGCTTAGAGATGGTACAAGGAGGGACCTGGGATTGTTCAGCCTGGAGAAGAGAAGGCTTCAGGGGAACTACTAGTGACCTTCCAGTACCTAAAGGGAACTTCCAAGAAGGCTGCAGAGGGCCTGTTTGCAAAGGCCTGGAGGGAAAGGACAAGGGGCAATGGTTTGAAATTGGAGAAGAGTAGATTTAGACTGGATATTAGAAAGAAGTTGC
>VWZO01012382.1:607526-629530 GCA_013396975.1 Bucco capensis
TCTCCTCTCAGTCTCCTCTTGTCCAGGCTGAAGAGACCCAGCTCTCTCAGCCTGTGCTCCTAGGGCACATGCTCCACTCCTTTCAGGATCTTGCTGGCCCTGGGCTGGACTCTCTCTAGCAGCTCCCTATCCTTCTGCAGCTGAGGGGCCCACAACTGGACCCAGGATTCCAGGGGAGGCCTCCCCAGGGCAGAGGAGAGGGGAGAAGAACCTCTCTGGCTCTGCTGGCCACACTCCTCTTAATGCATCCTAGGATGCCATTGGCCTCTTGGCCACAAGGGCACATTGCTGCCTCATGGGCATCCTCCTAGCCACCAGCACTCCTAGAGCTTTTTCCCCAGGGCTGTTCTCCAACAGATCAGTTCCCAGTCTGTACTGATCCATGGGCCTGTTCTTTCCCAGATGCAGTACTTTACATTTATCCTTGTTAAATTATGAGCACAGGATTTCCTACTGCTTGTCTAATTCTCCTCTCCATTAGAGTCTGACAGAGCTCTTGTTGCAAGGCCACTCTCTGAGCTTCTAGACTGTAACCATGGTGTTTTTCTTCAAAGACAACAGTCAGTGGAGGACCATGCCTCCCTGGACATTTCTGTGTGCTGGGGAGCAGCAGAGCCCAGCCATGCCCTGCAGGGACTTACAGCCCAGCCTGGAGTATGGCACAGTGTTTGGAGTGCCCAGAAGGCTTTTACTGCACAGCTGCTTCCACAAACTACACTGCTTGCCCTGCAGGTTGGTCTCATTGCACCTCCCCCCTTATTCTGGGCCATTTAAAGGGATTAGCAGGTGTCCCTGCAGGCATCTGGAGCAGATTTGTGGGTTGGGTTGTGTGAGGCAGGAGCAGTGACCTTGGTCAAAAGTACTTAAGCTTTGGGATTCAGTTCCTGTCTGGTGATGGCAAATGGTAAACTCTGAGATGTTCTCATGAAGAAGCACACACTGTTCAACCTCTTGCCAACCCTCAGCTCTGTTCAGCTTCCTGTCCTGCAGCCAGTGTGGCCTAGCTGTCCCAGTGATCCACCACAAGATGGGCTTGAGATCAGCCCCTCTCAGAAAGAGATGAAGAGAACAGGGATTCTTCCTGGGCTATTCCTAGCATGTGTTAACCCTTATGGAACCTGGTTTTTATTCTTTCCTAGGTCACTATTGCCCCAGGAGTACAGAATTTGCCACACAGTATCCCTGTCCCCCTGGAACATACAGTGAAGCTTTAAATATCTGGGATGCTTCCAAGTGCCAGCTGTGTCCTCCTGGAAGGGTCTGTTCCAAGCCAGGCCTAGCAAGACCAGATGGACTATGCATGGCTGGATGGTTTTGTCCACCTGGATCCACATCAAGCAGAGCAATGTTTCCTGGGAATTACTCTGGTATGAAGGGCAGGGATAAAATGTGCTGGTTATTATTACAGAGTCATCTAAAGGACCCAGCCAGGTTCAGGAGGGCTTGCTTTCACTTTTCTTTGTTCAGTTCTGTTCTTCCTGAGCTGTTTGGATAAGAATTGCAAGCACTCTATCTTATGTTTTAACTCAGTCTGTGTCTTTTCCATTAGCAGGCATGGTAGCTCCAGCTTCTGAATCTGTTGGGTTGTGCCAAGCAGGAACCTTTTGTCCTGCTGGTTCATTTCTTCCTCTTCCCTGCACCCCAGGTAGGAGAAGTGTCTTTCTTCCTGCACAGTTTGTATGTATATACTCTTTTCCCTTTTGCCCAGATCAGTAGGCAATCCCAGGCTTATGCTGTGACTGGCTCTGGTGTCTCTTGCTTCTACCCCTGCACCAGGTTTGTACTGTGCAACTGCAGAGCTGGCAGCTCCCTCAGGTCCCTGTGCAGCTGGTTTCTACTGCACAGGGGGCTCCTCACTCCCAAACCCCATGGATGGAGCAGTGGGGAACATTTGTCCTCAAGGCCACTTCTGTCCTGCAGGGAGTTCTTCTCCATCTCCATGCCCCCCAGGTAGGTTTGTTGGCACCTGCTGCATGCTATCACTTCTCTTCCCAGTGTCCAGTGGCTGCTGAGCTTCTCTGAGTCTGTGCCATGCTTCTGCAGCCCCTTGGAACTTTGAGCTGAAGCTTGGCTTTGTTTCCCCAAGGGGCAGCAGCTATCAGCATGAAAGCTTAGCCTCTCATCCAGTAGTGCTCTCTGGGAAACATCAGGCCTAAATGCACAGACAGGAATTGCAAAGCTGCCTCTGGAGCCTCAGTCACAGCCTGCATGCTGCTGTGCAGGCAAGGAGGGATGCTCTTGGAGGAGAGCTCACACAGCTGAGCTCATATCAGAGCCTCAGCACCTCCATGGGGAGAGCTGTGCTTTGACATCACCATTCAGGAGCTAAAGCATTGAGCTCAGTGAGAAGGTCTGTGGAGTTGCTTAAATCTATAGTTACATTATTATTAGAACATAAGCCTGAGAAGGAAAGACTGAGGGATCTGGGCCTGTTTAGGCTGGAAAAGAGAAGGTTGAGGGGAGACCTCCTGGCTCTCTAGAACTCCCTGAAGGGAGGTTGTAGAGAGGCAGGGACTGCTCTGTTCTCCCTAGTGGAGAGTGCTAGGACAAGGGGAAATGGATGGAAATTGCCCCAGGGGAGGTTCAGGCTAGACATTAGGTGGAATTTCTTTGCTGCAAGGGTTGTGAGCCATTGGAACAGGCTGCCCAGGGAGGTGCTGGAGTCCCCATCCCTGGAGGTGTTTAAGAGCCAGGTGGATGTTGCATTGGGAGGCATCATTTAGCAGGTTGCTAGGGCTAGGACAAAGGCTGCACTGATGAGCTTCAAGGTCTCTTCCAGCTGGAACTGTTGTATGATTCTATGATTAAGCAAGTGACTGCATTGCTCAGTGCAGACCCCTGAGGACCAGCCTCTCTTGTGGGAAGGCTGTCAGCTCCTCTCCCTTCTGAGGGAGTGCTGGGAACTGTGCTTCCTTTTGCATTCCTTGCAGCCAGCATCCTTGTGGCATCTTCTGCCAAAGGTAGCTGGGTGGTTGCTGTGTGAGCAGCTTCCCCTTCTCTCCATAGGCACTTCCAGGAGGGTCTAGAATGCTGGCAGGATGTGCTTTTGGTGGCTTTTTGTTTTCAGGCTCCTTTTTGGCTCATGCTGGTGGCCAGTCAGCAGAGGATTGCCAGGCCTGCTCCCTGGGGTGGTTCTGTTCTCAGCATGGTCAGAGCTCTCCAGAAGGCTTGTGTGAAGAAGGCTGGTTCTGCCCAGAGGGCTCTGTGTCAGGCCAGCATTCAGGTAGGACATCTTTGGCATCATTCTTTATCTAGAGGTGTGGCAGTGGCAAGATCATCTTAAAATCTGACTCTACTTACAGTTTAGGAATGAATAGCTGTTTGGATGTTTTGGATTGTTCTTTAGAAAGCTTTTCTCTTCTCAGATCTTCTAGCTGTAGGTTTGTGGTGCTATTTGCTCTAGCAGCACTGTGCAACTGCTCAGGGATGTAAGCAGAGAAGTGATGTTAGAAGTGTATTTCCTATTTTTTGCTCCTAGACTATTTGTGTCCTGTGGGTCACTATTGCCCCCCTGGCAGCCCAGAGCCCATACCCTGTCCTCCTGGAAAATACCAGCAGCAGGCTGGTAAAAGCCAGTGTGAGCCATGCCCAGCAGGAATGTGAGTGAAATGGAGTTGCTCCTTCCTCTTGATGCTTTCCTCTGCCTTGGGCTACTCTGTGCTGTGTCCTTCGAGATATACAAGGCTGGGTTTGTTGCTTCTGTTCTGATATCACCTTTCCCTTTATTGTGTCATTATCTGTACCACAATCCACATGTCATGGAAAATCCATCCTGTCAGGTCTGTCTGCTGGGCTGGATGAAATGGTCCTGACAGGCTGCAGCTTAGCTCTCCATTTGTGTCCTTTCAAGTTATTTGCTTTCCTTTAATTGCATAGTCTTAGAGTGTCACTGTTTCTTCAGAGTTTCTTAGTCTCTTGGAGACTAAAGGCAGAGCATGGGCTGAGGCAAGACTTGGGCTTTGTTTGCTAGGTTTTGTGCCCTAGAAGACCAACTGGATGATGTCCAGGAGAACTTCTCCCATGGTGTGCTCAAGCCAGTAGAATGCCCAGCAGGCTATTACTGCCCTTTGGGAACAAGAGCTGCCCATCAGTACCCATGCCCACAGGGCACCTACAGTAACCAAACTGGGCTGGCAAGCCCCAGGGAATGCAAGCCTTGTCCTGGAGGCACATTTTGTACCAGTGCAGGTAGGAATCAAATACAGTCCTAGGCTGTTTGGCATCCAGGAGAGCTGGAAAGTCCTGCCAGTGGGTGAAGTGTTCTTGTGTATGCAGTTCATGTGGCTTTTAAGTAGCATTTCTAGTCATCCCTGGGACCCCTTGAGAAGAGATTCTTTGTGATCATTTTAAAGATTCATGAACTATCTTTTCTAAGTTTAACTAAAGAGGCAGATTAAGGTGGTTTTGGTTTAGCAAAGCTTACAGAACTAAAAGCCAAGCAGGTTAGGTTCTAGGACTCCTTTGCTGTTGGTTGTCTGCTAGACTGGGACTGATCAGTCCCTTCTCTAAAGGTGATCTGGGAAGTTGTTCAGGCCTTTAGCTAGCTGGTAAGCAGCTGTGCAAGGAAATACAAAGAGTGTAGATCCAGCTTTTAAACAGCAGAGCTAGTCACAGGTCAGTAGACTCCCAAATCATTGTGATGACAAGGCTTGCCTAGTTTGTGTAGCCCAGAAGCTGTGATTTCTGTAGTGCCACTGCCTTGTTTCACTTCATGCTCCTTCTTTCTAGGCCTCTCATCCCCAAGTGGCCCCTGCTTGCCTGGCTATTACTGCACTTCAAAGGCACAGGTACCCAACCCTGTTGATGATGAGGCAGGCAACCTTTGCCCAGCAGGCCATTACTGCCCAGCAGGCAGCAGCAAGCCAGAGCTGTGTCCCTCTGGCACCTTCTCACCTCACTCTGGCATGGTTTACAGAAATGCCTGTCTGCCCTGCCCTGGGGGCAAGTTCTGCCAAGGAGAAGGCCTGCCCACTGTTTCTGGTGTGTGTTGCATGCTTTTTGTCTCCCAGTTTGGGTATTTTTCGTGTTTTCTGGTGCTGAAGCTTTTTCATCCTTGCAGGAAGCTGTTATGCTGGGTATTTCTGTGAGCTGGGATCCACCCAGCCAGATCACAAGCACTGTCCCCCTGGCTCCTACTGCCCTGAAGGCTCTGAATCCCCAATCCCATGCAGCCCTGGAACCTTCAACTCTGACAGAGGCAAATGGAAGCCAACAGACTGTCAGCTGTGCCCAGCTGGCTACTTCTGCAGTGGTGAGGCTCTGGGAGTGGAGTTGGAAACTGCAATCTGAGTCAAGATAAACACCAACTACAGCTTGATTTCTTGCAAGTTTGTCCTTAGAGATAGGAAGAACCAACTCAGGAAGTGCCATGCTTCATCTTTGGTCAGCAAGAGCTTCTGCAGGGGGTACACTAAGTCTTCCAAAGCTCCTGTTGGATTCTCAGAAGCAGTCTTGGGTCACCCAGAATACTTCTTGCTTGCTACCACACCTTCTTTCTTCCTTGGCTCAGCCAGCCACCTTTTCTAGATGTCTTACACATCTTCAGCCCCTCAGAGGAACCAAATCTCCTAGCAAACAGGCACTAGATACTGGCTAACAGCTAGGGTCTCTGCTCTGAGGCAGCTGCTCCTTCTCTGAGGTTCTCACCATCTTTCTGTACAAGATGTTTATTTGCTCCCCTCAACACTGAAATATTTGTGGTCACACTGACAGTGTTCACCCCTCACCTTTTGTGAGACAGAGAGGCTTTTCTTTAGGTGAGAACTGAAGCAACAGAAAGGAAATTGTTTGACTGAGCTAACAGGAGTTTATGGCATAGCTGGAACCACAACAGAGAGCCTCAGAATCAGAGCTGAGCAGTTGAATTGCAGCCTATGTTACCCCAAGGCATCTAATTCCAAGCTGACTTTCCTGTGTGAGATGATGTTCTCTGTCTGAGGCTGAAGCTGAGAGAATAGGTACTTTGTGATGTATGTTACAGGTACATGAACTAGACTGGATAGGAAGGTGCACCAGTTCCTGCCAAGAATGGACCTCAAAACACATTTCAAATAATAAGAGGTTGTGGGTAAACAAGTTAGGCTGAAGGCAAATCTTCCTCCTGTTTGAGGAAAGAAATCCCATGCCCAGGAAAATAGAAGTAAAGAAGATATTCCTGTGTGGCTGCTTATGCATGCAACAACAAAAACATGCAAAAAATATGTCTACCAAGGTCTGATTGAACTCCCTAGATGGGTTTAGTCTACAGCTGCTCTGTACAACATCTCTATCTGAGCTAGTTTTCTGTACTCCTCTGTTGTCAGCAAAGAGAAAGAAGCACTTGTGAGGTGCAATTTGTCTTTCTCATTTTAGATGTCTGCCTTAGGATGAGATGAATTGCTCTTGAAGTGCAGTTCCTCTGGAAGTGCTGCTTCTCTCCAATTACTGCAATGGGAATTTGGACAACTGAATCAGAAGTATGCACCCAGGAATTCAGTGTCCTGGCTCTAGCTGAACTAATAGGAGAGGAAGGCTGACTATGCTGATAGAGAATGACATTGCCTGTCACCTCTTGTAATATCCCCTGAGCAAGGTGCTAATCTTTGCATCCTAGGTTCTGGAGCACATATCCCTGAGCTGTGCCCTGCTGGCTACTTCTGTCTGCCAGGTACTAACTTCAGCACAGAGCATCCATGCCCAAAGGGTACCTTTGGCCCCAGGACTGGTGCCACTAGGGAGTCTGACTGTGAGCCCTGCCCAGCAGGTAAGGAGGAACTTGACACAAGAAACCCAGGGGGCATACATGGGAAGGAATACACAGCTTCTCCCTTCCTGTCATTGACTCCTCCCCTGACCTTCTGTGCAAGCCTTCACACTGAGCTTGCTGTTGCTGTTCATTTCAGGCATGTATTGCTCAGCACCAGGTCTGTCCCAGCCTTCTGGATTTTGCTATTCAGGTTATCATTGTGCCAAAGGAGCTATCAGTCCAGCCCCCTTCAAACACAGGGTGAGTGACCTGGGGACAAGGACTGCTCTGTCACAATCTTCTAGGTTCTGGTGTAATGTTTTCCAAGCATTACTGTTCTGTTAAGGGGTCACTCATGCCTTTTACTGCTGCCCTTGAGAGCTCCTCAGTGACATGCTGCTCTTAGTCTCTGCTGGAGTATCTTGGCCAGACCTTGGTTTCCATAGATTGCACTGGAGTGTGCTGTCTAATGTCTCTTCTAAAAGATGGCATCAGGGATGGGATAGCCATGGCTCAGCAGCCAGGGCCCTTTTTATGCCAGCTTTGGTCTTCATTTAGTTTCAGTGGCAACCAGCTTGTAGGACTTGGCTTCTATATGCCCTGTCTCTGTAGTTCACTCTCTCTACTCTGCTCTGGTGAGACTCCATCTGGAGGACTGTGTCCAGCATAAGAAAGACATGGACCTGCTCCAGGGGTCCAGAGGAGGCTACAGAAATGATGTGAGGGCTGGAGTACCTCCTCTGTGAGAATAGGCTGAGAGATTTGGGGTTGTTAAGCCTGCAGAAGAGAAGGCTCCAAGGGGACCTTATAGTGGCCTTGCAGTACTTGAAGGGGCCTACAGGAAAGATGGGAAGGGACTCTTTATCAGGGAATGTAGTGACAGGACAAGGCAGAAGGGTTTCAAACTGGAAGAGGCTAGGGTTAGGTTAGGTAGTAGGAAGAAATACTTTACCGTGAGGGTGGTAAGGCACTGGAACTGGTTGCCCAGAATCTGTGGATGCTCCATCCCTGGCAGTGTTCCAAACCAGGTTGGATGAGACCTTGAGCAACCTGGTCTAGTGGAAGGTGTCCCTGCCCATGGCAGGGGGGGTGAAACTAGATGACCTTCCAACTAGGTTCCCTTCCAACCCAACCCAGTCTATGACAGGTTGGGTTAAATCTTCTTTCAGTAACCCTTGTTCTCTCCTCTGTATGTTTCTGACACAGGTGGAATCTTCCAGCCTTGGTGTGCCTGGTAATGACATCTGTCCTGCTGGCCATTTCTGCCCCAGTGGCACAGAGTACCCCATGCCCTGTCCTGCTGGCTCCTTCTCTGCCATGGTGGGCCTGGAGGCAGAGGAGCAGTGCCAGCCCTGCCCAGCTGGCCACTACTGCAGCACGGCAGCACTGTCTGAGCTGGCCCAGGCAGCACCCTGCGACCCGGGGTGAGCCACACACAGCATTGCTGCAGGGCATGGCAGAGACACAGCCCAGGCAGCACCCTGCACCCGGGGTGAGCCACACACAGCATTGCTGCAGGGCATGGCAGAGACACAGCCCAGCTGAGGGATGCTGGGCCTGAGCATCTCCTGTCTAGTGCCTTGTGTGCAAGTAGTTATACTCGAGATCAATTAAACTGCAAAGATCTCCTCCCCCACAAGATGGAGCAGGAAGCAGTGAGCAGCAGTGCGAGCAGAGAAGTGCTGTCAGCAGTCTTTGTTCAGATCAGGAGTAAGCCTCATAGCAAGAGGCTACAGAAGCTCTGTTTGTTGTATCTGTGAATCTTAGAAGTGATTCCCTTGTAGTGCAACAAGATCTCCTGGTGGAGATCAGAGGGCTGGAGCACCTCTCCTATGAGGACAGGCTGAGAGAGTTGGGATTATTCAGTCTGGAGAAGAGACATGCCTCTCAACAGGGATGTGAGCTCATTGTTTCAGGCCTGGCTTCTCCCTCTACAGGTATGTTTGCCTGGAAGGAAACTCTGCTCCCTGCCCTTCTGATGGGATTCATGGCTACAGATGTCCCAGTGGCTTCTACTGTCCTGCAGGCACTGGGCTGGAACTGCCCTGTGAGCCTGGCACCTTCAGCCCTGTGCCTGGGGCAAGTTCCTGCCTCCCTTGCCCACCTGGTATGGTCTGCAGCAAAGCTGCCACTGTGGAGCCACTCATCTGCCCCAGAGGTGAGCAGTAACCGCCCCAGGACACAAGTGGGGAGAGCTGTGATGGATACCTGCCCAGCTCTTGCTGGCTGATCTGTACCAGTGGGTCAGGGGATTGAGTGTTTGCAAGCTCAGCATTGCCACCTCCTTCTCCTGTCTTTGTTGAGCAGAATCTCCTTCCCCCTCTCCCTGTGCAGGTTACTATTGTCCCCTGCAGACTGCTGCCCCCCTGCCATGCCCTGAGGGGACACTGAACACCTTGCAGGGGGCATTGGCCCCCACTGCCTGCAAGCTGTGCCCAGTGGGGAGGTACTGCAGAGGAGATGCTAACTGGGAACCTGATGGTGAGTTTGCTTAATAACAGAGAGGAATGAGAGCTTTGGGGCTGAAGGATGCAGGGAAGGAGAAAACATACCTCAGTGGGTAAAGGTCCTAAAGGCTATTGGAGGGCACCCTTCTCCCCTGTATCTCTTAGGCATTTCTTTTCTCTGCTCCATTCTTTAAATGGAGCATTTATATTACTTCTCTGTTACTGCTTTATTTTGTCTCCTTTAGTTTCTTCCATTTTCTCTTTCTTTACTTTTAACCCTTTTATTGCTCTTATTGCTCTTCTTTCTGTCCTCCTACCTGTTTCCCCTCCCATTTAAGCACAGAGTACTTGTCACTGGGCCCAAATGCAAACGTTGTGCACACAAAAAGAAGAGAGGCAGAACTCTTTCCATAGAAAACAAAACATGGAGAAGCAGTTAGGGAAGTGAGAAGGCAAGAAAATGCCAGATGAGGTCAGTACAAGTAAAGAAAGGGAATGACAGAGACCAAAGATTGCTAGGAAAGAGAAGGCATATCAAAGACCCAGGATATCAGCAGTGGGAAAACAGGACAAGGATGGGCTTCAGCTTTTGCTCTCTGAGTTATCTGCCTACTTCTGAGGGTTTGAGGAGATGCTTCTTCAGTGAGCATGGTGCCATGGGCTGGTGATTGGCACCCTCTCTGTTCTCCCCTGCCAGGTCTGTGCTCAGCTGGGTACTATTGTGAAGGAGGAGCCACTGATGCCATTCCACATGGGACACCTGCATTCCCACTCAATGGGCCTTGCCCAGCTGGGCACTACTGTCCAGAGGGGACTCAGTTCCCAGTTGCATGCCCAGTTGGCACCCTGAACAATGCCACAGGTGAGTGTGACTTCACCCACAGCTTTCTCCTGTGCTCCACAGTGATGGGGCAGCCATGGCCACTGAAAGCTGTTGGGAGGCTCAGCCAGGCCTGGTGGTGTCAGTGTGTTAGCAGTTCAAATGCTGATGATGCTGTGGCTCTACTGAGTGTGTTTTCAATTCCTTCTCTCACTGGCATTGACTTTTGGTTTCCTCCTCAGGTGGAACCTCCCCAGAGAGCTGTGTGCCATGCTACCCTGGCTCTTTCTGTGCTGGTGTTGGTTTGAGTTCTCCAACAGGACCTTGTACTGAGGGATTCTACTGCCCAGCAAACTTCAGCTCTGTCAGCCCCACACCATTCCTCTGCCCTCAGGTACTGCTTAGTGACAGCTGGGCCCCAGCTCTAGACAGGAGCTGTTGGCTTTCCCCAGTGGCAAAGGGTCATGTGTGCCTGATGGAAATGTTGATTACATCCACATGGAATGTTGTTCTAGGCTCTTGTAATTCTGGATTCACCCTTTACACAGCCTCTAAATTTGTTACCATCTCCATGCAATTCTCTTCCTTTCCTGTCATTGCCAGGGT
The DNA here is from genome assembly GCA_013396975.1 of Bucco capensis. Taxonomy (NCBI): domain Eukaryota; kingdom Metazoa; phylum Chordata; class Aves; order Piciformes; family Bucconidae; genus Bucco; species Bucco capensis. The sequence continues at coordinate 618,124 of VWZO01012382.1, forward strand.
CACTTCTGCCAGTCAGGAGCCACCCACCCAACTCCATGCCCTGCTGGGGAATACCAGCCAGCCAGGGGCTCTGCATCCTGCATTCCATGCCAGAGAGGATTCTACTGTCAGGAGCTGGTGGCAGGAGACCCCCGGCGCTGCCCACCACATTCCTACTGTCCTACAGGTAGATTGGAATTAGCAAACCAGCTAGGCCAAGGGTTCAGATGTGCTGTGATCCAATGTGTGTCTTCCTGTAAGCTGGATGAGGAGGAGATGGCAATGAGCAAACAGGGCACAGCTGGTGCCTTGCTTTCTAGGAGTCATTTGTTATTCTCTGATACAGTTCTAGAGTTTTGACAAACCTCATTACTCTTCCTAGAGTTTTTATTGTCTCTATGGTCTCCTTTTCAGGCACTTGGGTTCCTCTCACATGTCCTGAGGGCACCTTCACTCCTGCAAACATGACTGGCCTCTGGAATGAGAAGGAATGCCTGCCTTGCTTGCCTGGTCACTACTGCAGGTGATGAGTCATTGCAAGCTGGCTTTTTGTCACTTTGTCTGAAGCAGTTTGGCATCCTTGTTTTGTGCTGATAGGTTGATGCTAAACTCCTCTCAGCTTCTGTACCACATCACTCTCATTCAGAGAAAGGAACTAGAAGCTTAGACACAGCTTTTGGGTGCAGTGTTTTCCCACTGTATGGCTCTATGTTCTCTCTCAGTGTAGTAAGTTCTCAGTTTTTGTTGCAGATGTTGCAGAGCTCATTGCAGCAATACTTGCTCTGCTTCTGCACCAAATCCTTAGCAGCGGGTAGTGTGTCAATTCTTGGTGTCCTCTCTGCTCCAGGCATGGACAGCTGGAAGGGAAATGTGCTGCTGGCTACTTCTGCCTTGCAGGGAGCTCTCAGCCTGCTCCCCAGGGCAGCAGCTTCTCCTGGCGCTTCCTGGCTGGGTGCCGCTGGGGCCAGCTGTGTGCAGGACTCTGCCCTGCAGGTAAGTGAGCAGCTCACTGGCACTGCTAGTGGCAATTCTAGTGCTAACAGACAACACTGACTCGCTTCCAGTCAATTGGAGAGCATCTCTTATCTTGCATAACACATTCTGGATAGGAGGATGCCCATGAGGCAGCAATGTGCCCTTGTGGCCAAGAGGCCAATGGCATCCTAGGATGCATTAAGAGGAGCGTGGCCAGCAGAGCCAGAGAGGTTCTTCTCCCCTCTCCTCTGCCCTGGGGAGGCCTCCCCTGNCCTTTTTGAAGTTGTGGTTGCTCCTTGGTTTCCTCTGGTTTTACATCTTTTGGCCTCACCAAAAAGGCCACCTGGATTTCTGGTGCTAGACTGGTGGTTCAGAAAAGTCTGAATGCTGTTGCTGTGGCTCTCTCTATGTCCAGCAGCATCCAGGAGCTGTGGTGGTAGATGTTCATTCTACAACAGGAAGCTCCTGCTGAGTCATTTTTGCCATTGGAAGGCTTTCCCATTTTGCTTTCATCTCTTTGCCATCCATTTCTGCAGGTTTCTACTGCTTGGAAGGATCTGAGGTACCTATACCATGTCCTGCCAATACTATTAGAGATGTTCCAGGGGCTGTGAAGAGAGAAGACTGCCTGCCCTGTCCACCTGGCCACTGGTGCAAAGCAGGTTGGAACTGAGGGAAGGGAATGGGAGTTGCTTTTCAAGAGAGCTGTGTGTATCCCTGAGTCTGGTGAGGCTAGCTTTGGTACCAGATCCTGTGATTGCCCAGGGAGGTTGCAGTAGGACACACTGTCTCCAGTGATGAGTTCTAGTGCCTGCAGAGGGGAGAGACATTTAGCACTGTGAATATAACATGATGTTCCAGCAAACACTGGAAATGTAGAAGAGCCTGAAATCACAACCAGCCTCCAAATATCCCTGTGTGCCATCTGCCAGGAAAGGGGCTGGGATTGGTGGTGGAACACTGGCCCAGATTGCCCAGGGAGGTGGTTGAGTTCCCATCCCTGGAGGCATTCCAGGTGAGGCTTGCCAGGGCTCTGGACAAGCTGATGTAGTTGGGGATGTCCCTGGCCACTGCAGGGGGGTTGGACTAGATGAGCTCCAGAGCTCCCTTCCAACCCAAACCAGTCTAGGATTCTAGGATTGTGGAGTTAGATTGTACATGTACGTGCAGGACTTCAGAAGGGAGACAGGCAGGACAGAGAAGAAAGGTATCCCAACTACTGTGAAAAGATGACTCCTTAAAGCCCTGCTTTCTACTTGCTAGGGGATGCAGAGGCCCATCCCTGTCCATCAGGACACTACTGCTTTGGAGGCAATGGCAGTGGCAACAGCAGTATCCTGGCACCTCAGAAGTGCCCTCCCCAGACCTACCGCAAGCAGCCAGGAGCTCAGAGCCTGACAGACTGCCAGCCATGTCCTCCAGGCTATCACTGCCCTTTGCCAGGTGAGTGCTAGGTGAGAGACAGCCCTCTCCCATCTCCAGACCTCATTACAAGACTCAGTAAGAGGAGCTAGAGAATTGCTGTTCACAGCAAGCTCAGAGTCCTTCTCTGAACTTCCTCCTGGCTGTTCAGTCTCCCTTCTCTTCCTAACAGGTCTGACCAGGTTTGAGGATTATCCGTGCCCCCCTGGATACTGGTGCCCTGGAAAAGGGGACACCTTCCTTTGTCCAGCTGGCACCTTCAGGATGCAGCCTGGTGCCAAATCCTTGGCAGAGTGTGATTCCTGCTCACCTGGATACTATTGCCCAGATCCAGCCCAGACAGGGCTGCCTAACACCCAGGGAGTACCTTGCAAAGCTGGCTATGAGTGCCCAGCAGGTGACAGCACCAAGCTCCTTTGTATTCTTTATTTCCAGCCATTTCTGAGTCTAGGTGGCTGAACAGTGCACAGCAGGCACAGCATTTGGCAGTGACTATAGTCCCATTCTTGCAGTAAGCTTCCTAGGACATGGTGGAGTGGCTTTAGAAGGAGATTTAGTAGTCTTCTCCTGCCTTTTGGCCTTTGAATTCTCCTCTCCTGTTTCTCAGCCTTCCCTTCCTGTTCTTGTTTAGCTGAGGTTCCCAAAGAAAAAGTCTGGACCTAAAAAGGAGAAGATCTCTTTCATCCTCCAGGGCTAGGCATTCAGGTGCTAGTATTTCATGTGAAATAGCAAACTGGCATCAAGCTGTGCCAGGGGAGGCTCAGGTTAGATATTAGGAACAGGTTCTTCTTCCAGAGAGTGGGAGAGCTTTGGAACAGACTCCCCAGGGATGCAGTCATGGCACCAACTCTCAGGGAATTCCAGAAGCATCTGGACAATGCTCTTAGTGTGATTTCTGGGGTTGTGCATGAACAGGAGTTGGACTCAGTGATCCTTGTGGGTCCCTTCCCACTCAGGACATTCTGTGGTTCCCAGCAGATCTGTTCTCTTGTGTGATGAATAGGAAAAGTGCAGGGTCAATGGACAGCCACACTTAATAAAGCTCCCTGGCTCCTCAGCACATACTCTCCTGTTCTGGGAATGTCACATAATCACTGTTTGTCCTTTTTCCCCACCAGGTTCAGTAAATCCAAAGCCTTGCCGGCCTGGTTCATACTGTGATGCTCACAGAGCTGTGCCTTCTGTGTGCCCTGCTGGCTACTACTGTCCTGAGGGATCATCCACATACAACAGCCCTGAGCAGCTGTGAGTCCCTAGCATGTTTGGTGCAGCCAGCTTTAACTTCCTCAAACCTCTGAATACTATGAAACCTGAGGGTTGGACTTGGTGCTCTTAGAGGTCTCTTCCAGCCTTGATGGTTCTGTGATCCTGTGCCAGTGGTAAAGCTGAGTTAATGCTTCAGCTGTGGTCTTTGGGCTTTGTGCAAAAGCAAAGGGAGCTGTGTAGTTACAGATTTGGTGACTGCTGAGACTGAGCTGTGATTTCTTCTCTCTTCCTGCCTTGTTTCCCTTCCAGCTGTGTGTTTCCCTACTACTGTCCTCCAGGCAGTGCCCAGCCACTGCCTTGTGAAGGAGGGTACATGGCCCTCAGCTTGCCTGGGCCAAGGGATTCGTCTGAGAAGTTCTGCAGGGTCTGTGCTGCAGGAACCTATCGTAGTGCTTCCCTCATCACTGCTGCCTGCCAGCCCTGCCCAGCAGGCTTCCTCTGCCCACAAGGTAAAATGGAGCTGCCATCAAGGGCTGGGGCAAGAAACAGCAGTGTAAACTATAACCAGCAAGGTTTGGGCAAAACTCTCCCTCCTTTACAGTTATAAATCCCTAGTGTGAGCTGTCACATTAGCTTGGGGAGATTTGTTGTAGATTGTTTGTAGTGTTTAGAGAGATGGGTCAAGAGTGGCTGGGATGTTGGTGTCCTGTCTCTCAGGCCCCTGTGAGCCCTATTCTCTCTCATTTTGTGTCATAGCTCATAGACCTGGAGTCAATGTATTACCAGAAGTAGAAGTTTGCTGTGTGACAGCCACTGCTGCTTGGATCCTACTGGATTAGGATGCAGGAGGAATAGCTTTGAAAGCCTCTGTTGGCTGGGATGCTGTGTTAACTGTTGTGTTAGCTCCTGCTGTATAGCATGGAGGAGATCATCTCTACCCACTCTGGCCACTGGATGTGTCCAGTGAAATAGCTGGGAGAAAGAAATCAGGTTTTATATTTAATATACATAAACTAAATGAAAATCTGTTGTATGTTCATTAACTTTCTGTATACATGCATGTGCATTTTTGTCTGTATGTGCACATATAGGTGTGTGTGCATGCAGAACTGGAGTAAATAAGTGATCTCTAGCTATCTCTTAGCACTTGCTCAGGTCCTCAAGCAGTGCCTGTGTCTGAGATAGTTGATCACTTCCTCTAGGTAGTGAGAGTTACTACAAGAAGCCTTGCCCCAGTGGCCATTACTGCCCTCCCCTGGCATCAGCCCCTCTGCCCTGTCCCCCTGGGACCCATGGCAGCAGCAGCTTTGCAAAGCACATAGAAGATTGCCAAGCCTGTCCTGCTGGCACCTTCAGTCACCTCCCTGCCCAGGCTGCCTGTTTCCCCTGTGGCAGCTCTTCTTCCTCTCAGCCTGGTGAGTTGCTGTGTGTGAGTGAAACTTTTGTCATCACTGTGTGTGAGCGAATTATTTTGAGCCAGAATTGGGCACTGAACCATGAACAGCCAATAATGGAGTGGGAAAAGGCTGGAGAACTGGAACGTATGGCTAGGCTTCGTGAACGAAGCTCCAGGGAGGGCTCCACCCACGCTCTTCATCCGCGCCTTTTCCAAGCGCTGATAAAAAGAGGATAGCAGATAGCACCCTCGAGCCTGTGCAATGGTGAGACACAGCATGTGCAGAGCTGGACCCACCCTTNCCTGGACACATTCTGTGCCGTCTGCTGTAGGTGAACATGCTCTTGCAGGGGCTTGGGCTAGATAATCTCCAGAGGTCTCTTCCAACCCCTAAGATGCTGTGATTTTTTAACACAGGAGCTGCTCTTTTAGGTGAGCACGGATTTTATGAACTACATTCCCTACTCTGATTACCACTCTACATCCAACCTCTTCTTGCAGGTGCTACCAGCTGTACCTGCCACGGGCTGAACAGAGCTTTCCAGCAGTCAGATGCCTCCTGTATCTGCCAGGCAGGTTATGTTTACTATGATGAGAGAGGCAAGAAAGATCCTGACAGCAACAGTGATCAGGATTGCCGGCCCCAGGTAAAATCTGCTTGCCAAAGTTGTGTGATATGTAGGAGAGGGAGAGTAATGCATTGCTTTAGGCCCTGTCTGTGTGTATGTGCAGATATATAGGTATGTGTACATGCAGAACTCATCTAGTTGATTTACAGTGATAAATAAGAGTAAAGGAGTGATTTACAGTGTGTGTACATGCAGATAGGTAGATGACATGCAGAACTGGAGTACATAAGTAATTATAAGTAAAAAAGTATGTGCAATCTGAGTTCAGCTCTCTGGGCATATGCAGGCACAAAGAAGCCTTTTAGCTGTTTTATTTGTGCCCCTTGACCCTTCCTTGTAGGATAATGGCCTTTGTCTTTAACAGAATGTAGTGAGGCTGGATTCATAAGGGATGGAGACAAAGGATACTTCCTTGTTAGGGTAATGGGGAGCAGTGTAGTGTCTCTGATAGGTGACAGAGGAAGGAATTTAAGCCTCTCTCTTGCTACTATGGAGTTCTTTACCAGAATTTACTGAGGAGTTTGGATGGGAAGTGAAACTGCTGTTGTCTTGCTTCCATGCTTTCCAGGTTGTCTTTTAATGGCCTTGTTGGATTGCCTTTCCATTGAACATCAGCAGTGTGGGTGGGGGAGGAAGGGGATTTTAGGGAAGCTGCATCCCAGCTGAAGCTAAGAAGCTGGAGCTTGTCTGGTTTGAGCCATGGGCTGAGTGTTGTTCTTGCAGGTGGATGAGCTGTGTGCTCCTGGACAGGTGAGGCTGGCAGCCACACGCCAGTGTGTTTCTGCTGAGCACTATGACTGCTCTCCTGCTTGTGGGCCTGCAGGTGGAGAGATCAATGCAGAGCTGGGCATGTAAGTGTCAGCACTTCACCATTAGTCCTGCCTGGCTGACTTCCTCATCCCATGAGGGCATTTCAGGGCAGGGCTGTGGAAGGTGTTCTTGAGCAACTTTCCACTGCTGAAGTTCCTTTCTGAGAGGAAATTGGCTCTCAGGCCCCACTCATTGGCCTCATTCCTCTAGCTGGAGACTGTGCCTGGGTTTGGAACATGACCTGGTGATTTGGTATGCTTGGGTGGAGACAGCAGAGTGAACACTGAGTGGCAAGAGCTCACATTTTCTGAGGTAGACCTTTTCAAGGTACCTCACAGTATCACAGTATCCCAGTATGTCAGGGGTTGGAAGGGCCCTAGAAAGATCATCTAGTGCAACCCCCCTGCCAGAGCAGGAGCACCTAGACCAGCTCACACAGCAATGTGTCCAGGCAGCTCTGCAATGGCTCCAGACAAGGAGACTCCACAGGCTCCTGGGCAGCCTGGGCCAGTGCTCTGGCACCATTACTGGAAAGAAGTTCCTCCTCATGTTAATACTAAACCTGCTGTGGTCCAACTTGTTCCCATTCCCTCTTGTCCTCACGTTGAGCCCCTCCTCAAGTGGAGGATTACTCTGTTAGATTTAGACCAGAACTGAGGAAATCAATCTTTATTCCCTCCCTCCCCTTAACTAAAACACTGGAGCTAGCCCTTATCGTATGGTACTACCATTTTTCTCTTTGTGAATGAACTCCTGTGTTGCAAAATCTCCTCCTGACATGCACTGTACAGAAACCTAGTCTGTTTAAATTTATCCTCTGCTTCTGTCAACCCTTGCCTTAAAGCAGAACTGCAGGGAGTGGAGCATGATGCTGGGTTACAGGACTGAAGTTGGTCTCTATTAAACACCTACAGAGGGAGATACCACATTTTGGCCTCTCACATGCACCAAGCAGCAGACACAGTGCTGGCTCAGGTGGACTGAGAGTTTGCTCTATCCTGTTATCCATGGACATAGAGTAGGCCCACTCGTGGTGTGGACTGTAAGATACTGGGGCTAGCCTGACCATCACTGTGCTGTAGCTCTTTGCTCAGGGATCATAAGTGATCAGGACCTTGTGTCCACTTCATAGATGTCACTGCAAGCAATATGTCTCTGCTGAGGAGCTCTGTGACCAGCTGTGTGTGCTGAGAGCCCCACTGATCTCCTTGGGGTTTGGCATCAACAGAGAGCTGCTCCTGAGGATGAATGAAGGAGAAGTGAGGGTAAGTATGAAGTGAGGGGATGCAAGTCTGGAGAGAGCCCTTAGATGTCACAGTTAGGTAAAGGGACTCCTGGGGGCTGAGGCAACAGAAGGGAATGAAGGTGTGAGCAGAGAGGAGAGACTCAGTTTGTCTTACTGCCTGGATCAGGCAGCAGGTTGGTGCTTTACTGCATGGTGGGCACTAGAGCAGTCTTGTACAGCCAAAGGTAAGGTTGCTCACAAACCAAGCTGATTGTGTCAGTGATCAGTGTTCCTCTCTGCTTTTACTAGGAAGTGACAAATGTTCTGGGCCCAGATGAGCATGTGCAGAAAAGCCAGAGGGTGCATTTGGTTCTCTTTAGTCCCAGTGGAGTTCTAGGTTTCATTGTCTCCAGCATAGATGTTCTGGATGCATTTCTCACAGGTAAGGCTTGAGAGCCCCAGAGAGTGAGCCTGAGTTCCAGGCAGACTAAGCCATTCCTCTCCTTTCAGCTTGGCACAGCAAGTGGGCAGTGAGCTGGCACAGAGGGGATTTGTTACCAGACACCTCAAACTAGTTACAAAGCAGGGAGAGGTCTTGTTCTGTGTGGGAGTGAACAATGGGGACCTGCACTGGCTGCATGGTTAGCTCCCTGGGAATGGGTCAGGGATTGTAGGGTTTTTGCCTTCCAAGGAACTAGAAGGAAACTCCATTTGGAGGCAAATCTGTTGACAAGTGTGTGCTGGCTCTTCATTCCAGTAGCATGACTGAGAGCAGAATTTGGCACTGTGAGCTGTAATTGCCCACAAATACAAAACATATAGTTCTTCCTTGCCAAGGGTTAGGTGTTTTCACATGCTGCTCAGTTTGTGGGATTTATTGCTGTTGATTCTGTTGCCTGTGGCAGGAGATTTTTCAGCAGATCAGTTGCTGCAGAAAGGTCGTCGAGGCCAGAGGACTTCATCCAAAGAGATCCATGACTTGCCCCTTGTTCCTAACCCAATAGTGTGTTTGGAAGCAGGAGACACAATCCTTTTCCAGCTTAGCATCAATTCCCACAGTGAGTGGTGTTGGGACTGTGTGCTCTTTGCAGGGATGTGTGTGTCTTTGCCCTTCAGAGCAATGACTCCACATTTGGTAGTATTGCATGTATGAGCACATTCCTTCACCTCCCTCTCTCTCTTTGCCTTCAGGGGACTGCAGCACTTGAGTCAAGGCTCTGCTAGTGACTTACATGGTGTCTTTTTACTTTTTGACTGGATTTCTGTAGCATAGAGATAACATTTGTTCTCTGGTAAAAGCCCAAGTCTTTGTTGGGCAGTTATGCATACCTCAGTTAAAGGAGCTGACACTGCATGGCCCTGTAGAAGAAATGTAGTTCCATAGTTCTTTGCCAGACTAGTGCCTGAAGTGGGGCAGAGCTGCTGACCCTGTGCTGCCCTGTTCCCAGGCCGTGCTTCCAGCCACTACCCTGTGTATCAGAAGCAGCATCTGTACAACAGCAACCCAAGCTGGGACTTTGGAGCCTTCCGAAGGCTAGACCACCTCATCCAGGAGACTCACCTCAACATCTCCTGGTAGTATCTGATGGGATGAGTAGTGCATGCATGATGGGCAGGGCTTGCAGTCTTTCACACAATCAGGAGGTTCTTGGCAGTGAGCAGTGTGTGAAAACCCCAAAGTTTGGTGTGTTCAAATGCATGTATTCAAGCATTATCAGAGCTGGAATCACAGAAGCTTAGGGGTTGGAAGGGACCTCTGGAGATCATCTAGTCCAACCCCCCTGCCAGAGCAGGAGAAGCTGGAGCAGAGCAGGAGAAGCTGGAGCAGAAGCTGGAGCAGAGCAGGAAAAGCTGGAGCAGGAGAAGCTGGAGCAGAGCAGGAGAAGCTAGAGCAGCTTGCAAGTGCTCCACCACCCTCATTTTGAGTATCTCCAGAGATGGAGTGTCCAGCACCTCCCTGGGCAGCCTGGGCCAGTGCTCCACCACCCTCAAAAGCATGAAATTCAAAGAAATACTCATGTGATGGTGAACTTGGATCAACCTCTGCCTGACTTCCTTCTCCCATTTAGGTTTGCCCATGTTTTCCTGGAGTCTGGTACATATGTTTTCAGGGATAGGACCATTCAGGAACACTTCCTGATAGTGACTGTGACTGAAGCAAATGTGAGCTGTGACCCCAGAGGGGTGTCCTTCCAGCCCTCTTCTCTGTTCCAGCTGGCCAGGCATGGGGTTTGGAAGCAACAGGATCTGCACTTGGCTCCTAACTGGGCTACTATCACAGGTACAGCCTAAACATTCTGAGATCTATCTTGGATCTTAATGCTTAGCTATGACCTTTCTTGTACCTCTGAGGGTTATTAAACAAGCATTTAGTTTTTGTTTCTAAAATACCATCAAAGCACTGGCTTTGTCAGCTTTAGTTAGTTCCTTTCTCCTGTGCAGCTTCCCTTCCCAAAGTTCACTGCTCTAAGCAAGAACTTGCCTGTCTAAAAGCTGAAGGAGGGAGAGAGTGAAGGAGCAGTTGTTTCTTCCCACACCCTGTTTGAAGAATCCAAGTAATTGAGGGCTGCTTTGCCCTTGGCTTGAGAGCAGAAAGAGCATTTACATGGTAAACTGAACTGAAATTAAATGCATCATTGAAAAAGTTCACTAAAGGCTAAACACAAGGGCATTTGAGGTCTTACAGAGGCATGGCTTTGAGGACAGTGCTGTGCACATACCAGTCCCTTGTCCACCAGAGAGAGGACAGCAAAGCAATAGAAATGGAAGTGTGGCTTGCAAGCATAACCCTTGATTCTGTCACCTTCAGCTACCTGTGCTGAAAACATTTTGCCTCTGTGCCTGCATGCACCAGACCAGCAAGGGGAGCAGCAGGAGCCTGTGTGATGAGGATGAAAGCTGCTGAGTGTTGGTTTAGTGTGGGAGGGAGAGCATTTAGTAAAGTGTGAAAGGTGCTGCTGATACACCCTGCTTCCTGGCATTCTCACTTCTTGCCATCCCTCTTGGCTTCTTCCCCAGCTGTGCTCTTTGTTCTGGCCTTCCTAATTGTGATACTGACAAGTCTGGCTATAGTGCTCCAGCCTGCTGCCCCAGTCCTGAGCCCCCTGAAGAGCTGGAAGCCACGATGGAGGAGCCTGGGGGAACCACACATCCCACCAGAGTACATCCTCCTTAGAGACAGGTAAAGCAACTTTGTGTGGCACAGAGCAGATGCTCAGACCTTGATAGAACAGAAGCATAGAACAGTTACAGTTACAGCTGAAAGAGACCTTGAAGATCATCAATGCAGCCTTTGTCCTAGCCCTATCACCCCACTAAATGATGCTCCCCAACACAACATCCAGCTATCTCTTAAACCCCTCCAGGGATGGGGACTCAAGCACCTCCCTGGGCAGCCTGTTCCAATGGCTCACAACCCTTGCAGCAAAAAAATTCCTCCTAATGTGTAGCCTGAACCTCCCCTGGGGCAATTTCCATCCATTTCCCCTCATCCTATCACTCTCTACCAGGGAGAACAGACCAATTCCTGCTTCTCTACAACCTCCCTTCAGGGAGTTCTAGAGAGCCAGGAGGTCTCCCCTCAGTCTCCTGTTTTCCAGGCTAACCAGGCCCAGATCCCTCAGTCTTTCCTCCTCAGGCTTATGTTCTAAGCCCTTTAGCAGCTTGGTAGCCTCTGTCCCCTCTCCAGCACCTCCATGTCCCTCTTGGAGTGAGGAGCCCAAAACTGGATGCAGTACTGGAGGTGAGGCCTCCCCAAAGCTGAGC
>VWZO01012382.1:634284-686240 GCA_013396975.1 Bucco capensis
CTTTCCCAGCAGGCCTTTGCAAACAGGCCCTCTGCAGCCTTCTTGGAAGTTCCCTTTAGGTCCTGGAAGGTCACTAGTAGTTCCCCTGAAGCCTTCTCTTGTCCAGGCTGAACAATGCCAGCTCCCTCAGCCTGTCCTCAGAGCAGAGGTGTTGCAGCCCCTGAGCATTCTCGTGGCCTCCTCTGCACCTGCTCCATCAGCTCCATGGCCTTTGTGTGTTGAGGGCTCCAGAACTGGACCCAGTATTGCAGAGGAGGTGTGAGCAGAGCAGAGTGCAGTGGCAGAATCACCTCTCTGGATCTTCTTTTCTTCAGGTTCACATCTCCACTTGGCTCATCTGACTGAGCTGGAGGTGGAGGAGCTGATAGCAGCTTCCCCCCTTGCTAAGACTCTGTGTGAGATCAAGCAAGCTTTGGTGAATCTGCAGCAGCCTTCAGACCTCATGAATCCAGGTAACAAAGCTGTGTCTGTGTGGCAGTTTCTCTTTCCCTGGAGATAAAGATTAGAAAATAAGGAGTGAGAAGTTGTCTCTCATCCTTGATGCCTTGGTAAAATGCACACACCAGTGTCTGCTATTGAGCTGCAGGTCATTAGAAAGAAGTCACCAGATGATCAGTCTGCTTAGAGAAGTGCCTGACTAATCCACACCTGCAGACCTTTCCTTCTTTTCTCAGCAGGTGCTTACCCAAACATGGGGTTTGTTTATAGAATCATAGAATCATTATGATTGGCAAAGACCTCTTGAGTCCAAGTGTCCACCTAACACTCCCATGCTCACCACATCTACACACTTGTTTAACCCTTCCAGGGATGGTGATTCCATCACCTCNAGACAGGTCTGTCACCTTAGGAATGTGTAAGCACAGAGTTTGGAACTGTTACAGCAGGAGGGATCTTGGAGCCATGGTGTGGAATTTCCAAAGAAAGGGTCTTGCTGCTGGTTTTGCACTGGAGATGATGAGAGTTCTTCCTGTGGTTCTGTAGGAGTGCATTTAAATTGCTTGTTGGGTTCATTAGATGCTCCCTGGCAAGAGGCAACACAGCTAATGAAAACCCTGGAAATGCTAGTTGGGAATGCTCTGCATGAGAACAACACTGGGAAAGGAGAGATGGAGCAGGAAGGCCAAGGACAGGATGCAGTGGCAGCTGTGTCCTCACTGGATAACCTGGCCAGTGAAAGCAAATCAGAAGTAGTGGAAGAGCAGGTGAGTTGCAGGCATCTGCTGCTGGACCATCTCTCACCTTTCTGCTAGATTTTTCCACTTGCCCATTTCTGTCACCCTATTTCTCCCCCAGGATCACGAGCTGCCCCAGCAATGTGAGCTCTTCAGTAGGAACAATGCTTTTTCCAGCTTCCCTGGATGTGAAGACCATGGTGAGGACAATGGCTTAGTTGTGAATGCCATGGGTGCTTCTCAGAGATGACAGCACAAGGCTGATTCAGTGAGGTTCAGGTTAAGAGAGAAGTATCTATGTTTTCCTAATAGCAAATGTATAATTAGTTTTTCCCAGTTAGGCTGTTTCTTACTGTCACATAATTTTTTTGCTGGGTTGGACAGCTGAAATTTCTCCAGGGAAACTGCTTCTGTCTCCTCCATTCCTCTGTAAGAGGGAAGTCAAGGAGCTTTTGTGCCCACAGACCCCTTAGAGCTATATATTAATCAACCACTTGCAGGGAAGAGATTGGGTGTCATTATGCTAACGAAATGCTAATACATGGAGGTCAGGAAAGTTCTGTACCATCAGTTCTGTGATCCTTACAGCATCTGGGTAGGCATTGTCTGCTCAATACACTATTGCCTCATGCCACCATGGATGTTGCAGTCATCTAGCCATGAAGAGCCTCTTCTTCCTTTAAGTTTAAAGGTTGCCTCCCTCTTTTCATAGAATCCTAGGATGGTTTGGGTTGGAAGGGAGCTCTGGAGCTCATCTAGTCCAACCCCCCTGCAGTGGCCAGGGACATCCCCAACTACATCAGCTTGCCCAGAGCCCTGGCAAGCCTCACCTGCAATGCCTCCAGGGATGGGAACTCAACCACCTCCCTGGGCAACCTGAGCCAGTGTTCCACCAGCCTCGTGGGGAGGAACTTCTTCCTAATATCCAGTTTAAATCTACTCCTCTCCAATTTCAAACCATTGCCCCTTGTCCTTTCCCAGCAGGCCTTTGCAAACAGGCCCTCTCCAGCCTTCTTGGAAGTTCCGTTTAAGTACTGGAAAGTCACTAGTAGGTCCCCCCTGAAGTCTTCTCTTCTCCAGGCTGAANTCCCTGGAGATAAGATTAGAAAATAAGGAGTGAGAAGTTGTCTCTCATCCTTGATGCCTTGGTAAAATGCACACACCGGTGTCTGCTATTGAGCTGCAGGTCATTAGAAAGAAGTCACCAGATGATCAGTCTGCTTAGAGAAGTGCCTGACTAATCCACACCTGCAGACCTTTCCTTCTTTTCTCAGCAGGTGCTTACCCAAACATGGGGTTTGTTTATAGAATCATAGAATCATTATGATTGGCAAAGACCTCTTGAGTCCAAGTGTCCACCTAACACTCCCATGCTCACCACATCTACACACTTGTTTAACCCTTCCAGGGATGGTGATTCCATCACCTCCCTGGGCAGCCTGGGCCAATGCCTGAGAACCCTCTGGGGGAATAAGTTCTTCCCAATATCTAATCTGAACCTCCCCTGGCACAACTTGAGGCCATTTCCTCTCATCCATTACCTGGAAGAGGAGACCAAGCCCCATGTCACTGCAATCTTCTTTCAGGGAGCTGTAGAGAGTAAAAGATTCCCCCTGAGCCTCCTCTTGTCCACACTAACCAACCCCAGTTCCCTCAGCTGCTCCTCACAACACTTGTGCTCTAGACCCTTCCCCAACTTTGTTGTCCTTCTTTGGACAGACTGCAGCATCTCCATGTCCTTCTTGGAGTGAGGAGCCCAAACCTGAACCTGATACTTGGGGTTCATTTATTAGAGCTTTTCTGTTCCTCACAGAAGGTTTCTGGGGAAAAGGTAATGCAGCCAAGCTCTGTGATCTTAGGGAGCAATTTACCAGCCAAAGGATAAGGCCACTGCTTCTCTTCATGTGTACTGGTTTAGAGCAGTAAACAGAGTTAAAATAAGCAGGACATCTTTTGAGCTGGATGTTTTCCTCCAGCTGTTGCTGAGTTTTTAGCCTAGAGTCTGAAATTATTAATGTTGTGGTTTGGGTGTAATTATGGGTGGATCATTTGCATTCTTTTGAAATTCAGCTGCAGTGAGCTTTGCAAAGCCTGGCTCTGCTGTCAGTGTGTGCACAGACTCCAGTCCCTCAGCCAGTGCCCAGTGCTGGCAGTAGATCCTCTCCTGGTTTATTGCCTGTTGGACTAGGCTGCCCCAGTGGTGCCACTGCAGGCCCTGGGTGCTCTCCTCTGAATGTGCCTTCTGCTTTTGCTTTGAATTTCTGTAGCAGACAGCAAGCATCAAACAAGTGTGGGGAGCTCAACCCTCTGCTGAGCTGCTGGATGCTTGGGCCACAAAGAGGAATGAAGCTCTGGAAATGAAGAGGAGCAGCATTGCTTGGAGGATTGAAGAGACAGAAGTCAAATAGCCAGCAGCTCATTTCCTTGAAGAACCTAGCTTATCCTTGGCCCTGGCTGGAGGTGGATCATTGGAGAGTGTGTTTGCCTGCAGGCAGAGCTGTGGTGCCTGAAATATCAGAACAGATACGTGTTTAGTTAGATATGTGCTTGGTCAAATATGTGATGAATAATCCATATTCTGTTTGCTTAACCTAGTTGCAATGCTTTCCCACTTGCCTGGGACTGTCAGTAACTTGTAGGCTTGAGAAGGAAGCTGAGACTGTTGACACAATTTACTAATGGTTTAGTTTTCATTAGATAGTGAAGCAGAATCCATGGAAAGCCATGGGGGTGCCCAGAATGCCCCCAGGGCTCAGTGCATTCTGAGGAGCCTCCCTGATCTCTGCTAGGAAGGCTACTTGTGAGGCTTTCTCAAGGATCATTTAGAGCCATGCTTCCAGCTCTTGCCCAGCATCTCTGCATTGCTTGTGCATGCTTTCGTTATCCTGCTGTTGATCTCAGTAATATCTGCTGGCAGAGACCTTGAAAGTCTCCAGAAATGTGGTTTTTTTGAGCAAAGAGTACACTCAAACTATTCCCAGTAGTGGTGACTGCAGGGATCAGTGTAGCTGCTAGTGTCCAGTGCCTTGGGAGCTTGGTTTTTAAACTGCAAATATCCAATACCTGCCATTGATATTCTTTTGACCTGTCTTATTTCATTTAGCAGGTTGCTAGGGCTAGGACAAAGGCTGCACTGATGATCTTCAAGGTCTCTTCCAGCTGGAACTGTTCTATGATTCCATATAGACTTTGCTCCTGTGGAACAGGAGTGGCAGCAGAAGAGCTGCTCCATTTGTGCAGGGTATTCCTTAGCTCCATGTGCAGTCCAGCTGACTGGGAGCCAGCACAGGCCCTTGGCAACCCCCCAGGTAGGCTTCAGCCACCTGCTTCCAACAGCAAAGCCTCTTCTCTTCTCCTTGCAGTATTTACTGCATTGCTGAGCCCACTGCTGCCTGGTTCCTAGACACCAATCTGTGTGTTCTCCTTCTGCCTTTGCATAACCACAGAGGCTGAGACTTCAATGCCCAGGAGTCAAGAGAGAAGCTCTCAGTTTTGCTTCCACTCACTGGTGCATCCAGAGGAACTTCAAGGTCTTTTGCCCTCATCTACCCACTGAGGTGGTTCCATGTTTTCTGAGCTTGCTCCCAAAACCCAGAGCTTTGGTTTAGTTCCTTTGCAACTTCCCACTGAGAGAATTTAGCTACTTGCTGACACTTTGAAGGAACTTTCAGGAAATGGGAGGATATTTGGAAGTGGAGCATACCTACAGGCAAACACTGGAAAGCACCTGGAGGTTACTCTGTGACTTCCTGCTCCAGAATATAGCAGTGGAAAAACTGCCATTGCTTTCTTTTTGAGGTTATCAGCAGGGTTAGAGGTTAGAGGTTCTATCAGTTCCTAATAGCCAAGTGTCATCAGTGATTGCTGCCTCCAGTATCCACAGGGACCCAGGCAGCTGATAAAGTTATCTCTCTGACTTGTGGTTCCAGGTTATATTTGTCAAAGGCAAGGTGGAAGGCAGGAGTAAATAAAAACTTGTCAAATTTCTCATTGCAACAGTTTTGCAATGAATTGGTTTTGCTTGGTTTAGATCAAAACAAAGATATGCACATGGAATTTTGCTGGAAGTGTTCCCCCCACTGTGGTTTCCTTAACAAGTACACTTCAGTTATAGCTAAACATTGTGGAGTTTCAGTATGTTTTAGGTCTTTCCCCCCCCCAAACCCAGAGAATATCAATGGAAAGAGCAGAGTTTCACACAGTGTTTCTTTTCATCCTCTGTTAATAGAGCCTTGGAAAGTTAAGAACAAATAAAAAGAGGAGTGGTGCAACCATTGATTTTGTTCTACTTCTGAAGTATTTACTGTTGATAGCTCTTTTCCTAGTGATCCATGGAATCTTCTGGGAGTCCAGCACTGCTGTCTGGAGTAGCTGTGAAGGCCTCTCACATTTTGGAAGAGTGGCATTTCCCTAAGGCTGCTGATAAGAGTGATGGAGTGCAGACTCACTCCATTTGGAATCTGGAGAAAGGTCACAGGGCTGTTGGGGCTTTTTTGGTTGCTTTGACTTATGCCTCTCTTAACAGCAAATGAAAAGGTCCTTTTCAACATCCAGTGTAAAGTTCAGCTTCTCTTGGAGAGCATCAAGCACTGCTGTGGCTGTGAGGAAGAAGGTATGGCTGAGTTCCTTGGTTTCTGGCTTTGTGTGGCTCTGAGTTCTGCCATGAGCTGGCTAGTTTCTGCTGACTCTGTCTGCCAGTGTGAAACCATGGCCAAGCCTCCCAGGCTGTTAGCAAAGCCAGAGAGTAGCTCTGGAGGTGTTTGTGGCAGTTCCTGAGGCTGCCCTGGCCTCTGCTCATTATCTGCTTAATCCTTGCCTCTTATACACACAGAGCAAGGTGCAGTGCTTGGAAATGCTGCTAGAAGCTAAGGTCCTGTGAGCATGTCCAAATGAAGCCAATACCCAATGAAGGTTTCATTCCCATGTCAACAGGAGGAGATTGCTCACTCCCCAGATCTGCCAGTGGGTTCTTTCCAGATTTAGGGGACAGAGGCTCNTTTTCACTCTCAATCCTTGAATACACTCATGGTAACTAAGCCTATCAAGTAGCCACTAAGGAACATGACCATAATGGCTCTCCACTGAGTTCTTCTAGATCCTAGCAGTGCAGTGGATTGTGAGCCAGCTCAGCCCACACCAAAAGAGGTTTGTGATGAGTTGTACAATCCCATTTTCACCTTGACAACAAGCACACATAGTGATGGAACTTTGCTGGCTGACCTCTAGGATGAGAGGCAGGCACTCATTTTGAGGTGGTTCTGAATCACTGTACTTAACTAAAATGCACCTTCAGTTTGGGTTGTTTACCAGATCTGAATTATCTTTGCATCACTGAGACAAATCTTGAGTTTAATTGCCATAGCTCTTAGCATCCTCCAGCTCCTGAACCCCATGCTGGACTTGTGTATGTTGCAGGTGAAGTTGAACTGGCAGATGAGAATGATCAGGTGAAGAATTTGCTCCAGAACCAGGACCACTCCACATATCCCAAGACAGATCCTGAGTAAGAGAGTTTTGTGTGCTGCTGAAAGTCACATGTATGTAGATGTCTAAACCTCTGTGCTGGAGATGCTTTTATTTTCCTTTGTAGCTAAAGGAATATCCATACAGGGGAAGGCTGAAAGGTAAAGAGGCTTTTTGTGCTGGATTCCTAGCCTCTGAGCATCCTCAGCTCCAGTCAGAGACAATAGGATTTGATGATGTTGAACACTTGCTGGAGACATAGCTAAGATAGCAGAGATTTAGCTCTGAAATTAAGGCTGCTGTTGAAAATGATCTAGTGGAAATCAGAATTGTCTCTGTGTAGGACAAAGATTTCTTGATAGTCTCAGTTTTACCTCCAGGAGATGCTCTTTCAGGAGTTTCTGGGTTTAATACTGTACTCTCATCTCTCACAGGACATGAAGGTTGCCAAGAAGCTGGTTTTACACCAACTGCTGAAAGACCACAGCATTGTCACTCCAAAGTTCTTGGGAAGGAAGACTGAGGTAGGTGTTTCTGTAATACTGTTCTCAAACAGGAAAGAAGAGAGTATCAGATCAGTTGTGCTCCTAGGGGAGGAATAAAAGCTTGAAATAAATAAAAGGGGTTTGGATTTAGAATTAAAATGGGAAATCTTTATTTCCAGAAGTAAAATACATAAAACTAACAAAAGAAGAAAATGCTTGTTAATGTCTTTGCATTGTGTGTGAGGTAGTGGAGTGGTAGATGACTTGGTTTGTACCACACAGGAGTACAAGAATTACATTTGATTTTCTCTTACTGGCTACTTTTTCTCTTCTCTCTGCAGCTAAATTGGGGAAGCAGGAAGAACTGCAAATGTCACCTAGCAGAGTGAAATCCAGGTACCTGGATGATCCAAGAAGGGTCACCAGAGATCAGGTTAGTGTCTGTCTGCATTGGTGATTGCAGCTGGAGAAGGCATGGAGCAATGGAGCTGCAAAAGGGATTGTGCTGATAGCAGGGAAGTGCAGAAGTGCTGTCTGCTTTGGAGCTGGGGAGGTCTAAGATTTGTTGGGACACAGCATTTTTGTAGGATACATGAGAAATAAGTCACTTGAGTGGGGAGTCTCTGCTCTTGAATTTACAGAACTCTGTCTTGTAAGAAGTCTGGGAAAATGAAAATAGGATCAAGGGAATAGTCACCCCTTGATAACCCTGGAAGAGCAGCAGGTAGACAAGATGACTTCATGAATGAATCAGGACAAAATCTTGTCTCAGTCAGTCAGATAACCAGTCTAGTCATTAGAAGAACTGGGGAAGAGGAAACTTGTTTTTCCTTGTGACCTTGTGCTGAGTGGCAGTGCTAGGCCTTGGCTAAGAGAGACCAGGAAAATCCACTTGTATCTACCAAGAGGAAGAGGCATTGATTCCCAACCTTGCCCTGACCCATCTGTTAGCCAGTGTAAACTCTGACAAATCAAAGCCTAAAATAGCACAAAACCTGCTCTGTGAGAAATCTGCTGCAGCCCATCACTCCTACACCTCTGAGCAACAAAGCAAACAGCTCTGTGTCCTGTACTTCCACCACTCTAGCAAGTGTACACCTCTGGTAGCCTTACTGGGAGAAAAGCCACTCAGAAGCCTGTATCTTGGAGCAGATTTGCCAAGCCAAACAGAGATAAAGTGCAGAACTTGGTGTTACCAAAGCTGCTGGTTTCCAGGTGCCCACTTCTTAGTCCATTGTGCTGGAGAGTTCTTGTGCATAGCTAGGACAGCTTGGCCTTGGTCAACAGGGCCAGGGCAGGGACTAGTTGATAACTGGGTTGTGGTCAAGAAGGAAGTCAACATGCTGTGTAGGTCAAAGACCTCTTGTAATGCTGCATATTGAGGCCAGCCACTTTTTGGCAGGTGTAAGTAAGTGTTTCCAAAAGCCCAGCAGCTTACCTGAAGCAGCAAGGTGCTTAGGATCCTCAGCAGGAGCTACACTGCAGTGTGAGCAGGCAGGAAGGGTGAATTACCACAGGCCTCCTGTGGAGATCCTGGCCTAACAGCTTCATGGAAAAGGGCCAGATAATGAATATGCTCACAAATGATACCAGGGGAGAGATTAGAGAAAAAAGTGGAGGTTTGTGGTTTGGGTTTACATTCCAGCACTGCTGCAGAAGTTAGAAATTGGAACTATAAAAAGCTGTGGTGCTCTCTCATTACATGCTGCTCTGAAGTTGGATTTACTCTACTGACATGGAATCTTGATCTATTTTGCTATAAATGAGGGGTTCTTTTTGGTCTTGTCAGAGAAGACAGAGTTAACTTTTCCTTTTCCAGCAAAAGAAGTGTATACTAGGTAAAGAGACCTTTAGCTCTCCTGGAGAATTTTCAATTTAAGGTGTAAATGTGACTTGATGCATACTAAGTCCATCAGCAAATGTCCCTCATCAATGATTTACCACCCTAAGGAGTTTTCCTGCAGTGTATTTACCTGTGCTTTGTAGGTCAGCAACAACAAAGAACAAGGAAGACTTTGTAGTGTTAGAAATCCTTTGCTTATCTTGGCTTCTCCACCCTCTCTTAGCAACCTGCAGCTCCAAAACTCTTAGCTAAGCCCAGAAAGGAAGAACTCACACAGCAGAATTGCTCTCCTCAAGCTTTATTCTTTTATGGTTTGGGTTTTTAATTCCCACCACATCCACCTTCTGCACTGGGAGGAAATTTGAGACTGGGTTGTGTAGATCCTGGACTCAAGGAGAAAGTCACCTTGTGGCAGAGCTGAATCTCAGCAGCAAGCAAGCTGGATCCAGCTGTGCTCTCACCAGGAGGCTGTGAAGCCAAGCATCTACTTCCCTATGGAGCTGCTGCTCAGAGCTCAGTGGGTGAAGCTGAGGGGGAGCAGGGGCACTTCTCCTGCACCTATTGACCTGCCCTGGTGTGCACCCTGTCAAGAAAGCTCAGTCAGAGCTGGCCAGCTGGGAACTGGGAGGAGATTTGGCTTGGGTGTAATGATCTTGCCTCTAAAGTAGCTCATACCTAGCTCTGCCAGATAGAAATCCAGAGTAATTCAAGCCTAATCTAGCAAAGCAGACTTTAACCCTCTGGGAGCTTAAAGCAGAATTAATTTCAACCAGAATGAAGAGACAAGGCTGTTCCTAGCCAGGGCTGTGCTGCTCCCAGCATGGCAAAAGAGAGGAGAGAGTTAAGACAGAGCTTGCCCTACACCTTGCCCAGAAGCACTGACCTGGATGCCTGACATGAAATAGCAACACAAGAGCATTATTCTCCTGACCTCACATGAGGGCTTCCTTGCATATGTAAATAGGGAAGCTGATACCAGGTTCTGCTGGGAAGCTGTTTGGGGTAAATCTGTTTAATGTTTGTGCTTTGGGAGTCTTTTACACCTGAGTGGAAAATAGGAGCTGAGGTTATTTGAACTACTAGCACAGGTTTATGCTCTCCTTCCTCCACAGCTGGTTTTTAGGGAAATGGAGCCAGCTGACAGCATTACATCAGGTTGCTTCTCCAGATATTGGAGGAATTCACACCTTCTATTCTAGAAAGCACATGGAGCTCCTTAGATGAAAGGTCTGGGACAGAGGAACACTGTCAGTTAGCAGCCTCCCCACCAGCACAGCCAATGAGGATTTCTTTATATGGCAGATGTTAGAAGACTCTATTAGTTTATGGGTTACCAGTGATAGGACAAGAGGAAATGGCCTCAAGTGGCACCAGGGGAAGTTTAGATTGGATGTCAGGAAACATTTCTTCCCTGAAAGAGTTATTAGGCATTGGCCCAGGCTGCCCAGGGCAGTGCTGGAGTCATCATCTCTGAAGGGGCTGAAGAAACATCTAGATGTGGTGCTTAGGGCCATGGTTTAGTGGCATGGAGGTGACAGCTTGATGGTTGGACTTGATGATCTTAGAGGTCTCTTCCAACCTTAATGATTCTGTGATTCCTCCTCCCAGGCCTCTCTGCAGGCAGGTAGCAGAACCTAGCTCAGAAGCAAACAGATGCAAAGCACTGCTGTGAGTGCTGTCTGAACTTCAGCTCTTTCCCTTCTCTGACTCTCTGGCACCACTTTTGCCCCTAGGAGAAGTAAAGGTAACTTCTTCAGGCTCTTGGGCTTTCTTGCTTTGGGGAAATTCCCTCCACTTTGTCTTGTGGCTCTTATCTACTCTCTTACTCAACATATTCTGGTTTTCCTTTGTGCAGAACTTTTGAAACCCTGCTGAGCTGTTTCACATAGTCCACCCACTCAGCACACATTGGTGTTCCTCCCTCTGGCCATCTCTTTCCCTATCCTTACTGCTGCCAGGACTCTGCTCTATGCATTTCTGCACTCTAATTAAGTTTCAGACATCAGGACTCTTCCTGTTTCAATGCAGACTCCTTGGTTTGCAGGCAGTGATGCTTCATGCCAGGCTGAGCAGAGATTCCAGAGGGATGTGACTCTGAAGGTGTTAGTGCTACCTATAGAAGAAAATGAGACTGTTTCAGTTTGCAAAGCAAACTGATGTCCTGCTCTAAATCAGTCCAGGAGTCAGAATCATTGCAGCAGTGTAGGCAGCAACATGTGCAGGTGTCAGTGGCTCCTTTGGAAAGCCTGGTTTAGGAGAGTGAAGCAATCCTACAGCCCTGGCAAAGTGACAGCCTAGGAATTTCTGCTGAAGAGGCCAAGCTTGTATACAACAATGTGGTTTTTCTTGTAGTTTCTTAGTGACATAGCCCCAAAAGTTGTGTCTCTTCCAGTTTTACAAGAGTGGTGGCTGGGGAAGAATGGGGACTATGTAGGGTTGAACAGTGGGAGAGGAGTGCTGAAGGACTGAAGAATTCAGAGGTTGGGAAAAGAAATGATGCAATCACTTCCAATATTTTTATTGTCAAGATGATTTCAGGTTAGGACATTTCTTGCCTGGTGACAGTAGGTGACTGATAAAGTACCCTTTGCTTTTCCCCCTGAGACTGGGCCAAATGGTTATGAATCTAACAGTGGAGTTCCACTACCATGGGCAAAAGGGCCAGGTACAGACTTTATTTTGAGGCTTGTCAGGGCTCTGGGCAAGCTGCTCTAGTTGGGGATGTCCCTGGCCACTACAGGGGGGTTGGACTAGATGAGCTCCAGAGCTCCCTTCCAACCCAAACCAGTCTAGGATTCTATGATCTGATTCTATGATTGGGGTGAAATTTGGAGTAAGAGAGGCTTGGCAGGAGTTGACTTTTGTGTGTGAAGTTTCAAGGGTATGCTAGTTGTATCACAGCTGTTATCAAATCATTCTTTTTCTTCACAATTAAAAAAGGATCAGTGAAGCTGAACAGACCTCAGGTACCACTCCAGCACAAGGCTTTGCTGACTTTGCAGGGGACAGACTTCACAGCTGTCAAACCCACTTCATTCACAGAGAAATCTGTCCCTATTTTTACTGTTTATCTTTCCTACCTCTTTTACACCTAAGTGCATCTTTCTTGCCCTGAAGAATATTGATCACATTCATTTTAGAAGCTCTGGGAACACAGGAGAGCTTCTGCTTTATGGCTGGAGTTCTTGCAGGTGCTCATGCTTGCAGACAGCTTCAGCAGGACTGTGCCTGCAGGGATTTAACACATCCCCCAGCAGAACTGGAGGATCCATTTGCTTACTGCCCCTCTCTGCAGCATTTGCACATCTTGCTGCCTTCTCACTGGGAAGAGGCTGTGGTGTCCTGCTCCCTCCTGCTAGGAAGTTCTTTGTTCAGACTGGATGTGGAAACCTATCAGTTAATAACCTGGATGTTTTAGGAATATAAATACTGAGATGTATCTGTTCTCAAATGTATTTTTTTTAAGCAAAACAGGTGCTTGAGAAGCTAACCAGTGTGCAGGTGCCTCCTCATCTCAACAAGCATCTGGGAGCCCTCTCCTCAGTGGGAATTGGGCACAGCTGGGCTCTCTCGCCTCAGTGGGAATTGGGGACAGCTGGGCTCTCTCTCCTTGGTGGGAATTGGACACAGCTGTGTGGGGCTGTTGCTATGCAGACTCCTGCCCTGTCCCTGCAGAGAGACAGACTCACTGGTGCTAGGTCTCCAGGAAGGCAAGGAGTCTTTGGTCCTGCTCCTTAAGTTGTGCTTTTTTGGCCTGTGGTTGAGGTAAGTGCTCAGGCAAAATGTCTCAAGTGCTTGCAGGGTTTGGGGACACTGGTGGCAGAGCTCCTGTGAGGAGCTGAGGCAGCGATTTACCTCAGGGAGGGTTTGGTGGGAGATAAAACTGTGAGGAGCTGAGGCAGTGATTTACCTCAGGGAAGGTTTGGCGGGAGATAAAACTGGGTCTGTGGTTCCTGGCAGCCTGAGGCCTTGTTCCTCTACCTACACATGAATGCAGGGAAAAATAGAGCATGAGTTGTCTTTACCCATGACTACTGCCAGCCACCAGCCAGCTGTTCCTCTGGTGAGCAGCAGCAGGAGCTGGGGGAATGGCAGGAAGCTGTGCCAGCTTATAGGAACAGGTTCTTCACCCAGAGAGTGGTGGAGCACTGGGCCAGGCTGCCCAGGGATGCACCAACTCTCAGGGAATTTCAGAAGCACCAGGACAACACTCTTTGGGATTGTCCTGTGCATAGACAGGAGTTGGACTCGATGATCCTTGTGGCTCCTTCCAATTCAGGACATTCTGTGATCCTGGGGTTGGGATATTTTCCTTGGAAGAGCTATGCCTTCAGCAGGCTCTCCAGTAGTATCCTGAAGCACTGGGAGCCTCAGGCACAGCTCCCAGAGGTGAGGGAGTACCTGGCTGTCTTTAAACCTTCAGCAGGTATGTTTTTAAGCTGACTTTCCCAGAGATCTTGTTGGAGGTCTTGTTGTAACTCTGTTTTTCAAGGAAAAGAGCAGTTCTTTCAGTTGTTTTAGATCTTTGCTTGACATTTTTACATGGCACAGGACAGGAGTTAAGTCTTCCAGCCTTTTCAGGCAGAATCATTGCCTGTTGCAATTCATTTTCCATTTCTAGTGCTATTTTTCCAATTATAGTGGGGTTTCAGAGTAGGATGTTAAATAAAAGACATAAATAAAAGACTCTCTGGGTGTTTTGCTGCTTTGCTGTGAGGACCTACTGGAAAATTCATGTTTGTCCTTAAATGCAACACACTGGGCTTGAAATGCCTAGCAAAACACTACAAAGGTTTAGCAAATAAAGTTGATTCCAGTTGAACTTTGTTTCCTAAATAGCATTCTTAGGAATGTGAGCATTTAAATGATGCCAGATGAGCTCTGGTGAGATGTGAGCATCTCTCAGGTAACAAAAGGTTTGCTGTGATGATCATGGTTAGTGCAGAGAACCTGCTAGGTAGGCAGGTGCAGGGGGTGAATACCTTAGCATGGAGCATTTCTGGGCTTTAGTTTACATTTATGGCCTCAAATTTTTGCACCTTCGATTCCAAACTCTTCTTTCAGCTTAGAAGTAAACTTGACTCCACAATGTGGAGCTGAAAAAAAGCTCAGTTACAATCTGAGCAAGGAGCTGAGTGTCATTATGAATGCAAACTACACTGTGCTGTGAGCTGGAATGAGATGAATTGAGTGATTACAGGCTTTGCAGTGCTGCCAGAAAAGGTCTGCTCCCAGGGGGGCTTGCACACTGGTGGGTCTGGACCAGTTTTTCAGTCATTGCAAAATAATGTTGTGGAAAAAAGGGCATGAACTGACCTAGTTAAAGCAGGTGTAATAAGGCATGACTTAGGTGGTTTCCCTCTGTGAATGCAGCCAGCTTAACCTTGTCTAAGAGTTTCTGGCAGAGGATGGGGCTGGAACAATCATGCTAGCACCCAGCAAGTTCATCTGAACATGAGGAGGAACTTCTTCCTTTGAGGGTGGTGGAGCACTAACCCAGGCTGCCCAGGGAGCTGCTGGAGTCTCCATCTCTGGAGAGATTCCAAACCCACCTGGATACATCCTGTGCAAGCTGCTCTAGGTTCTCTTGCTGTGACAGAGGGGTTGGATTAGATGATCTCCAGAGATCCTTTCCAACCCCTAACCTTCTGCGATTTTGTGCCTGGGGTCTCTGTAAATCAGGATACTCTAGATTGTGCAAGGCTAAAGAAACAACTGACACTATCAATGCACCATAATCCTACTCTCTAAGTGCAATGTTGTCTTTCTCCTCATGGCTCACATGTGTTTACCTGAATTTACTTTGCTACATCCGGGTGTGACCTCCTCTGCAATACTGGGTCCAGTTCTGGAGCCCTCAACACACAAAGGCCATGGAGCTGCTGGAGCAGGTGCAGAGGAGGCCACGAGAATGCTCAGGGGCTGCAACACCTCTGCTCTGAGGACAGGCTGAGGGAGCTGGGATTGTTCAGCCTGGACAAGAGAAGGCTTCAGGGGAACTACTAGTGACCTTGCAGGACCTAAAGGGAACTTCCAAGCAGGCTGCAGAGGGCCTGTTTGCAAAGGCCTGGAGGGAAAGGACAAGGGGCAATGGTTTGAAATTGGAGAAGAGTAGATTTAGACTGGATGTTGGAAAGAAGTTGCTCCCCACGAGGGTGGTGGAACACTGGCCCAGGTTGCCCAGGGAGGTGGTTGAGTTCCCATCCCTGGAGGCATTCCAGGTGAGGCTTGCCAGGGCTCTGGGCAAGCTGATGTAGTTGGGGATATCCCTGCCCACTGCAGGGGGGTTGGACTAGATGAGCTCCAGAGGTCCCTTCCAACCCAAACCATTCTAGGATTCTATGATGACAGATCTGCATTCAAGCCCATTGAGAATGTGTTAGCCTCAGGATTAAGCAGCCCAGAGCTCTTTGTGTGCTGGGGCACCAGCAGCAATCTCTTGACTGCCAAGCATAGATGGAGGGTGAGCTGGATGTGCCTTCCCAACACTGGTGTGATCACTTCTGCTTTCAGAAGTGTTGACACTCCAGTTGGAACAGCAGTTGGCTGCAGATGTTTCCAGGAGAAGATTAATTTCTGTACTTTTCTTCCTCTTCTAGTGGAGGTAGAGGTGGGCCAGCTGGGTCATGGTGTCTGCTGAAGAGCTTCCTTGCACTAGAAAAGGTAATAACAGTTTTCACTGTGTGATTTGGCTGCAGTTTTTGTTTCTAACTGTGAAGCCTGCCTATGAGCTAATGGCAGTGAAGGCACTCTCCACCCCACAGGAATACAAATCTTCACTACAGCCCTCCAGTCTTCACTGAAATCTCACCACAAGCTCTCTGCCATGGTTCTTCAGCTCTTGCATCATATTATGTGTTTTAGAATGAATTCTTAGTTGTTAATCATTTGGAGAGGGGATGAGTATCCTACCTCCTGTCTGCAAGCCTGATTTACAGGCAAGGGAATGTGCCCTACGTGGTCTGCATACTGCACTTAGGTATTCCATGTCTGTTCTTCTAGTGCCAAATCAATTTTGTGTGTGAAGCACAAGGGAGAATTCAGACCTGGCACACACAAGAGCTGTAGCTCTTACCCAGTTATGGCAGAAGGCAGGAATGATTGTTACTGTCCTGAAGCTTGACTAACCCCGAGAGAAATTGCTCAAAACTTGGACTTGTTCAAAATGTCTGTGTTAGGAAGTACACCATAAAATCCCATTGTCTAACTCTAGGATGAAGCCTTGTCATGAGCAAATTGTTGAGCAACACGCTACCAGGGTCAAGAGACAGAGCTCAGGCACACAAATGGTTAGCAATAAGATGATGAGCATGGAAACCTCCCAATCTTTACTTATTAATTTATTCCAGATCCTATTCAGAAGGAAATGTTGCCTGGTGTAGTAGTAGAGTCTCTAGAAAGCAGTCCAGGCTGCAGAGCCCTTCCCTCAGTGCACTGTAGCTCCTGCCAGCCTTACTTCTCCTTTGCTACAGAGGTGCACTTTGCCTTAAGTCAACTCTCCCTTGTCATCTTGCTTCCCTCTTGACCAGAGTGCAGGAATTGTCTGGTACCACAGCAGGTGAAAGGTGTTTGGGGTTTCTTTTGGAGTGGGGGATGGTGAGAGCTAGTTCAAACTAGAGAGAACTGTGCAGAGAAGCTGCTGTTGGAAGAAGCAGAAGAAGGAGGTAAAGGAAAGCTGTGAAGTTCAGTGTAATCAGTAGGGACATCTGACCTGTCTGGTCTGGCTGAGGCTGGAGCAAGAAAGCAGAGTTTTGTGTTAAAGAAAGATTTCTCAGTTTATGAGCTAGTAAATTAACTCTTGGCATGCTTGCAACATAGTTGTAGGCAGAAAAAAAACAACAACCCAGCCTGCTTTAACTTAGAGTGCAAAATCTGCTTCTCTTCATTGCATAGCTGAGTTATTGCTCCTTACCTGACCGAGGGAGAGGAATGTTCATTCCTGGTGAGGCTGCAGAACTGACTAAAGGAATTTACAAGTCAGAACTAAGTGGAGGAATTGCACAGAAGTATTTCTCATAGTCCATGGCTATGGTTCCATAATAATAATAATGATGATGGTGTGCATGTAGTAGTAAGAAGCCCACACGAGGTTGAAGGCTCCTTATGACAAAGCAGTACATAGACCTGACCAGGAAAGCAAATCTTCCTTCCCAGCTGTAATATAAAGAGCTTACCAGGTCAGATTCTGAATGATGCTGTGTGTATTCTGCCCAGATTTGGAATTTAACTGAATGTCTATAACACTTTTGATTTGGGAGGCACTGGAACATGAAGCTGCCATGGCATGCTGTGGTAAATATCTTCAACCTGCTCCTAAATGGAACACAGAACAGATTAAATGGAGGAAATGATGCAGCAGTAAATGTAAGAATTGATGTGTGTTATTGCCAGTTAAAAACCCATTTTGAGATTGGAGGGTGGCTGCCTCTGTGTGTATCTGAGTTGTTCCTGGATCATCCCACCTTGGTTGCATTTTTTCCCTGTGGACAGTCTGGACTCTGTTTGGATGGGTACGGCACTGTTCCCTGAGTTGATGGTGTTAGAGGAGGCCTGTGTTTGAGGACATGTCCATCTCTGCTTGCAGCAGATGCCTTCAGCTAGATGTTAGATAGCAAGGCAGGATGGTTGTGCTGGACCAAGAGGTGCTACCTGCATGTGCTGTTAGGCAGTGACCTGTCTTGTCCCATGCAGTAATTCCCAGGCCTGCCAGTGAGCAAAGGTAGGTTTGTTGTCCCCATGCCTATGGCCTGTTTGTCCATTCTGCTGTAATGGTTTTGAGGTCTTTTGGAACACTGGGAAGTCTCTTAGCTTTAGAGTGGATCTGTCTTTAGGTGTTCATGGGCTTTGCCCTTCTTGTAAGTATTCATCTTCTTATTTTCAGTCCTGACTACTGACAAATGGCAAGGTATCAGAATGAGTCAGCTTGGCACCTCACATCCTTGTTGTTGGTGTGCTACAGGATTGCATTCCCAAGTGATAAGCAGCACATATATCAGGAATTGGGACTCACCCTTTGTTTACAGACTGAGATTTGTCACACTTCCTTCCTTATTGCTCTTCTTCATGTTTCTACATGAAAATGACTGATCTCCAGTGTAGCTCAGTGATTGATTCTCACTGTCAGACCCAGGCAGGTATTGTGGAGGGAGGTTTACCACAAGCAAAGTTACTTCTAGCACACAAGGGTGTGGACTTTTGGGAACAGGCAGGCTTTGGGCTGGAAAACACTCTGCCCTCCTCCCCACCTTCAGCTCCTTTAGCTTCTTTCTCATTGGTGATCCCTCTTGCCACCTAGGAGCTCTTGTGACCCTGTTTCTTCTCTAAAGCTTGTCTAGACTTGTATGGCTAGGCTTTGCAAACGAAGCTCCAGGGAAGGCTCCATCCGTGCTCCTCCATGCATGGAGGAGCGCCTTTTCCAAGCGCCGTGATAAAAAGAGGATAGCAGATAGCACCCTCCAGCCTGTGCAATGGATTTATTTTAGGTGAGACACAGCATGTGCAGAGCTGGACCCACCCTTTAGTCCTAAGGTTCATCTGCCAGGGCCTAGCAAGCTTGGACGCTGGCAGCCAAGTCCTTAGGATGGAGGTTTAGGCCTTGCAGGGCTAAACGAGCTCCATCTGCCCGGGTGTGGAATCAGAGTTGTCCTTCTCCTAGGATGACTGCCAGAAGGCTAATGAGTAATGACTTGTATTTAAGTATGAAATATCAACCTTATTTATTGTTTGTTTTAAAGTTGGTAAAGCCTTTGTCTAAACAAGGTGTGGGACCTACTGGTTCTTGTGTTGCTAGAATGACCAGATTAAAGACCTGCTTGCAAACAGAACTTTCACTGTACCTAGCTGATGCATGCTAAGGTCTATTTTGCCGTAGAGGTTGTGGCCTTTGGAAAGTGAGTCGTGAATGTGGTATCTCAAAGTGTTCAAATCAACTGGTTGTACCTTGATTTTCAAGAGGTGTTTAGCAAAATTGAACAGGTAATTGATGTATGTGAGGCTGTTAATGGCACAAAACCAAGCAGATGTGCACTTCTGTCCCCTTTGACCTGGCAGAGGTTAGGTCCTTTCCTGCTCCACTCAGTTTCTCATAGTCTTTAGAAGAAAATAAGATGGAAAACTGTGTTCTGGAAAAAGTTTTATTATCAAATTATTCCTATACAGCATTTTTACCCTTGATAAGGTAACACAGATCTCTGTATACACTCACTTGGAATTCAGTTCCACCAAACAAAGAAAAATCAGCAAACATCTTTAGTGCAAATTAATGCCTTAGATTATATGGGGTCTCGGTCTTTTTTTTTTCCTTTATGCATGTTTTCTTCTCAAAGTGCTCTCCAGGTTCATCTTTGAATGAGGGAAAAATTGTGCTTGTTCCAAAAATAGGTAGCATTTCAATTTCTATCCAAGTGTCAGCTTTACAGTACAGTGGGAGGTAATCTGTCAACCTCTAAAGTCCTTACTACTTCATTAACTTCATGAAATCTCTTCACCCCTTCATGGGGCAAGTGCTTGCTTGATATTGCACAGAGAGGACAATGAAAGCAGCAGAGGCTGTGTCAGGTGGGGAAAGCAGACCAGGGGTAAGGACTGTTTCAATAGTACATGTTCTTGTCCCACCAGCCTGCAGAAGGAGAAGGGAGAGGAGGGGGGAAAAGATCAGTTATATTTTCCTCAGGAGTAGTAGTCATTTGGAAGAAGTGATCCATTTTTAAGCAGTTTATCTGTCAGCAGCAGCTAAGGTAGATGTGCAACAGCAAGGGTAGGAAAGGACATCTTCTATTAAAACCCTTCTGTAGGGTTGTTAAATCTTGGCCCAGGCTGCCCAGGGAGGTGCTGGAGTAACCCATCTCTGGAGCGGTTTAAGAAACACTTAGATGCTCTGCTTTGGGCCATGGGTTAGTGGTATGGTATCACAGTATGTCAGGGGTTGGAAGGGCCCTAGAAAGATCATCTAGTGCAACCCCCCTGCCAGAGCAGGAGCACCTAGACCAGCTCACACAGCAATGTGTCCAGGCAGCTCTGCAATGGCTCCAGACAAGGAGACTCCACAGGCTCCTGGGCAGCCTGGGCCAGTGCTCTGGCACCTGCACTGGAAAGAAGTTCCTCCTCTTGTTAATCCTAAACCTCCTGTGGTCCAACTTGCTCCCATTCCCNGTTCTGTGATTGTGTGAAAAGACTAAACTGGGGTAACTCCACTTACTTCCTGGGTATCTCCTGATGAGGAGCTTGCGAACTTCATCGTAGACCCAGATGAGGATGGCAAATGGGACAGCCACAAACCAGTATTGAAACCTAGGAGGGAGAGCAGAGGTTCTCCTTTAGGAGCAGCTAAACACCCAGCTGAAAGTCTGCACTCTCTGCCTCTCTGTCTGTGCTATTTACTGTCACTAAAAGACAATCTGCCTTTTCTGCCTTAATTTCTCCTTAATTTAAGCACACAAATGGTTAGCAGTAAGATGATGAGCATGGAAGCCTCCCAATCTTCACTTATTAATTTATTCCAGAAGGAAATGTTGTCTGGTATAGTAGTAGAGTCTCTAGAAATGGCAGAAAAATGGAACATTTCTGACAGTGATATATTGAAATTAAAAGTTCCTTGCATAAAATAAAGTAAAATGCTATCTAATCTCAGCAAAATATTGGGGATCCTAGAACAAGCATGTTAATATTTTTTCCACACAAGTACATTCAGGATCCTCAGTAGTAAGTCTAGTAGAAAAAGTAGTGGGTTGGGTTTTTTTTTGTTGAACCAATTAAAATAATGCCTTTTTTGGCCAAGAAATTGTCCACCCTGTTCTTCATGATTAATATCCTGAAATATTTAGCCTTGAGTTGTGCTGCATGGGCATCCTGCTTCCATTTTTGTCTTTCTGGCAGAATGATAAGTCTGTATCTGTTTACACATGGAGGGTGAGGGAGGTCTGAGAGCATCAAAACTCACCTCAGTGGGGTGAAGTTCAGGGCTGTCACATGTCCAAGACCATAGGTAAGAATCAGAGCAATTCCTATCTGGGAAAATATACCCACCCAGATGACTTTGTTCCTGCAAGAAAAGCAGAGAGGAAAGGTTAAACACCTCTGTCCCTGCATAAAACCCTGATGGTACAGCGTCAAACAGAAGCTGTGCAACATT
The DNA here is from genome assembly GCA_013396975.1 of Bucco capensis. Classification (NCBI taxonomy): domain Eukaryota; kingdom Metazoa; phylum Chordata; class Aves; order Piciformes; family Bucconidae; genus Bucco; species Bucco capensis. The sequence goes on from VWZO01012382.1 coordinate 655,381, forward strand.
CAGAGCCATGCTTCTGCTCTGGCAGCTAGCTTGGATGATCTGCATCAGCTATGTGTGCTGCAGGAGACAAGTGGGAGACTAATGAGTGCCCAGGGCAGTGCTGGAGTCCCCATCCCTGGAGGGGTCCAAAACCATCTAGATGTGGCAGTTAAGGACATGGTTTAGTGGCATAGAGGTGATAGGTTGATCACAGAATCACAGAATGTCAGGGGTTGGAAGNCCCCAGGGCTGTTCTCCAACACATCAGTTCCCAGTCTGTACTGATCCATGGGGTTGTTGATGGTTGGACTTGATGATCTTAGAGGTCTCTTCCAACTTCAATGATTCTCTGCCTGTCTTGGTAGCATTCCTGACCTAGCTAGCTTAAAGCAAGCTCTAGGCAGAGCTGCAGTGTGCATTAGTCATGCTTCCCAGCTGCACTGTGCATGTGTGTGCTGTGACTCAACTGGGAATGTGAGAAGGAAATATCCATAGGTGTAGGCTCTGTACCTGCAGATAAAGAAAGGAAAACATTTTGCTTTCCTATCAGAGCTCCCCTGACCAAGTGCCAGCTCTTACCTGTGCCCTCCATCCCAGGAGATATTTGGAATTCCCTGGCCTCCATGGGCTTGGAGGGTGCAGAGTGTTTTGCAGAGGGCAGTCAGCACTATCTTAGGGAGTTTGAGCAGCTGCTATCTCCTCAGAGGCTAAAGTTACCTCAGAGAAATCCAATATCAACTGATAACTACACAAAGAACTTCAGAAAATAGTCTGGAAACTCCCTGGGTTTTGGGTAGTAAATGCTTTGATGAAGAGTTAGCTTTAAGCTGGTACATTTTCAAGGTAATCAGAACAAGGTCTTTCTTAAAGGAAATTCCTATCGTGGAGTAGGAAAGGGGGAGAGGTATAATCAAATGTTTGTCTGAGATTTGGGATTGCTTGAAGCCAGGTTTAGTCTTTATTCAAAGGCTGAATGTGAGTGAACTAAATCACTGAGCTAACCTTCTGCAGTTGCCACTGGGCTAACCTAACCTCTCATGTGCCAGGTAAAGAACCTGCAAAACCCACCTGAAAAGACCCTGCTGGAAAATGGAATTCCTCCTTGTTTTCCTGATGATCAAATCAGCAACTTGCTCAATTGTGATGCTGACGAAAAAGGCAGTGTAGCCAGTCCACTGCAGGTATGTCCTCTGGTATTTAGTCTGCAAAACAAAGGGGAAATCAAACAGTGTGAGATCAGACACTTCGAGCTTGTGCAAGTGGCTGCAAACCTTGACAGTAACTAAGGTGTAGATGCAGAGTTAATCTAGATGTAGGTACCTAATGATCAGGCTGTGGGCAGTTGCTCTAGTTGGCTGGTTACTGTGGATGAGTCAGGAGGCTGAAGCAGGAGCTTGGTTAAGGAGTTGTTTATGCTGAGGTATTGAGGGCTTCTGTGGCTTGTGATTGCTGCAGAATGAGTGAGGGGGAGGGAAGAGTGAAAGGAGGAGGGACTGCCAAGTGCTGTACAGTAGTGCTGTTCAGAAGCAGGGCTGAGAGATGATGATGGGTCTAAGCATGAAGTCCAGAGAAGGTGGATCTCCAGAGGCTTTGAATCAGAAGAAGGCAAATTGTAGAAGAATGAATGGAAGAAGGGAGTCTGACTGACAGGGCTAGGTGGCAGGAAGCTCTGAAGAGTCTATCCCAAGGGCCCACTAGATGAAACCTGATTAATTTTGCATTTAAACCTCTCTCTCTTTCCCTAATCCTTTATTTTGGAGGAGAGTATAGGGTTTTTAAGGCCCTGTTGGGTGAGAGACAGTGCAAGGATGATTCAGGGGTGCTTTACCCATTGCTGTCCATATGAATCCTCAAAGTCATTGATGGCATTGCTTTCCCAGTCGACTCTCACCCCAAGCAGTGTGGAAGGGAGGAAACCTTGCTCAGCATACACAGTGAAATAGGTGACAAAGGCTCCCACTGCCTGCATGATACCTGCAGAACCAAAGGGGTAGATATGAGGAAGAAGCAAAATGTAGGAGCACTGGGGAATGTGCTGGATATTAGTGTTGATCTATCTCCTATGGCATGAAACTTGCCATGAGTCTCGGGGCAGATTTACAGTATCACAGTATGACAGTATGTCAGGGGTTGGAAGGGCCCTAGAAAGATCATCTAGTGCAACCCCCCTGCCAGAGCAGGAGCACCTAGACCAGCTCACACAGCAATGTGTCCAGGCAGCTCTGCAATGGCTCCAGACAAGGAGACTCCACAGGCTCCTGGGCAGCCTGGGCCAGTGCTCTGGCACCTGAACTGCAAACAAGTTTCTCCTCGGGTTAATACTAAACCTGCTGTGGTCCAACTTGCTCCCATTGCCTCTTGTCCTAACATTGGATGCCATTGAGCAGAGCCTTAGTGCTCCAAGGTTCTTGACCTCTATAGATGAAAACCTCTTGTATTGTTGAATAATGAGCAACAGAAGGGAGTCAGTAAGTTATCCTAGGAAGGTAGAGGAAGGAGTTGACTTTCAGCTCCTCCTTAAGTGGATCATAGAATCATTAAGTTGGAAGAGACCTCTAAGATCATCAAGTCCAACCATCAACCTATCACCCCCATGCCACTAAACCATGCTGTGAATCAGATCAACTTGACTCTGTCTTAGGTTGCTGATAGAAGAGAGTGTTTCAAAAGAGAAGAGGCCAACCTACCAATCTGCAGGTAGGAGTACACAGCCAGCTGCTCATTCACCAGCCTGTCTCTCCTCTTGTTACGAGGTCTCCTGTTCATAATATCACTCTCAGCTTTCTCATAGGCTAAGGCAACAGAGGGGATCTACAACAGAAATAAACCATCAGAGTTCTGCTGGCAACATTGCTCTGCTTCCCAGCTGCTTATCAGAAAAGTTCCTGTTCTGTTGATCCAAATGGCTCTTTCAGTACACATAGAACAAGTGAAAGAAGGATCATAGAAGTGTTAAGGTTGGAAGAGACCTCTAAGATCAAGTCCAAATGTCAACCTATCACTCCCATGCCACTAACCCATGGCCCTAAGCACCACATCTAGATGTTTTTAACCCCTCCAGGGATGGTGACTCCAGCACTGCCCTGGGCAGCCTAAGCCAATGCCTAACAACTCTTTCAGGGAAGAAGTTTTCCTAACATCCAATCTAAGCCTTCCCTGGTGTAACTTGACACCACTTCCTCTCATTCTCTCACTGGTAACCTGGGAGAAGAGATCAACCCCTATCTCACTCCAAACTCCTTGCAGGGAGTTGTAGAGAGGGATGAGGTCCCCTGAACCTCCTCTTCCTAACCAACTCCAGTTCCCTCAGCTGATTCTCATAAAACTTATTCTCCAGACCCCTCACCAGCCCCTGCAGCTTTCTCTTGACATGGATCAAGAATTCAAGGGAAGTCTGAAACTGTTTGCTAGGTCTGATGATCACATGAGAATAACAAAGGGCTAGAGGATACTGAAAACATTAAAGGCTCTTTCAGATGCCTTGGAGTGGGCTCTGATGAATTGTCTGCTGTTCATCCCTGTAGTAACTGCAGCAATCTGATCTCTTAATTGAAACACAATGTTATTTTGCACACTGCTGAGCTTTACCTGTCAGCATGGATCAGAAAAAGTCTTTTCTCTCTCCCTCTGCAAGCTTTGTTCCTGCTCTCTCTATACCTGACTGCTTTTAATTTAGCCCTCTGCTCTTCCACTTGTTATTCAGCTGCAGGGAAAGGCAACTCCATCTGCCAGCATTCTGCATGGCCCTGCTCCCCTGTCCTGGTATTTCAGCAGAAAAGAAAGGGAAGAGCCCAACTTACAATGTCTGTGCCCAGGTCAATGAACAGGATGGTGATAGTCCCAATGGGCATGGGGATGCTGGCTATGATGTAGATGAGAAAGGGACAGAGCTCAGCAATGTTCTTTGTCAGGGTATAGGCAATGGTTTTCTTGAGGTTGTCAAAGATCAGGCGACCTGGAGGAAGAGGAGACACTGCTGTGAAAGCTAATTGTCACCAGTGTTGTCTTGATAAAGTTCAATCTTAACTAAAAGAAGTGAAAGCATTTTACTGCTTGTGTTTACTTTCTTCATGCATTTGGGGTTGGTTTGGTTTTAAACTGATAACCTCTCTTCCCTTGGAGCCTTCTGAAAATTCAAGTGAAAATTAAAATCTCTTTGAGTGAGAAAGGTGGAGGTAAAATTCCCATTCCACAACACCTTGTAGTTGTAATGGAAACCACAAGCTCTTCACAGTCAAAGAAGAGTGGAATGTGTGTTACTGCCAGAGGTGAAGCACAGAGAAGGTGATCTGTGAGCAAGTAATAGAGTGAAAATGTAGAGAGAACCATTTGTGTCTTTGAGGCTCAGAGCTGCCTAGGAACAAGCTGGGAAGAGCTTTGGTGACAGCAGACATGCTGTGTGTGACAAACAGGGATGCTTTCCTAATTGTCTGTCTTGTCTATACATGGAATTAATTCCCAGTTTTCCCAAGCTTCAGAATTGTACTTCCAAACACAGAAAGAAAATAAAGATGAGCACAGGAGGGAAGGGGCAGGAGGCCCCAGCAGTGCTGTGAGCCTCTCAGCAGCTTTCAGCTAAGAAAGTACATAACCACATGATTTTTACCTTCCTCCACTCCTGTGACAATAGAAGCAAAGTTATCATCCAGCAGTACCATATCAGCTGCATTTTTAGCTGCATCAGAGCCAGCAATACCCATGGCAATTCCAATATCTGCTTTTTTAAGAGCAGGGGAGTCATTGACTCCATCTCCAGTCACGGCAACAACTGCTCCCTGGAACACACAAAAGGATCCAGATGTGGGTTTTTGGAGGAGATGGTGCTGTCTTCCCTTAAGGCCAGGCTGCTGTCAGCACACACTCCCCTCTTTAAATCTCTAGAAGAAAGATGCTGATGTGAAGTGCTGAATCCTCCTAGTGCTCATATAAAACAGAGCCAGGGGTCAGAAGGGCTCGAGGTAGGATAAATACAGCAACCTCAGACTTGTGTGTGATGGCTGTAGCTCACTCTGTCATCTACAGTCCCTTCACAGGAAAATCAGGGGTATGATTTACTACAGCCTAGAGAGTAGACATCTAAATTACATGCACTGAAAACACATTTAATCTGATCATTTCTTGCTCTGGAATACAAAAGGGCTTAAAAATTTAGACATCTGTCTGTAAGTATATGGTCTATCCCTCCCTGAGCAGAGCCAGGCTCATCTCTGGCAAATTCAGTTGACACAATATGTTCTTTCCTTGTATTTTTTTTTTTTGTCCTGCAAAATGCTTATACAGTCAATTTTCATCTTAATTGTAAATTATGTAACATTTCAGCCAGAGACCATTCTCATGCTATGCCAGCAACTTCTGGCATTGCCAATCTATGTTAATAATCCAAAAGAGGGAAAACTCTGATTATCCAGCTCAGCATCTATCTTATCCTCCACTGAAAGCATCTCCTGCAGCTGAAGGTCCTGTTCTCATTGATGCTTGGTAGCAAAACAGAGTGTTCTGAGTCAGGGAAAAAGCCTGACAAAGTGATTAATGCAAATACTGAATGTCCTGTCCCTGTAGGGATTTAGCAGAGTGTCACTACCTATAAATAATGCCATGTGCAGAAGGGCTTATAAGCTCTGAGGACTAAACATAGCATGTAGACAGGCTGGCTGGAGTTGAGGCAGGGAGGGAGCTCCTTCTCTGCCTTTCAAGAGCCTGAGCTAGCAGCAGTGTGGGTGTCTGAGCAGGACAGGACACATTTACCCCTGTCTGCTAAAGGCCAGTCAAAAAGAAACCTATAAAAGAGATGAAAATGAAAAAAAAATATGTATCCTCCTTCTAACTGTCCTGAAAGCATTTCAGGCTTCAACCCAAAGAGCTCATAATGCTAATTGGGAAGCTGAACTCTGGCATAATTGCAAAAAACCCCAATCATGGCTTGTGCTGCATCTTCTCTCCAGAGTTCAGGCACAGCAGGAGTGTGGCTTTCAGCTCACAGAATCCACTGGGAAGATGAGATATCTGAGGGAAGAATCTTTGAAGGACAGTTTGCATCTTTTCCAGAGCTCTGTACATGTCTTTTCTTTCCCTCCTGCCTCGTGTGCTGGCTGCACTCCATGCTGCTTTACATCATACATGGATGGCACAGACTCCCTTCAAACCCTGCTTTCTGGGGGTTGTTTTATAGCCTTTGAAACAAGTAGAGAGATAAGGCTTGATCCTACATAAATCATGCAGTGAAATTTTGTGGGATTCATACCTTATCTCATTTCTAAACATTCCTGTGGGCAGGAAGTGCCTGTGTCTAAATGGCCACCAGAGATAAGGCAGGAGGATGTGGCAACATGTTGCTTTTATCTGGGTTTAAAGAATTCCTGAGGGAAGGCTCCTTCCCAAACAAGTGTACAGGCTCTGCCCAGGAGGCTTGCTGAGCAGCACAGCAGCAGCTTCTCAGAATCCTGGGCAAAAGACACACCTTTGGCACAGCTCTATGCCAGTGGAATTTAAGGAAAAGCCCATTTTAGCAGGAGTTCAGAGTCTGTCACAGGGATTGGAATAGCTTGGATTCTGTCCAAGCAGTGTTGGTGGCAATCTGTTAGATAATGTTCTTGCACAGGGAAAAGAGTATAAACAGAGCTTAGAGAGGGGTGGAAATTGGCTTCCACCCTCTCACCTCAGGGATGACATCTGTGGAAAGCTCCTGCCTGCTGAATGCTCTCCAGCCACAGCTGGAGATGACAGAATCACAAACATGGGAAGAGTCCAACCATCCCTATCACCCCCATACTGCTAACCCATGGCCCTAAGGAGAGCATCTAGGTGTTTCTTAAACACTCCCAGGGATGGTGACTCCAGCACTGCCCTGGGCAGCCTATTCCAAGACTTAACAACCCTTTCAGTAAGGAAATCTCTCCTTATATCTAATCTAAACCTGTCCTGCTGCAGCTTGCTCACCTTCTGCACCTCTTACCTGCCTTTGGCAGCCTTCAACTATGATCAGCTTCTGCTGGGGTGATGTCCGAGCAAAGACTATCTCAGAGTGGTTACACAGGATCTCATCCAGCTGCTCCAAGCTCATATCCTTCAGTTCCATCCCATTAACTACTGCTGCTGTAGCTTCTCTGGAAGAGCCATGGGAAAGCTGGGTAAACCCTCAGAAGGAAAGGCTGAGATAAGAATAGTGTGCTCAGGGAATGTGTGTGAGGCTTGAGAGGAGGGCAAGCAGCAAATTGGGTTAATTTCAGGAGCAGTAGCTGTCAATCAGCAGGTATTGAATGAAAGGCACTGTGGCAATGCAGAGTGAATTACAGTTACCTAGATACAGAAGGGAGGAAGTGAAGCTTCTTCCTGAGCAGAGACAGCAGCAGAAAATGCATTTTAGAGAGGACTCTGAGTGGGAGGGTGGGATAGTGAAGGAGGAGGACATCTTTTCTAGAAAGAGTTTTTATCTTTCCCTCACAAGATTATTTTCTGCACATTTCATGGGTGAAAGAGGAGTCTGGACTGATGGATGGTCCTTTGGTCTTGTCATTCTGAGTTCTGCTTTTCATATGTGTGTTGTGTCAAATGGGTAGTGGCAGCAAAGTCCAACATGATCTCCAAAGTATTGCTGTGTTTTTTTCTTTCAAGGGCTAGTGAAGCTGAGAACCACTGCCCTAGACACATAGCCAGTTAGGTAGGGATGACAGGGTGGAGGGACATCATGACTAGGAATGTAGCAAGAAACAGCAATGCAGAAAGCAGCCATGCTGTAGAAATGAGCTCTGAGAGCATGGTGGAGGGAGGAGCAATAGATTGTGGAAAATGAAGCCCTAGGTACCCCCTGTGCTCTGTTTGCTCTCACCTGCTGTTGACTTGCTCCACAGGAATGTTGAGGCGCTTGGCAATATCCTCCACAGTCTCACTGGTGGCTGAAATGATGCCTACACTCTTGGCAATGGCCTTGGCTGTGATGGGATGGTCGCCAGTGACCATGATAACCTGAGGAAGGGACAAGCACTCAGCAGAGTGACAAATGGAGATGCAATGGCTGGAGTGAGATAAGGTGAAATCTCAGTTGTTGTAGACCAGGAAGCAGTTCAGAATCAGGACTTGGAAAGCTCTGCTATGTACATAACAGGGACAGATTATTGCTGTTAATTACTTGGCTCTGTGCTGACATCTGATCTCTACCTCTTGTTCTTGGGGCTGTTTTATCAGGGCTATAAAGGAAGAATTTGTCACAGGCAGCAAGGTTAGAATAATGCAGAATAAAGGAGTCTTTATATAAGAATTTATATTGGGTATACTCAAAAGTGAGATTTCGTTAGAATATTGCTGCTTAAAATGGATCCTTGTGACTGAGGTGTCCTGGCAGATAAGACACAGGGGATTTTTTTTTTCTTGTTTCTCTTGAAGAAAAGTTGCCAGATTTTCACTTCGACTACAGAAAATTTCCTCAGGGTTGGGGCGTGGGATTCATCTCATCTGAGATCAGTAATTCCAAACACTGATTTTTCCTTTATTTAGTTGATTTGTGTCTCTGCCTAGAGCTGAAACTTTGCTTGTGGGTCCCTTGGGGGTGAAATCAGGAGAATTACTGCTTCAAAGTCAGCTTGAACAGTTTGGAGATAGGAAATTTTACATGTAGGAATCACCAAACAGGCCCTGAGTCCTAAGGCCAACTCTCAAGAATTGTTTCTGTAACCTGACTCTGTTCACAACCAAGCAATTGTGGCTAGCATGGTTCCTGTGTTCTAGGAATAGATCTGATGAGACAGTAGCTGAGCTTTTCCAAGTCTGAATTTTCAGTTGTCGGGTTCTGGGCTCTTCCTATAATCTAATTCCTACTTAAATGAAACTCTTTTGCCTCTCAGGGCATTTAAGCAGTTTTAAGTTACAACTGTAGAATGATACTAATGAATGTTTAGATTTTGGGCAGTTGTTATTGGTAAGATTCTTAATGATCTAGTGGTGGGAGATCTTAACAAGTTCTCTTCTCCTGAGTGTGTGCAGAAGCCCTGCAGGGTCCATGGCAGGAACTCTACCTTGATGCCAGCACTGCGGCATTTGGAGACAGCGTCTGGCACCGTGGAGCGAGGAGGGTCAATCATGGACAGGAGCCCAACAAAGCACAGGTTGGAGGTTGGGAAGTTCATGGCATCTGTGTCAAAGGAGTAGCTTTCTGGGAACTCACTTTCAGGCAAGTACAAATGACAGAATCCTGGAAAGAAACTTAGGTTGATGTGACATGAAGGAGAGAAGGGGGAGAAAGAGGAGAGCTTCCTCTAGAGCATTGTTGTTCAGCCTGGAGAAGAGAAGGCTTCAGGGGACCTACTGGTGACTTTCCAGGACCTAAAGGGAACTTCCAAGAAGGCTGCAGAGGGCCTGTTTGCAAAGGCCTGCAGTGAAAGGACAAGGGGCAATGGTTTGAAATTGGAGAAGAGTAGATTTAGACTGGATATTAGAAAGAAGTTGCTCCCCACGAGGGTGGTGGAACACTGGCCCAGGTTGGGCAGGGAGGTGGTTGAGTTCCCATCCCTGGAGGCATTGCAGGTGAGGCTTGCCAGGGCTCTGGGCAAGCTGATGTAGTTGGGGATGTCCCTGGCCACTGCAGGGGGGTTGGACTAGATGAGCTCCAGAGCTCCCTTCCAACCCAAACCATTCTAGGATTCTAGGATCAGGCTTTGCTCTTGGCCATTGAACTCCAGTGCATTTAACCATTAGCTTTTTAGGAAGGATATTTTTTAGCTTACTATTGTAACCTTCACATCAAAGTTCTTCTAGAGCCAGTGTTTGCTGTGGCAAGGTTAGTGATACTGCCAGCAGGGAGGAGTCTTTCCCTTTCTGGGTTACTTAGGGGGTTTTTGGCTGCTGAATGTGGCAATAAGAGCAATAAGGGCTTCCCTGCCACAGAGTTCTCACAGCACATTGGTGTGGTTCAAACACTCTACTTAGGAGGCTCTACACTTCCTTTTTTCCTCTCTACTGCAAGAGGAATGAAGTTCAGACACCCTGGCTCGTACCAAGATTTCAAATCTCGTTTAACCTCACACTTCTCTGCTAGTCCCTCTGGTTGGACTCACCTAGCACTCTCTCTCCCAAGCCTCCCAGCTCCATGTATGCTGTTTGGAAAGCTTCTGCCTTTTCACTGTCTAGTGGTTCTTCTTTGCCATTGATCATGATGGTGCTGCACCTCTCTAGAATCCTCTCTGGGGCACCTTTCATCACCAGCAGGAAGCGTTTGTCGTTGGGATCGTCGGTCTCATGAATGGAAAGCTGTGTGCCACAAACAGCAAAGGATTTGGAAGAGCACATGGGATCCTCATTTGGTTCTACTTTTGGTTACTTTGCATGGAGGTAATTTTTCTTCTTTTCCATGAGGATATCATACATTCCATCAAATAGAATGAACTATATTACAGCTTAAATTTCCTCTGTCACTGAATTAACCTCATTAAGACTTCCAGGTCACAAAGAGTTGCATTGGACACAGTGATCAGAAATGTTTAAGTTGGAAACAATCAGGCATAACTTTGAAAAACGGAACCCACCTGGAATTTGTTGGTAGAGTTGAAAGGAATCTCAGCCACTTTCTTGTTCTGTGCTCTAATATTCATGACATCACCCAAAATGACTTCGGCAAACTTGAGCAGAGCTGTTTCAGAGGCATCACCTACCACAACTCTCTGTGTGCCCAGAAGGAGAAACAGTTTATAGCACATATACTCCTGCACTTCCATCAGGAGAGTTTGCATGGTTCTGTAACATCTTGGATGCTTAAGCAGTTATCAGTCTACATTGCTATATTCAAATTGTCCTGGTAACTTATTACAGCAAAAATCTGGGACATCTGTTCTGCACTTGCTGCTAGAGCTCAACCACAGCAAAGATGAAATCAGTGTTGGATTTGGGAAAAGCACAAGGTGTGTGAGCATTTCACTTCCAGCTTTGTGTGGTGGCTTTCTACCATCAATTTAGGGTAGCAGCAGGCATGTGTGGGTGAGCTAACTGATACACAAAATCAGATGGCTTGAGGTAGGCATTGGAGGAAACAGGGATTTGTTCTGGTAGCCTAGTCACCAGAATTTGCTGCCTTCAGCAGCCATGTGTAAAGACATTAATTAGGAATCACAGAACCATTAATGTTGGAAGAAATCTCCAAGATCATCAAGTCCAACCATCAACCTATCACTCCCATGCCACTAATCCATGGTCCTAAGGACCACATCTAGATGGTTTTAAACTCCTCCAGGGATGGTGACTCCAGCACTGCCCTGGGAAGCCTAAGCCAATGCCTAACAACTCTTTTAGTGAAGAATTTTTTCCTCACATCCAATCTAAACCTCCCCTGGTGCAACTTGAGGCCATTTCCTCTTGACCTCTCACTGGTAACCTGGGAGAAGAGACCAACTCCCATCTCACTGCAACCTCCTGGCAGGGAGCTGTAGAGAGCAAGAAGGTCTCTCCTGAACCTCCTCTTCCTAACCAACTCCAGTTCCTTCAGCTGATTCTCATAAAAATTAATCTCCAGACCCTAAACCTAAGGCATGGTTATCTTTTATAGGTTTTTTTTTATATTAAATTACTAGTGTAGAAATTCATGAATTGCCTTTTTCTTTACAGGCAGAGTTGCTCTTTCCTAGGTGAGGTTTTATTCCCGCTCTCATACCTTTTGCAAGTGTATAGCACAAATCCTTCTATAAATAGTAACTTAGAAGACTGTCCCAGTAAAATAGAGATTACTAAGCAGTACCTTCATGATTGGGAGCTTCTCCTGTCCTGGTCTGAATTCTGCTCTGTTGCAGAGGGCTACAATTTTTGATAGTGCTGTCCATGAGGGAGAACTTTGATCAAAAGGCTGGGCTGAGAGGAGGCAAAAGACACAGTGCATCCTTTAGCATGTGACATGATAGAAGTACAACCTTAAGTTTGAAACAACAGGCTTGAACTTCTTACAGAAGAAAATAGTTCCTTTGAGAGGTTCTGCTATGGAAAAACAATGTGATGTAAACCTTTACATCCATCCATTAGTTCTGCACATTAGCTTGGAGGATGTTTCTGTGTTTGCTAAGGTTGCTGTTGGCAGAAGGATCTGGATCAGAACCTTCCCCACACTTACTTTCTGTGAGTGGAGTTGAAATAGTCATTCTTTTTTCCACATCTCTACATGGCTAAGAATGGACCTTACACATTTCTGTGTGGAAGGAAGACCTGGCTTTTTCAGGTATCGAAAGTCACTCCCATTGACATCAGTTTGAGAGCCAGTAGGTACAAAACACCACAGGTTTGCTCCAAGTAGTTGCTCCTGCCCAGCTCCTCCCTCCCCCCGCCACTGCATATTTACTTGTTTGATCTTCACTGGTGTCAGCTGAGTAGATCTGATTATCAAACCAGAGGTGAGCAACAGTCATCCTGTTCTGGGTGAGGGTCCCTGTCTTATCAGAGCAGATGATGGAGGTAGAACCCAGTGTTTCTACAGCTTCCAAGTTCTTCACCAAGCAGTTCTTCTTTGCCATCCTCTTCGCTGTCAGAGACAGACTCACCTGGCAGAAGGAGAGAAGTTCAGCTCACTGTTAGAGAGGTAGAGTTACAAAATGATCCACTGAAGTTACACCCTTCTCTTTTAGGAAGAGAACACTTGTTTAAAATTATCTTTTGGTTGACTGCAGTGTATATTTTTTATAGTGCTGAGAGGAATCTGCTTGCCTGCTGACAGAAGTAAGAATGTCATCTCAGCCAAGAGGCTCTTTGAGATGGAAGAACCTGCAATGGAGGGGCAGCTTCTAATCACCAGCTTAATGAATCCTGAAATGATTCTCTTCATTATTGCAGTGCTGCTGCTTGGTTGTTGGTGCTGTACTTCAGAGCTAACAGTGCTTAGCAGGTGTGCTGCTTGTCAGCCAAGAGTTTAGTGATGCTTTGTATGTGGTAGCAAGTGGAATTTTCATGTGAATTTTGGGTACAATATCCTCAGCTCCAAGTAGGAACAGGTTGTGGGGAAATGAGTCACATAATTCTACTGATTAGCAATTGAGGGTAAGAGTACTTGAACCTTCTTTCCAACTGGATTGTTGTGCTGCAGCTTTTAAGATTAATGGCTCAGTGATGCCAGAATTCCCAAATGAAATGCTTTTCCCTTCCGTTTCATGGGGAAAAAAGCCCGCCCTTCTTTCAAACTCAGCTTGGCCAAGAAGAACAGATTATTTATTCTTGTTGTACTCTAATGAGCTCAGGAGTGATGAATTGTGCTGATGACTGAAGCTCTCCAGTGGCAAGCAGCCAGCTCCAGCCCAGCCTTACCGTTACTGTGGCTAGCAGTCCCTCCGGCACGTTTGCCACAATGATGCCAATTAGAAAGATGATGGAGTCCAGAATCTTGTTTCTCATAGAAACAGAGATGATGAAGAAGAGAAGACCAATGGAAATGGCCACCCCTGCCACCAGGTAGACAAAATGTTCTATCTCAATAGCAATGGGGGTTTTCTCGTTGCCTACTCCCGAGGCGAGGGAGGCGATGCGCCCGATGACAGTGCGGTCCCCAGTGTTGATTACAATGCCAGTGGCAGTGCCTGCAAGGAAACAAAAGGCTGTCAGCTTCTGGAGAGCCTACTCCTGTCCTCTTTACCCCACTGTGCACTGATGAAGACCCTTCTCAGGCTTGATCTGACTGAGATTTCACCCCAGAATGACATTCTTCTTCTTAGAGACCTTTACAGCTCTGTTGGGGAAGAGAAAGGTGTGAGCAGTAGGGATGCAAGTGTTGTCCTGGGCACTGTCTAGGCCTGGAGCAGCTCATCTGTCAGGTATGACACACACACCTTTTAGAGCTGACAATAGGAACAACATCTTGATGTGTGCAGAGCCCTTACACAGAAACATCCCCAAGTACTTACAGGCATCTGCAACTTGATATTCCTGTCATCCAATGGTAGGACAAGAGGGAATGGGAGCAAGTTGGATCACAGGAGGTTTAGTATTAACCCAAGGAGAAACTTGTTTGCAGTTCAGGTGCCAGAGCACTGGCCCAGGCTGCCCAGGAGCCTGTGGAGTCTCCTTGTCTGGAGCCATTGCAGAGCTGCCTGGACACATTGCTGTGTGAGCTGGTCTAGGTGCTCCTGCTCTGGCAGAGGGGTTGCACTAGATGATCTTTCTAGGGCCCTTCCAACCCCTGACATACTGGGATTCTAAAGATAAATCATGGAAAGACCACAAAGAAACTTCATTTCATGGATAGCTGCACCTGTAAGCAGGCTAGGTGTTAAATGTCTCACTGGTTGATCCTGAGTGTGACCAGCCCAGTGCTTCAGGCATTGTTTTGCTGTGCTTGGGACAAGAGTTTCTTGTGAGCAATTAAACCTTTCTGGAATTCCTTGAAGCAGAATTGCTTAAGATGAGTTAGCACTGTTGGCAGCACCCTGTAGAGGTGCTGCTTCTGGAGACCTTTCTCTCTGGCTGTACTCACCTTCCACACAGGTAGTGGAGTAGAAAGCAATGTTCCTGGTCTCCAAGGGGTTCTCATGGGTAAAGTCACAGGAACGAGACTGTGGTTCTGATTCCCCTGTGAGTGAAGAATTGTCCACCTTCAATGAAACAGAGACATGCCCACGTTAGAGTCAGCAATATGCAGCAATGTTCCAGCCCAGAAGGCAAGGTGGCAGCTCATCTAATCATCAGTGACAGCATTCCTCTGAGAGAATCTGTTTCTGTGGGAATTCAGTGCAGTCAATGTTGTGTGGCTGTCAGTGGCATTTTCTGTAGTAGCCTGAAGGAAAATAGAGTTTAAAGATCTGCCTCTAGGTCCATGGAAACTCTTTAACACTGTATTGGTGTTTCTGCCTGTATCCTGGCAAAGAGCTTTGCTATGATAGGGACCTTTTAATGGCTTCTTTTGATGAGCAGGGAGTGGAGATGTTAGTCCTGGATGAGCTGAGCATCACAGTGTAGCTTCTGTACTCTATGATTTAATTAGATCATGTCTAATTAAAGCTCTAATAACTCATATTGGGTGTGCAGGCATTCTTTAGGTGTAATAAAAGTCTCTAGACAAGTCCTCTTTCCTCATGCTCTGCAAAGTTGTGTTTACCTTGCAGCCCTGAGTAGCAATCAGACGAACATCTGCTGGGATCCTATCTCCACCCTTTATTTCCACAACATCTCCAACCACCAGCTGCTCTGCTGGCAATTCCTTCTTTTCTGCATCTCTGATGACAAGAGCTTGCTGGAAGACATAAGTGTGACCAAAACAAATTGAGCATCCTGCCATCCTCTAAACCTCCTACCAAGAGGTACGTGGAGGTCAGGCTTATTGTTGTCATTTCAAGGTTCATTATTGGAATGAACTTGTGTCTGGAATGAAGTGTGCTGGTTATTCTCACCTGTGGAATCATCTTACTGAAGCTGGCCATGATGTTTGTGCTTTTAGCTTCTTGGTAGTAAGCAAAGATACCAGTGAGGATGACCACCAGTGCCAGGACTACTCCAAGGTAGAGCTAAGCAACAAAAGACATAATCCACTTAATTTAAGAGAAGTGTTCAGCAACTCCTTTGCTAGAATTAATCCTAGTTCTATGTTGTTTCATGAATCTCATTTTAAGAGGTATTGGTCAGGTTAAAAGACAGTTTAAGAGGAGAACTTCCAAGTTTTGCCCTGCTAATGATCAAGTAAACCTTTTTGAGTATGAAAAGAGCTTTTAATAGCAAATTTTCCACCTCTTTAGGAGCCTTCTCTAAACTATACCTGACACAAAGCCAAACCAGTTACATTCCTAGCAGAGTGTGACTCCTAAGGGAATTGGAGTCAAAGACTGCAGTCCTTTGTGGGCTTTAGTGTTACTCTTTTGAGTACTCAGGTATTATGATTATGGGTAGTGGTTATGAAACCTTTAGGTAGGCACTTTTAGACAGAAGTGGTATGTCAGATATTTGAGCTTTTATCAGAAATGCTCCACAGTAAAGGGAGAGTCCTGGGAGAATAAAAGGCCTCCTTGTAGTTACTGAGTAACTGTGAAGTAGTATTACATTTACTTATATCACCAAAGGGTCAAATACTCCTTTGGTGGTTATTCAACTACTTACGTTGTCAAAGGGTGATTCAGCTCCCTGGGCAATCTGAATGCCACTTGAAATCCAGGAGCAAACAGCTCCTATCCATAAGAGGATGGAAAAGCCTCCCACCATCTGCTTGAGGAACTTGATGATTTCAGGGGTGGCTTTGGGAGGTGTGAGGGAGTTGGGACCATCCCGAGCCAAAATCTCTGCTGCTCTTGCACTGGAGAGACCCTGCAGAAGTAAAATGGCATGGTTCAAATGAAGTCACAGAAAAGCAGAGAAACAGCTCAGCTCAGCACAAAATCCACAGGCTGTTTCTTCCTTAAGTGTCATTTGTGTCACAGGTCACCTGCTGTAACCTGCACCTTTGGTTCCAGACTTGCTGAATTCAGAGTGGCTACTACCAGTTATCTGCTAGGAAAAAAACCAGATTTTTCTTGACTGGAACATTGCTTTTGGGGCTGTGTCCATTAGGAGTTTGTTCAGTTGCTTATCTGGGTGTTTGGAAAGCTGGGGAAAACCAGACACAGTGCTGCTGCTTTCTGCATTTCCACCAAGGCAGTTGTAGTTCATGGGCTGCTTGGAATTCTTCTATGTGCTCTGGCCAGCTTGCAACACTTTGATATTTGAATGGTAGGGGTCAGAGGGACTCAGGTGTATCTAGTTTCTCAAATCTGCTGTTTCCTTCAAGATCAAATCCTTTCCAGTGCATTCCCTTGCTATCAGTTGTTACTGACACTGCCAGTCAGAAATGTATTGTAGTGGAATCAAAAGACCAGATAAAGACTGCAGAAGAGCTGAGGTCCTGTTGCAGCCTTTGAGGTCATGCAGGGATTTACATTTCCAAACCAGGAGATCAGGCTTCTTCAGGCTTGAGAGAAACTCCAGTTTAAATCCAGCTGGTCAGTGCTGCACCTTGAATGGCTGGGTCAGTGTATCCCACTCAGGAGTGCACAGCAACCTCTCTGTGTGTGAGCCTGGGGCTTGGAATGCTTTCCTGCTGCTTCTAGGAAGCTCTGGGTAAGCCAGAGGCAAAGGAAGGTTCTTAAAGATGCCCTATGGACTTACTTTGTTGATGCTTGTCCCATACTTTTCCTCCAGTTCTTCTGTGCTGAGTTTGTGGTCCTCCTGAATTCCAAAAGAGAGAGAAAAGTCATAGTGAACACAATGTCAAACTGAGGAAAGTTTCACTTCAGTATCTGGAGAATATTCAGAGTGCCTGGATCTGGGATCCAGGTGCTAGCATGACATCCCACTGCCATGGAGAGACAAGATGCAATTTGCATGTTGATAAGCAAAATATCTTCCAGTGGAAGATGGCATTTTCTCTTGATGTTGAGAGTGCTTTCATAAGGAGCTCCCTCCTCCAGCAAATGTGTCACAAGAACAGAATGGTGTTTCCATGCTTGCCACACACATCTGTGCTGCTTTTAGATAGCTAGCTCCTCTCTGCATGCTGCAGGACCCAAGCCTTCAGTAGCACAGGCAGTATGTTGGTAGAAGGAAAGGGAGAGGAGGCAGAATTAGTGTGACAGCAATCTTTGCCTTTGATTGACAAGGTAAGGCATGTGAAATTATGCACTACAGCCTTGTAGAAAGAGAAGCAGCAGGTTCTAACCACAGATAGAAAGGGTGTGGGAGAGGGAAATCTCAAAGCTCTCTCCTTTCCCTGCAGTGACACCTCTGTGGTATCATTGACCTAGTTCTGTCTTGTGCCAAACTGAGACTTAGAATCCAAGAATTGGAGAGATCTCACAATTGTTTTCTCAGAATGATTCATTGGCACTGGGATGAGTCAATGAACTTGTCTGGGCTTTGGTTTCTCCTTAGAGAAACAGGAGAGGGATGTTACATCCCCTGCTGGCAAGGAAAAGGTAGAGAATTATTTACCTAGCATGGGGTAGACATTGGAAACATGATGGGCAAACTGATGACCCATTTTGGGGTTTCCTTCCCTTGGAAATACCATCCAGCCCATAAATAGCTTCTCCTTTGAGTTGTTCTCAGAGCAATTCAGAAAAGAGGTCAGTCTAATTACCTTCATTTCTTCAGATTGGGAAACTGAAAGGTGTAGAGAGGAAGCAACTCTTCCAAGATCAGCAAGCCACGAGTAAAACACAGCTCCTTGGAGCACAGTGCAGTTACTTTGGGGGAAGAAACCCCCTGTGCTTGAAGCTGAGCCATGTTTTCAGATCTACTAGAAACCTCTGGAGCAAAAGGTTATGCTTCTCCTTTTCCCTCTGACTGTGCAAGCAGCAGTTCCCAGGAGATCCTGATCACAGTTATTCCATCTGGGGAATAACTCCTCTTTGGGGAGATAACCTTCTGTACTATTAATTAAGCCAGACTCATCCTTTCATTCTAGGTATGAATCCTGCATAACTTCAGGAGCATGAGGAGGTTTATCCTGGCCTGTGTTAGGCTTTCCAGTGCAGCAAGGTAAAATGCTAGTGCATGTCTCCCCTGCCCAGGACTTCATTCAGACAGTGGGGAAAAGCTGCCAGCTGTAATGGGAGCTTAGCAACACTCACCAGGTCCAGTTCTTGCTTCAACTCTTCTGTCTTCTTTTTCTTCTTGCCTTTTAAGTCTTTGTATTTCTCCTCTTCACCCCCAATCTCTGTTTTTGAGAGATCTTTTGTCCCGTAGATCTCAACTGAGTAAACATCAGACTTTTTCTGTAAGAGAAAGAAGTTTTGGCTCTGGTGTGAACATCAGCGGAGACTTGAAGGAAGCAGTAAAAAAAATAACACCAGCAAGTCAAACTCTAATAGATCTACTTCTTTTTTAGACAAGATACAAATTGCTACTGGTTCTTTCTCCTGGCAAGTTAGAGTGTTAGTTCCTGTCTTATCCTGAGATCTCCCCAGTGTCTGGTACAGTAATCAGGCTCAGGTCTCTGGCAGATCTACATTACAGTGATTCCTTTAGAGATGTACAGCCTCTCTAGTAGTAGTTTATGATCTCATACAAAGTATAAGATCCTGCCCAGGGTCTCAGCATTGCTAGAGAAAAGCAGCAAGTCATGGATCAGCTCTGAGAAGAGACAGTGAAAAAGCAAAAGATTTTTAGAAGGAAATAGGAGGAGGGGGGAAAAAAAATCCATTGAGAACTTGCCTCTTCCTGGAGCTTTTTAGATACATGAGTTCAATATTTACTTTTTTTCTAATTAAACTTAACGTTTACCCATTTGTATTTACAAATCTACCCTCAGTTACGTGGTGAGAAGGGGAGCCAAACACCACACAGGTTGCCAAGCACTAGCAAGTCTGTTTCTCCTCCTGTGGAGCTCAGAACTGACAGGGAGCTAGCAAACTCTTCACTCCTCCCTTATACAATCTAGCATTGAGTGCAGGAATCTGTTAACCTAGGGAAGCTGCTCAACCTCTGACTGTTTTGCTTTTATTGATAACTTGGGGGGTTGTGCTGTTTTCCTAACTTGAAGCTAACACTGTAGTCTGAAGGACAAACTTCCTGTATTGCTAATTTACCAGCTTCTATAATCATAACGTCCCAGATCCTAATTATCTGGTGATCTACATGCCATGCCTTGGAAGAAGAATTGGTTGACCCCATTTCAGAGGCTTCCTTACAGGTTAAGCATCAGAGCTTCCTGAGAGTCAGCCTGGATCTTATCTGCTGGTGTGCTCCACTAGTGGGACAGCTGAGCTCCTAGACTGCTGCTGGCTGCCTGATGAGGACAGACACACTCTGCAGGGCTTGGACTCCTGCAGAGGTAATATCTCAGCTGAGGTGGAGGTAGACATCTTAACTGCATACAGACTAAACCAGAGAGCTCAAGTAATGGAAAGAAAAAGGGTTGGAATATCTTAATACTCTTCTGAACTAAGAAGTGGCATCTTATCCTCAGATGCCCTTTAACTCAGGCAGTGTTGAAGTCTGGATGTTGGATCTTGAGGAAGGGAACAGCTAAGAGGTGATGAGTAGTTTGGGGAGATAAAAGTCTGGAATCTTTTTCCTAAACTGCTTGGATTTGCTTGGTGATGCATATCCCAGATAAAGGACATGTCTGTTACAAGAAGCTCTATTTTGTTCTGCCTTGCTGAAGATTCACACTCTGGTTTATCTATTGGGATTTTTCCTTCACCTTCCTCCTTCTCCTCTCTTTGAGTATCCCACCCAAAATCTGCTCAGCTTTCCAAATCTCCATAAAGTAGAGAAACCAGGAGAGACAAAACCAATTACCTGGGGTGAGAATTTAGCAGATGGAGGAGAGTGATAAAGAAAATCAGTGAAGTTAGTAAAATCTATTGATCACTTCTAGTATGGTCTGTGTTTAACCTTTAACCTGAAATTGTTCATAAAATCTCAGATTTTGCCATTTGCAAAAGGATTAGTGTTCATAAAACTGGTGATTATGAAACTAGCCAGTCCTTGAATTCTTCCCTATCCAGTTTGATCTCTTTACTTTTTAGGATTAGAGGTGCATACCCATCTACAGTGAAAATGTTACTGATTGCACTGGATGCCCAACATTGTCTAATGTTAGTTCCATTTTTCACTTAGCTTGTATTTATTATATATATATATTAAAAATTAATTCTCTAGAAGAAATATATATGCACTAGCAGCAATTCCATGAGCAATGTACTCACCTTCACCATCTTGGTGAGTTTATTCCTTTCCTGAGGGAGTGAAAAGAGCCAAGCTAAAGTCTCTGGATGAAAAGCCAAAGCCCAACTGGAGAATGAAATGCCTCAGAGCAGTGTTGGCTGTTGGAGTGCAGAAGCTCCCAGAGGTTATAGTTCCCTCTCAGCTTGCAAGCAGATGTTAGCTGGAATCCTGCTTCCACTTTGGCATCCTTCAGGCAGGACGAGTTCCTTGTCCAAAGCCTGTGGAGAAAGAGCACTGCTTGCTAGTGCTTTATAAATCAGCATCTGCTGCTGCCACTCCACCCCTTCCCTTCCAGGGCCAGCCCATCTTCTGTTTCACCTGTAGTAGGTGGAAAAATACCACAGTAATGGGCATGTGGGTTTCAGGTCAGCTAGTTTCTAATTATTCCTCTGTAGTGTTTGCTCACAGCTAGGGAGCAGGTGTATTATTCAACTTGCTAGAAGCAAGGAGTTTCCTTCAGAGACTTTCCAGCATCAGACTTCCCTGATGGTTTCCAGCTTTCATGGCCACATCTGGTGGGGTAAGGGGAGTCTGGGCACGTTTTGACTTGTCTCTTTTTACATGGTGTTCTCTTTGCCTGCCTAGGGTCCCTAAAAGTCAGATCCCTGCCCTGTTTAGGTACTAATAGAGATGTAGTGGAGTGGTGCTTCTTCAAGTCTCTTAGCTTGGACTTTTAATTCTCTCATCACATTTATTGTCATTTTAACCTTTATGCTTATCTGGAAAAAGCACTTCCTGGTGCATTTTAACCTTTAGGCTTGGCTGGAAAAAGCACTTCCTGGTGCATTTTCACCAAGAGCACTTGCCCGAGAAGCTTGTTTACAATTACCAACTTCCATCCAGAACTGATAATGACATTTATGACACTATAGTGATACTTGGAGTGTCTCATCACTGAGAAGTTAACTTCCTCTTCAGCTCTGAAATTTAAGTGAAGAAAAACTAAGTTAAATATAGTGAAAGATTTCTTTTTGATAGCATTATTTGGGAGCAGACTGTCTTTCCTCTGTCTGGCAGAACCAATCTCACTGAACAACATGTTAGTCTTTTACATTATATAATTCATGAGCTTCAAATTGCATCATTTGAGATGCTGTGAGGTACCACACAGTTATTTGCAGATGATGACTCAAACTGTGGTGAGAGATAGAGCATGTTCATGGAGATAAGCCATGGTGACCATTTCCAGCCATGTGTTTAAGTTTCTAGCGTAAGGAAGACAACTAAGAAACATCTTTTACTGCTTCAGTAGGAGCATGAATAGATTCATGTTCAAACCACAACAGGTTTGCAGTGATTTGAGTGTCATACCTCCTCAAATAACACTTCTCTTACAAAGCCAAGTTGTCTCCACCCCTCAGTTCTTGTGTATTGATCTTTTTCCATGGTATTCTTTCATCTCAGAGTGTTACACAAGATAAAGAAGTCTAATAGGAGAGGTTTCTTTCATGTTAACTTTCTGCTCTGTGTTGTAGTGAGAACTGGATTGTGTCCTGGGGCTCAAATCTAAACCTTTACACATGTAGATGCTTTGGAGAGTTTACAATATGTGCTATATCCAAGGGCAGTAATAGATGGAGTGGATCCAGTGAATCTGCCTGTGTCATGTCTTACCCATCACTGAGGTTGTCCTCTTCTTGCTGGAGAAGACACTAGAGCAAGTCAATCAGTTGATGGGAATCTGAGATCAAACTGCACTGCTGAGGCTGGAAGGTGGGAGCATGGACTTGGCAATAGGGAAATGCCTTCCAGCAATGCAGTTGCCTTGTCCATCAGATCTGTTGGTAAAGACAGTGAGCAGCAAAATGTGAAACAGAGCTAGCACACTTCATCTGGTTCACTAGGAGCTGGGATTTCTGATCCAGAGGTGAGGAAAAGCTGGTAGATAGGAAACAAGAGTATGTATTTTTTACATCCTGCTGTTTACAGATCTGTGCAAATAACTGCCCTGGATTTTTAGTAATGGTCTGTGATTTAGAATGTTATCTGGGTCATTTGGGCACTTCTTGCATTTCTCTTCTAGAAATCCTGACTGCTTTTGCCTGGGGGTAAATGTCAGAAATGCAAATGAAACAAGTGCCCTGGTCTGCTTGTGGTGTTTGCACTGAGGCAGCTGCCTTCTTAAGGACATGCTCTGGAGCAAATGAATTAAACTGGAAAAGCCCTATAGACAGTACCATAGCTTACTATGTACAAAGCACTGAGCCAGGGTTGCTGCTCACAAACAAACTCTGTCTTGAACTGCCACGTTCAAAGTGTCCAACTGATGGTTAAAAAGTTCTGTGCTGGAGATGTCATTAGCTTTGTCCCCTGAAGGGATTGTTTTCCTGTGAGATGCAAAGGAGAGCTGAGAGTAGTATAAAACCCCAGATCTCTGGTTCACCATGAACCAGCACACCATGGCTGGTCAATGTAATATCCAACTGCTGGGAGGAATTATCCTGGTGAACAGCAATCACTTGCTGTTAATGATCAGCAAGATAATACAGAAACACAGATAGGACATGGAGCTGATGGAGCAGGGCCANGTGTTTTGTCATTTGGCCCTGCTGAGCAGGGTCCCAGAAAGAGAGCCCTCATGAGAACCTGGCCTGCAGCCCTGGACAAGTGCTTGTACACAGCAGGATCCTGCCAGGGAAGCACTTGTGCCTTGCTTTGGCAAGATGTGGCTTGTGTGGAGAGGAATATTCTTGGCTCTGGGCCAGAGTGCTGTAATCATCATGTGTGTTGCCAGTGTGGCTCAACACTCCTACCTGAGCCCTGTTGGGAAGGGAAAATGAATTAGGATTGTTCTGATTTCTCAGTATCAGTCTAGAAAAAGAGTGGCCCCTTTCAGAGTTACAAGTCTTGTGCACTTCTTCTTCACCAGAATTAAGGCACATTTTGATGATCCTACTCCAGATTCCTGAATGCAAATCCTGTAAAAAGAGAGGCAGGAGGATGCTTTGCTGTTATTTAACACAGAGAGGCCACATGAAGGCTGCAGGATGATAACTTGGGCTCAGATTCTCATGTGCTCAGGCTGTGCAGCAAAGGTGTCAATGTTTGGAAGGGTTTTCGGAGTGAGAGAATGGAACACATTTGCCTGTTGCACTTTGCTGTGTTATTTCTACACCTCCTGTGTGGTATGGAGCAGGAGCTGCACTAGCTTTAGAGGTACCTGAAGGCACAGGAGTGGGAGGTAGAGCTCTCCTTCCCATTTGCTTTTGCAAGGCATGGTGCAGGATTGGTGCCTGGGGCAGAGCCAGCAGAGGGAGCACAGCATCCTCACTGCCTGCTGCTCTCCTGCACCCTGTGCTTCCACTGCAGCAAAAGCCAGAGTTCAGAGAGCAGAGCCTGGGCCTGCCTGGTGTCCTAGCACAGGACCATGTCCAGGCATTGAGAAGGGCTTGCTTAGATTTTGTTTCGTTTTGTTTTGTTTGTTTGATTTCCTCTGAGGCCAAGGATAAGACAAAACCTGATTTTCAGGTGGTGGTTTCATGGTGCTGAAATCATCTTTCAGGGCAGGAGAGATGCTGCAGATGAGCTAGGCACCTACTGGCAGCTAGGTACATGAGCTGAATGATATCCTTGTCTGGAAGTAGCCTTTAAAACAAGGCTTTGCAGCCAGGTACCTCCTGTAGCAGGCAGCCTGTTAGTGAAGGCAAGGAGAAGGGGCTGAGAGTATATCCTGGGTCCATCTGTTAGCAAAGGTGGGAAGTTTTGAGCTTTCCTTCCTTAGTGGAGAGAAGAAACTCCCATCTCAGCAGAGGGGAATTTAGCTAATGCTAAATCTTACCCTTGTTTTTCTTTCCTAACTCAACCCAAAGATGTTCAACTGTAATTCACAGTCCACAAGTGATGAACCAAGAGCCAAATTCAAACCTAGCTTAGGCAGTGCTTTGACACCAGTAATTCAGGCTCTGGTTTTAAGCCACTCCTAGGCTGAGTACCTACAGCACTGCTCTTTTGTGCTCAGGGAACTGCACACTCTGCTCTGCACAGCACTGTGCAGAGGTCATGGAAAGGGAGATTTCTCTGGGGTTTACTTCTAATTTTCCTTTCTTGTTAATCAGAGGAGAGTAGGAAATTATGAGGAGCAATAGGCTTAATTCCCAGCTTTTAAGATGATGTTTTAAGTATTGAACTTACAGTGTGGCTGAGTGTGAATCCCATGCAGGCTTGGTATCCCTGGGGACTTGGCACAGCCAGCACAGCTCTAGGCTGTTTCAGGGAAAGTTTGATCTCAGTTTGACCTCCCCTGCCCCAGATAATAAACTTCTAAGGTGAGTTGTATAGCCACAAAGAGATCACACACACAAAATTGTGTGTATATATCCTAATATATCATTTCTTCACATCATCTAGCTAGGCGTGGGGGAAGTGCTTGCTCTTTTCATCTCTAGTCCTTGTTTACAGAGCTTCTGCTCAGATTCCTACCACAATGGAGTCATTTGTGATCTGTCACTTTTGGATGTGGAGAGCTGCTCATTCAAATATTTCCCCTGGGTTGCCAAGAAGCTATGGCTATCTCCAATATAGCTCAAGTAATCCTGGGTTACCTGAAGTCGTGAGCCCCAGAGGTGTGTCTGTCAGGGCATGCTGAGAACTGCTGAGCTAGCTGCTCCCTGCCTAAAGAAGAGTTCAAAAAGACAAGAAGGAAAACTTGCACATTTCTTGTGAGCAGACTGCTTAGAAGCAATCTCCTGCTGGAAGGTTTTGTCTCTGAGGAAGAAAAGAGAAGCCTCAAGTGAGTCACAGTATCTAGGATTTTCTTATTCTCCTTGGTATTTTATCTTCCTGCTTCCTAGTGCTATCAGTATGAACCATTACTGAACGGAGTGTGGGATGAAAACAGTAAGGAAAATTGATCTTTCCTCTTTGCAGTTCCTTTTCTCCCTCCAGCCTCTTGCTGGGGCTGTGCAAAGGTAGAGTCAGGGCTGGCAGGTGATGTGGAAACACAGTATGACTTTCATCTTTAAATGGGGTGATATTTGCAACACCTCATTTGCCATCATCAGTGATTTATAGGAATTTGTCAGTTCTAGTCTTGCTGCCAAGCAGCTGCTGTCTTGGTGCTTCCATCACTCTTAGGCAAAACAAATAGGCTTTTCCTTTTAAGATGTCATTTAATGTGCTGGTTCATGTTCCAAACCAGTAACCTGAGGTTTGCAATCTGAATCTCCTCTAGAACAACACAGCCAACTCATTCCTGGCAGACATCAGGTGGCAGAGGCAAGCTAACTCAGGATGAAAAAGGGATGGTTAAGAGGGATGCAAGTAGGGACCTATGTGTAGCTAAAGCTGGACACATGGAAGAGAAAATGGACAGTACTGCAGAGGTGTGTTTACCCCAAAGCACCTATGCAAATGCTGGTGAAGAGGTTTTGGGGTAGACTGTCTTGTAAAATACGTGGTGTGTGTGATATGTTCTAAGTAATGGTGTCTAGAAACAGCAGCCTGTGCTCAGCAAAAGTTCCCCACAGCCTCTGCAAGGGTCTTGGCCATTATTTGTCACAAGTCACTTGGACTGGGCAAGAGTTACTTCCTAATGAGGCAGCAAAGTAAGCATGGTTTGGCAAAGATGCTCTTTTGCTTAGAAAATGTTGGTCCTGTGGCTTTGGGGTGGTTTTTATCATGAAAAGCAGATTGTTGCACTAATCACAGAATGTCTTGAGTTGGAAGGACCCACAAGGATTATCAAGTCCAACTCCTGTTTATGCACAACCCCAAAGTCATACCATGTGCCTAAGAGTATTGTCCAGATGCTTCTGGAATGCCATGAGTACCTCCCTGGGGAGCCTGTTCCAGTGCTCCAGCACTCTCTGAAGAACCTTTTCCTAACATCTAACCTGACCCTCCCCTGGGCCAGCTCCATGCCATTCCCTAGGCTCTTCTGACAGCACAATGGATACGGTGGGGCTGGATGTGACCAGCAAGATAATTCCCATTGGAAGGTGGCTGAGGTGCCACAGCTAGATGTTTACTCTCTGGATGACCTCTCTTGGAAAGTGCTTAACAATGAGTCAGTTGGTTGAATGTGGGTCCCTTTTACAGTATCCCAGTATGTCNTCCCCTCTGATGCCCTTGCCTTGTTGCCATGTCACCCAGGAGTTCTGCTAACTGAAAATGACAGTTGGTGAGCACACAAGTGGTGAGGGTTTCAGCTGAGAATGCCAAGATGCTGGCTCACAGCTTGCAACAGCTGCTAGCAGAGCAAGTCAGGCTCTTTAGTCACAGCTTGCAAAGCCCAAGGCTGAGACTGACAAAGGGATGGCTCATGGTTTACAAGAGCTTACAGCTAGAGACCATGGCTCTGGCACTGCTTGACCTCTGGGTTTGGTATTCCCATCCCTAGCAGTGCTAGCAGATGCACAGGCAGGAAGCAAAGTGTAAATGGCCAGTAGACAAGGATACTGAAAGCTGGTGGGCTTGGTGGAAGAAAAGAGGAAACCATGTTTAAAAAGGACTGGTTTGAAAGCAGTGCTTCATTTTTGCCTTTGCATGACTGCATTCCCAGAAAGGTGGGTGGATTGTATAGAGCTGCTGCCAGAGCAGGCAAGCTGGTAGGCATCTGTGGAAGCATTTAACAGGGAATGTTCTGTCTCCCTATGCTTTCATCCTTTCATTTTACTTCTCATTTACCTGTGATACCATTGCAGTGGAATTCTGTTGGCTGCTTTAAAAGGTGGAGAGGGAGGGATGGAGGGGGAGCATTCTCTCCTCAGTTCACCATACCTTTTGAGATATTTCAGAAGCTCTGTATGTACTTCATTTCTCATTTGTATCTCCTTCTGCAGCTCTGTCCTCTAGCAATCATGGTCACAGTTGTGCCCTTGAGTAAAATTCAGAGGAGACTCCTGGAGTGAGGGAAAATGGTCTTGAGATAGTTGAAGGTGTTACACAACTGGGATGTTTGAGCTGTGAGATGAAGTTGCAAACTGCATTTCACCAGTGGAATTTGGAAATCACATGGGTTTGTACACAGCCCAGAGCAGTGTGAAATCTTACCCACACAGACCTTGCACTTAGCCTTGTAGACAAAATACTTAGGGTCAAGAAAAACTTGTTTCATATTTGCCAAAGCCACGTGAAGAGGCTTGGCCAAGTCTCTGTGCCCTTACCACCAGTGCCTCTGCCTTGGTCCTGCACCATCCTTTGTACTTTTAACCCAGCTTCTCACTCTAGGCTCACACAGGCAGTCTGGGAGATGAGCAACTGGGAAGGTACAATGTCTGGAGAGATTCCAAAGCCACCTGGACACATCCTGTGCAGCCAGCTCTGGGGGAGCCTGCCCTGGCAGGGGGGTTGGATTAGATGATGATCTCCAGAGGTCCCTTCCAACCCCTAACCTGCTGTGATTCTGTGAAAGGTAACATGCAGAGCTGGAGATAGCAGCAGTGCCATGGCATAGGCTGGGCCTTGGCGTGAGGAGCATACAGAATTCACAGGGCTGCTAATCACCAGTTTCTAAGAGGCAAGTTATTTTGGTTCTAGAGCAGAAGGTACTGGTGCTTCTGCCATGGTAGAGACAATTATGAGGATAGAATTCCTCTGCTGCTTAGCTCCACCTGGAGAAAGCTTTACATGCTGTAGGTCTGTGTGCATGGAGTGATGGCATTGCAGGGAGCAATGTCCCTAAGGAGAGGAAGGAGCCTTTGCCCTCTCCTCAGAGCCTTCCACCACCAGTGCTTAGCCTGGCCCTGTAGGTGGGAAGGATTTCACCTTGTGCCTTCAGTCTTGGGGCAGTTCATGCTGTAGGGAAATCCAACATGACCTTTCACCTGCTTTCCTCTTGGGAAAATGCCCGGGACTTCCATTTACCCTGGGCATTGTTTGACTGCTGCTGAGGACCTGTCCCACTGCTCATTTGATGCACATTAGAGTCAGTTAACTAAGACATACAGAAAATGATAGGACTGGGGTTTAGCTAGCAGTGAATTCACTAGTCCTGACAGCCTGGCTCTGGAAATGGCTCAGGATAGCATGGATAAAGTTTTGGAAAGCTAGTCTTATCCACAAAGACTGTTCAATAAGATGCAAGATGTACTTCAGTGTTTTGTTGCCTTGTTGTAGTGCAGAGTTTGTATCTAACAGCTCCTAAATGTTATCTTAAATAGCTGATGTTAACTGGGTTTAGAGATTTCCTTGTAGCTCTTGGGCTTTAGAAGTAGTGTCTGTGGATCTTGGTTTTACTGTGTGCAGCCTGAGGAAGGTTGCAGGATTTGGGCCTTTTTGGTACCATACTTGAGGCACTTGGTTAGTGAGCAGTAACAGCTATGCATAAGGGGTTGGCTTTGCATTGCTGCATCTATGGGCAGCAGAGGTCAGGAGCATCAGCTCCACTCTACAGATGGAAAAACTGAGTCATGGAGAGGCAGTGACTTGTTCAGGATCAACCAGGAAATCTGGGGTCCTAGCTGAGTGTCATATCACCTTGGCATGGTGTCACAGCCCCCTGCAAAGAGCTGCTGCCTGTTCTGCTTGCCACCTCAAACTCTGCTGGACTAGGCTGGACTGACAGCATCAGTGTTTGAAGCAGTGCTGAGAGGAGCACTCTCTGCTGGGGACATCAGGGCTCTCACAGCTGCTGATCCCCACAGCAAAACCAACAGCAGCAGGAGCCAGGGAAAAGATGAGAGCTGAGTCTTCTGCTTGCTGGATTTGTGTGTGGCCCTTCCCTGTATCCCAGTATGTCAGGGGTTGGAAGGGCCCTAGAAAGATCATCTAGTGCAACCCCCCTGCCAGAGCAGGAGCACCTAGACCAGCTCACACAGCAATGTGTCCAGGCAGCTCTGCAATGGCTCCAGACAAGGAGACTCCACAGGCTCCTGGGCAGCCTGGGCCAGTGCTCTGGCACCTGAACTGCAAACAAGTTTCTCCTGGGGTTAATACTAAACCTCCTGTGGTCCAGCTTGCTCCCATTCCCTCTTGTCCTACCATTGGATGCCATTGAGCAGAGCCTGGCTCTCTCCTCCTCACACTCACCCTTCCCATATTTCTAAGCATTGCTGAGGTCTCCTCTCAGTCTCCTCTTGTCCAGGCTGAAGAGACCCAGCTCTCTCAGCCTGTCCTCCTAGGGCACATGCTCCACTCCTTTCAGGATCTTGACAGCTGCAAAAGGTATTGAGATCTGTTAGTACAGAATTGCCTAGGCTGAGATACAGCTCATCTGATTGAACTCTGAGGCTACACTAGTCACTTGGGTTGTTCTTATAGCCAGAAGGAAGAAAGAAGCACCTGGAGAGAGCAGTTCCTCTCCTTTGTGTTAGGTGTATACCAGAGAATAATTACCCTGTGGAGCCATGCTGTTCTCTGCCTGAATAAAGGAGCAGCCTGGAAGGATCCTTCAGATGAAATTCTTGGCTTTTAAGGGAGAGGAACAAAAGCATCTAGATGAGCCCAGGTGACATGGTTTAAATATGAAAACAAGCACATCCTAAGCTGGCACAGCTTGGGTTTCAGGCACAGTCTGAAAATCCCTTGTGGTCTCCTGTGGCCCCTGGTGCCATAACTGTGCCCACAGCAGAGGGAGCATTAAACTCATTGCCCNCGAAGCTAGCCACGACGACGACAGTTGTAGGAGATGCTGTGAATGTAGTAAGGGAAAAGGATTGTGAAGTGCAGCATAGCTCATGCTCTTGCTAACCCTGTGAAAAGATGGGCAAAGCAGGGCATCAGTGGGACATGCTGTCAGATGAGCTGTTTTACCTCCTCCTTGCTGCTGTGTAGCCTGTGTGCAGAGCTGTCCTTGCAGCATCAGCAGCATGCCAAGTGTTGGACCTGAGCTGCATGCTTTGGAAGTCAATTCTCAATGTATTGTGATACTCTTCTTCCAGGCACTTTCCAGGCCAGTGTGAAGGAGATGAGGATGTCACATAACTCTACCCCATGACAGCAGGCAGGCAGGGCACAGACTGCTGGTAAATGAGCTAGCTCCAGAGCTGGAAGCAGCCTAATCACATCAGCACTCTGCTTGCATTAATAAGCTCTGCTGCATCATGGCAGTAATTGGTATTTGCATAGCACTTTGCAAATATGAAAGCATTGCTTAAATGCAAATGATAAATGGGTTGGCTTCCAGCTTGCCCTCTCAGCTAATTAGGCAGTTAGGCACTTGAGGGGAGTGTAAAATCAAGGATTGAATCAAATCTGTTTTGTACAGCTTGGTTCTGAGCAGATGGGTTTCATAGAATCCTAGGATGGTTTGGGTTGGAAGGGACCTCTGGAGCTCATCTAGTCCAACCCCCCTGCAGTGG
>VWZO01012382.1:686342-822279 GCA_013396975.1 Bucco capensis
TCCAGCTTGTCCAGGTTCTTCTGGATGACATCCCACCCCTCCGACTTCTCACCAGCACCCCATAGCTTGGTGTCATTGCACACTTGCTGATGGTTTACTCAGTGCTGCTGTCCTTAGTGTTTATAGAAATATTAAACAGTACAGTATAGGTTTGTTCCTCTTTGGATGTGTGGATGGGCTGTGAAAGCAGTTGAGCTCAGAGCACTGTTAGCAAAGGACGGGGCAGCAGTTGGGATCCTTGGTTCCAGGAGGTGCCCTAAAAGCCATGGCAAAGAGCCATGCTCTGGTATAGTTAGTTGTGTTGGTGGCTTAGCTCCACAGAGCTCCCTTCACTGGAGCAGTGTTCATCCTTCTGCCTCTGGCTGTGGAGTTGAATTGGGGAATGAACAGTTTTTAGTGACTGGCTTGGGGCTTATTGGATGCTAGCCACATGCTTTTTAGCAATAGTAAATTCCCTCCTTGTGTCTTCTCATGTAATTGGTTTCAATGGCAGTGTAGTTTGGGCAGGCAGCACAGTGTACACAGAGAATGTGTTTGGGATAACTAGGAAAGTTCCAAAATGTGTGTGTATTTCCCTCTTTCCAATGGAAAACTCATCATGGCAAATTAAAACACGTGAGTTAGTGTTTTCTTCCTTGGAAATCAAGTTGAATACTTGGATCCTTCCCATGCTTTTTAGCTATTTCAGAGCTCTGAACATTTACACTGCTTGGCAAAATGTATCAATAGTGTGTGGGAGCTGAGGTTACTGCTTCATCTGGGAACAGATTACTCTTTAACACAATGGAGTTTAACATTAATCATTTCAGAGGTTTCTGAGCATCCATTCAAGAGAGCAGCTCCTTGGAACAATGTCTGTTTTTATCAGCTTATTGCCCAAAATCAGCACTGCATTTAAATATGACTGTTTGGCACTATCACCATACAGCATATTCTTCAGCTGCTGAGGTGATACAACAAAATGAGAATTGTTTTCTCATAAAGTGACTGCATGGGAAGCCAAACATCAGCAAGGAAGAATTATATGCTTGTGCTGGTAGGAAACAAAGACTTAAATACAACAGTCAAACAGTTTTGCAAAGGCCAACAAAGTTCAGAAAGGGAAAATAGCATCCTAAAGGAAATCAGTCTTAATAAATTATGAGTCCTGTGGGAATTGTCTTGTACTCTGAAAAGTAATTTTGTGTTTTTCTTCTCCCCAGAATGATTAATGGACTGGTTCTGCCAAAGGTAGCGTGTTTAAGCAAAATGTAAGCATTAAAAATGAAAGCTTGGTGGTTTTGCAGCTGCCCATTGTGAAATTGGGTTCTCTAAGGAAGAGGAAAGAAATTAGAATACTTGTAGAGGGAGCTAAGGCAGTTTAATTTTGATCCATCAGAGGAAATTGAAAACACATCAGAAAGATATATTATCCCCAGTAAGCTCCTTGTTGATGGCCTCTCCCCCAGAATCACCTCAACTCCCTTACTCACTGGTCTGTGGAATTAAAACTAGGAGCCAGGTTTTCCCTCTAAGCAGAGATTTGACCTAGTGGATTCAGTCTCCTGCTCTGAATTGCCCCTAAGCTTTTGTCTTTCTCCATGGGCTCTGTGAAACCTGGCAGAGCAAGAGGATGGGTTTCTCTCTCCTGGGGGTTTGCAGGTGTTGCTGCAGTGTCTAGAGTTTCTAACTGAATCAACCCAATTCCCTTCAGCTTGGCTCTAGGTAGTGCTCTTAAATCACACAGATGCCTTTTGGCACTCCAGCCTCCTGCAGGAGATGTCAGTGATGGCTTTTGGCTTTGCACAGACTTTACTGCCCAGGGAGAACAAGTTGTAAATCAGCACTTGAGAAGCATGAGATGAAGGAATCCCTCTTGTGTTGAAGCAGGTGGCACACCAAGCTGTGTCAGGTACACTCTTCTGGATCAACACAGGATTTACATATGCTTGTCTTCCTCATGGAGATGAGTCACAGCCTAAAGAGTTTCAACCCAGAGAGGAACTGAGGCTCTGGTTTAAGTTGCTGTGTATTCCTCATTTCTCCTAAGAGGGAGGTAGCAGGGACTGAATGTCTTAGCTGACATCTCAAATGGTAATCTCGGGGATGGAGAGTATCAAGAGAGGAAACATCTCAAGCCTAGAGTGCAGCAAGCCATCCAGGTAATGGCTAACCATTGCCCAGTTGCTGGGGGAGGATGGAGTCCACTTCCTTTGCAGCTGCTGCTCTCCCCATCATAGAATCATAGAGCAGTTCTGGCTGGAAGAGACCTTGAAGATCATCAGTGCAGCCTTTGTCCTAGCCCTAGCAACCTGCTAAATGATGCCTCCCAATGCAACATCTACCTGTCTCTTAAACCCCTCCAGGGATGGGGACTCAAGCACCTCCCTGGGCAGCCTGTTCCAATGGCTCACACCCCTTGCAGCAAAGAAATTCCTCCTAATGTCTAGCCTGAACCTCCCCTGGGGCAATTTCCATCCATTTCCCCTTGTCCTATCACTCTCCACTAGGGAGAACACCCTTTGGTGTTCTCTCTGCTGCTCTCCTGACATCATTCCTCTTGTTCTGCTTGGAGCCTCTTTAAACACTCTTTAGCTGGAGGTTTTGCTTTGCCAAGTGCTCTGTTGATGCAGTGCAGTATGTGCTGGGCTGTCAGGAGATAGTTACAGTCTGAGAGCAGCTTCTGAGTCTTGGGAAGTGTCTATTGGGTGGAGTGACTGTCAAAACCTGGGTACAGTGTTGCCTGCAATCATTTCTCTGCCTTGGGCATGGCAGTGCTGTGACTGTACCAAGTCTCTTAGGTGGACAGAGATCCTCTTGCACTCATGCTAAGCATGAAATCCATTTTTTCCTGGCTTTTTCCTCCAGCAAAAACCCCTGGCTGTAGTACCAGCAGATTGGGCAGGAGAGGGAGCCTTCCCTTCTGGATGTCACCTCCTTGGTTGTGATGAATTCCTTTGGGTTTGTGAGAATGTGGAGCAGGTTTGTGGAGATAACCCATTTATCAGGCCAAGAACATGTTCTCTCTCTACTAGACAGTGAATTAGTTCTTTCCTTATCAAGAAATATAATAAGGGATTTCCTAACCCAGAGGAACAGGGGAGGGCATGGCTAGAAGCTGACAAGAGCAGAAACAGAAGCAGAAGATGAAAAATACATTTATTAAAGAATGGCTGCAAAATACAAGGGATCTACTGCAGCAGCTCATTCATCAAGGGAATTTGGCCTTGCCTCACTCTAATCTAAATTGAATCTAATTTAGATTCCAGGCAAGGGATGGGAATCCTTTCCTGAACCAAAACAAGCCTTGCCACCTCCTACCTTGTCATTACTCATTTCTTAATTTGTTTGGGTTTCTTATGTAGGACACTCAGGAAGAATAGCTTAAAGCTCTATGTGCCTGTGCTCAATCTGAGGTTCTAATCACTGCTTTGCTCTACATTGCCTTGATTTTTGATGCAGTTACAGCACCCAGAGCTGGGAATGTGCCTCTGCCTGAGGTCCCCAGAAGCTTAGACATGAACATCTATCTTTTCTTTCCTTAGCACTGAATGACTTGCACTGCTGCTTGGCTCTGGGAGAGTTCCCTGCAGTCCTGGCCTCAAGCAATTCCTCTGTTTTTCATTCTAAAACCCATTTCTGCTCATGCCTACATACACTGATCAAAACTGTCCCAGAAGAAGGGACTGGAAGGTAGTTTTCTTCATTTCTGAGAGCTCCTGTCTGCTGACCTACTTTTGGTTCTTGCATTATAAGGTGATAAACAGCAGAACTTGGCCTCCTAGTCTGTGCATGTCTGGGAAGACTAAATGGCATAATTCCCTCCCTGAGGCTTGTCAGGACTCCTAGCACACGAAATAAGCTTCAGATAGTGCTCAGGGCTGTGGCAGCAAAAAGCCTTTATTCAGTACTCTACTGCTGACTCCTTCTTAAAAAGTGAACTGTATATTCCTTTAATTTGGTGGCTGTTTCCAGAGGAGTGAGAGGAGGTTTGGGCACTGATTCCAGCAGAGCCTTCTGTAACTTGGGGCATGTCAGGACACTGCCTTGGAGCAGGTCCCAAACCATCATGCTACCTCATCAAACTCCCTGCCTGATCCTTTGGCATGTGCTCCTCACCTCCTTACTCCTGGAAACCCATCCCAGCTCTGAGAGGTTTCCTTGCCTTTGAATACTCTGTGCCTTACAGAGATCTCCTCTCATGCTGTGGGCACATCCTCCACACTCTGCTCACTGTCCCAGTGACATAAAGCTTCTCATACCTACAGATGTAGTTTCCTTACAACTACTTTGTCTCCTCCTGACTCTGAGCTGACCCAAATGGTGAGTTGAGCAGGTTGTTACACCCCAAGTGTAGAGAGGCTAGCTGCAAGTCCAGGGCATGGACACAACTTAGCTGCAAACAGTGAGACAGCACTGCTCTGGGGAATGGGAAGAGTGGCTGGGATCAGGATGGATCAGGATACCTCTTGAGAATTTACTGGAAATCATAGAACAGTTACAGTTCCAGCTGGAAAAGACCTTGGAGATCATCAGTGCAGCCTTTGTGCTAGCCCTAGCAACCTGCTAAATGATGCTCCCCAACGCAACATCTACCTGTCTCTTAAACNGAAACAGCAAATTATTAATTTCCTTGCAGAACTGAAGGTAGCACAGAATCATTAGGGTTGGAAGAGACCTCTGAGATCATCAAGTCCAATCATCAACAAGGGTTAAACATTTACACTGCACCAGAGCATATGTAGTTGGTCTAGCCACCAGTGAGCTTTCTGCCATCTCTAACTCAGTGCCCTATTTCAGTATTGTTTGTCCCTCTGTACTTGCTGGCATCCTCACAAGAAGTATTCTAAGCCACAGGAGATGGGTAGGTGATAAACTGCTTAGTAGCAACTAGGTGGCAATGAGAGTAAGGAGTGTGGGCATGCTGCTTCCTTCCCTCTTCCCTGAACTGCTCCAGTACACAGGGAGCTCTGTCTCCTGTGAGCTGCACTCTGGACTGCTCCAGGCAAGGGCTGGGAAGCTTTGTTCTGCTTGCAGTAGGAAATTCCAGTCGAAACCAAGACTGAGTTGGCCTCATTAGAGCAGGACACAGGCAGCAAAACATCTCCTTCCCCAGGATTCCTTTCTGGTTGCTGAGGTGAGTATTGGGGTCTGCTAGTTAATGTGCTTTTGTGATCCAGGAATTGTGTCATCTTCTCCTCTAAGCTGCTTCAGTGATGCCTTGTGCTGTCTGAAGGGTTCTCTCAGCTGTAGCTCAGCACTTTGATGCAGTTTAGCACATGCAGAGCTGATGATATCCCCATTGAGTACATTGAAAAGAATTTGCAGTTTGATGTTCAGGGAGATATTTCAGGAATGTGGAGACACCCCACGAAATGCCAGTTGGTGAAATCAAAACTGATTGGTTCTTTCCCAAGCTGTAATAATTCACATTGCAGGGAGAGGATCAGCAGAAATGTTTAATATTTTTCTTTAATGAAGTGGTTTTAAATAATTTTCATCCAGCTGGAAATAAGGAATTAACAACTGGCAGTCCTAACATGCAGCTGTGAGCATTTCTGCCTGTTCTGAGAAATGGCAGCTGGTCCTTCCCATTGCTAACTCCAAGTTCTGCTGGAGTAGACTGGGCTGGAGAAGGTTTGCTGTTGGAGAGCTGTTGCTGTGGGCTCCTCAAAGTGAGCTCTGAGCTCTTCTAGTCCCTTGGTTTCCATGTGAGTAGGAAAAGCTGCCACTGCTGGAGTAAGTAGATTCAGATGTTGGTGACAATGCCAATGCTCAGATCTGGATATTTAAACTGGATATTAGGAAGAAGTTCCTCCCCATGAAGGTGGTGGAACACTGGCCCAGGTTGCCCAGGGAGGTGGTTGAGTTCCCATCCCTGGAGGCATTGCAGGTGAGGCTTGCCAGGGCTCTGGGCAAGCTGCTCTAGTTGGGGATGTCCCTGGCCACTGCAGGGGGGTTGGACTAGATGAGCTCCAGAGCTCCCTTCCAACCCAAACCATTCTAGGATTCTGTGATTCTATGATCAAGGAGAGAGTTGTCTGTGGTGTATTTTCCAAATGTTATCAGAAGTCTTGATCCTTCCAAGCCAGTGTTTTGACTTTGAGACTAAAATAACACAGAGAAAAATCTATATGCTGCTGGAAATGTTCCTGACTGCATTAGATCTTCCTTCTCCATCTAAGGCTGCCTTTGGAATGGTGCCATGGGTTCCCAGCCATGCTTGCTTTGAGTGTGAGGCATGGCACATCCCTCAGGCTGCCTGAGCACTGCTCCCACTGGGAAACAGGGAACTAGGAAAAAAGGATGGGAAGAGGAGGAAAAAAAACACAAACCCTTTCATTCTGAGATAGCAACGAGAGGAAAGGTGGTTTTTGTTTTACTGGGTTTCAGTCAGTCAAGGGCTCTCTGAAGTGGCAAAGGAAAAGGCTTTCAGGACTTTAAAGTACTAAAGTGCCTCCTGTTTGCCTCTTGGCACTCATCTGTTCCCAGAGTGTGATACAAGGTGGGGATGAGACTGTCAAACTTTGCCTAGAAAGGGAAATGAGGTGATAAGGTTTGCTGAGCAAGATGAATAAGGGTAGGAGAAAGACTGATATTGCCAAACAAGCCCATGTGCAATCATGGGCCAAGGCTGAAGGTATGGGGGTCAGCAATGGGGTGGAGCTCCCTAACATGGTCATTATAACAGGAAACAGGAAGCTCCGGGCCCTCACCTCAACCCCAGATTTAATCTGTGGCCCTGAGCAAATCACTTCACCTTGAGCTACCTCTGTTCCCGCTCTTGGGATGGAGGCTTTGACCTCCAGCTTCAGATGTTAACCTCATGGGTTCAGATACGAGAAGACTCTATTAGTTTATGGGTCACCAGTGAGAGAACAAGAGGAAATGGCCTCAAGTTGCACCAGGGGAGGATTAGATTGGATATCAGGAAAAATAGCTTCCCTGAAAGAGTTGTTAGGCATTGGCCCAGGCTGCCCAGGGCAGTGCTGGAGTCATCATCCCTGGAGGGGTTTAAAACATCTAGATGTGGTCCTTAGGCCATGGGTTAGTGGCATGGGGGTGACAGGCTGAAGGTTGGACTTGGTGATCTTCCAACCTGAATGATCCTGTGATTGTGTGATATGTGTGTAGTACCCTCTGAGGTCAGAAGCAGGTGCAGCACTGACCCTGCTTGTCTACATCACCCTTCAAATTCTCCTTTTACAGACCCCACAGTTGCTGGGAAAAGAAAATCATAATTAATACTCTGACACAGCTTTTCCCCCCCCTTCATTTCTTAGAAAAACAACCCCTGTTGATGCTTATTTGTGTGTTGTTGCTCTCAGATGTTGGGAAAGGGTGGCAGAAACTATTTATAGAACAAACATCTCCTTTGTTTAGGAAGTGTCACTCCTTGCACAGTTTACATCAGGATGGGTGTAGGAGGAGGAGGAAAGGCTCTTGTCAGAGCTCAGGGAGTTGCCCTCTGTAGTGAGCAATCCAAAGGCAACAGAGCCCCTTGCCCCATGGAGTGGCTGCACAGGGGAGCATCTGTATGCAGGAGATGAGAACCTAATCCTTGCTAGGCAAATGGAGTACATTGAAATGCAACTGGCTGAGAATGTCTGTCAGGGCTCTGCTTTGTAGTGCACAAGCCTGGGTTTTAATGGCATGCAATTTCTGGCATAAAGCTTGGGTATTTGAGAGAAAAAGTTAGTTTTACCTTTCCCTCAAAGGCTTTGTTCAGAGACCCTTCTGATATCAAGTGGACATCCCATCATGGTTTGCTCAGCATGCAGGAATGCTCAGAGTGCTCTCTGCTTCCCTCACCCTCCTAGCTCTCCTGAGCAGAAAAGCCCACAGACAGTCTTGATACTACAAAGAATCATTAAGATTGGAAGAAACCTCTAAGCTCATCAAGTCCAACCATCAACCTATCACCCCCAGGCCACTAAACCATGGCCCTAAGCACCACATCTAGATGGATTTACACCCCTCCAGGGATGGTGACTCTGGGCAGCCTGGGCCAATGCCTAACAACTCTTTCAGGGAAGAAATGTTTCCTGGAAAAATCTTGGGGTTTTAGAATGAAAATGCACTTCCAAAAGGGTTCTGAATGTAGGATTGTTTACATCACATGCCAAGAGTATTAGCTAGGTGTTGTAGATATCCTCCTGAGTGCATGAATGAATCAATCACTCAGGTACTGTTAGGGGCTGGTGGCCATGTGTAGTGCCATTGGAATGGAAATGATCATGCCAGTGCTTAGTGGGTCACAGAAGTGGCCTTTCACCTCATTCTTACTGGGCTTTTGTGACCATGTGGATGGCTTCCAACAGAGCCACTTCTATCCAGAGGGATATATATGCCTGTAAGGGGAGTATATGTGCGTAATGTACCCTCTCTGATATGATTAGCATGGCTCCTTATCAAAAACCAGTTGTTATCAGTGGATCATTGTACCTGGACAAAGATCTTGATGCTGAATCTATACAAATATGAAGGGGAAAGATATTGTAGTGCAAGTTGTTTCCTGTTTTGATGACTGAAACAGATGCGTAAGTAAAACTATAAGGAAAATGTTATGTAAGTTGGAGCCAAGACTGAGTTCTCTTCAGAGCAGTCAGTTTCTCAGGCATGAGTAATAACAAACACCCTCTCTTTGTCTAACACAACAGGCAGTGGTACTCCCAGTAACAGCCTCCTGGAAGCAATGTGCTGCCCTTCTGGATCCCTGCCTGTGTGAGAGAGCTCAGGGAGTGTGCATCCAGTGTCCCTGCTGCTTCACTTGGGCAGCCCCAGCTCCAGCAGCACACAGGAGCTCCTCCTCTCCCCAGAGTGAGAGCATTCCCCAAAGCTGGCTTTGTTCAGTTTGGAGGGTGGGCAGGTGCTGATGGCTCCTGACCATTAGGACCAACAACACTCCATACCTTGCTGGCAGTTGGCACTCATTTTCGGTCTTTTTGGCACTCATTTTCAGTCTTTTTGGCTCTCATTTTCAGTCTTTTTGGCACTCATTTTTGGTCTTTTTGGCACTCATTTTCAGTCTTTTTGGCACTCATTTTCAGTCTTTTTGGCACTCATTTTCAGTCTTTACCAAAACACAGACTTGAGCAGATGACCTAGTTTCTGCTGACCTTGATATAAGGAACCTCTGTGACCTTTAAGCAATTAGATGACTCAGGTCCATGGCTCTCCTGTCTGCTGGCTGCAGAGCTGAGGGTGCTTTTGTTCTGTTCTGTTCTGTTCAGGGGCTGCTAGTAGAAGAGAATTATTCCCTGTGCCTTCCCCTTCTCTGTGTGATTTCTTATTTTATTTATCTTAAAGAGCTGGCTGATACCTAACAGGAGCTCTCTGAGCTCTGTACCTGGTATCAACAGTTATGGATTCATTCTTCTCAGAGCATTGGGTTTTTTAATGATTGCCAAAGCCAGTGTTTATAGAGTCTGCAGATTCTTGTAAGCAGTAGTGACTCACTGTAATCGGTCAGTGCATGCAATACAGGCTATTTTGGTGTAGTGTCCTCTCCTCTTAATGTAAACCATCTGACCTTTAGAGAATAAGAGCCCATCAGCTGGGCAGGGAGAGGGGACAAGGGCAGGGAGAGCTTGTGGATAATGGTCCAGGAATAGGCAAAGTAAAACGACAAAGGAAGGGTTCCTGTTGGAGGGGAAGGAGTCAGGCAGGACACAGAGCACACTAAGAGGTGAAGCAGGAGGAAGAGGAGGAAGGCAAAGGCAAGCGTGTGGAGTGGAGCAGAGTTGGTACTGTATTCCAGGATTCAGTCTGGAGAGGAATTTGTGCATCCCTTGTGCTTTTATCCTGTCACAGAAATCTAACTGAGAAGCCCATATTGAGATTGTGCATCACAGATGTCCTTTATGGCCAAATGCTTTGAGAGTTTGACAGGCACCAAGGGAAGAGCTCTTCTGGTGCAGAGCTTTCATGAATTTGCTCAACCAAGAACTTCAGCTGTTTGAGGTGAAAGAGGCTGATTTGCACTTGCACACACAGCGTGAGCTGGTGCAGCTCATTCAGTTACCACCTGAGCTCTGCACCCCTGCTTGTTCTAAGGGAGTTGATCTGCTGCTGGAGAGTCTCACAGTGACTGGGGAAAGGGTATAAGTGATCCAGACCCAGCATCTCTTTGCAGATAAACTAAAGAGGGTTTTCAGAGAGAAATGACTGTGATCAGTCACCAGCTGGAACACTGAAGAGCTCACAGCATTAAATCATGGGACACAAAAGCTACCCTGAGCTCCTAGTCCAGCACTTGTTTGTGATGAGAACTCTCTAAGGAGAATAACTAACAGGAATAAGATCAGATGACAAGTGGATACAGCTGGAAAGACTAGGAGAGCACACAAACAGTTGCACCCTTCAGGTCTAAGGTCTCTGGAGAGAGGAGCTTGGCTTTCTCTCGGGTGATGCAGAGGGCACAGCGCTATCTGCCGGGGCTGCAGGGCTCAGCTCCCAGCCTGTGCTGCCTCCTGCCCACAGCACACACTGAGCTACACACACACATGCCTGGCTGCACGGGGTCTCTCTCCCCCTTTTCCTGTCGCTTTCTCTCTGCTTTCATCTTTCTCTCTCTCCCCTTTTCCTGCCTCTCTCCCCTTTCCCCTTCCTCTCTCTCCCCTTTTCTCTCTCTCTCTCTCCCCTTTTCTCTCNCTCCCCTCCCCTCTCTCTCTCTCTCCCCTTTCCTCTCTCTCCCCTTTCCTCTCTCTCTCTCCCCTCTCTCCCCATCCCACCATGCTTCCCCCAAGGGAATTCTCCATATAATCACAAAATATTTGGCGTCTGGATAGAAATCTGGGATTGCTCTAAATTTCTGTTGTTGTTTGAGGTGGTTTTTTGTCTTTTTTTTCCTTTTTCTCTGATATTCTTTCTTTGTTGAAAGTTAATAAAACCACTAATCAGAGTAAGCAGAGTGTAGCAGAATCCCTAGCCATCAGAAGGTGCCTGCTTAGATGCTGAAGTGT
This sequence comes from Bucco capensis, assembly GCA_013396975.1. NCBI lineage: Eukaryota > Metazoa > Chordata > Aves > Piciformes > Bucconidae > Bucco > Bucco capensis. The sequence continues at coordinate 697,286 of VWZO01012382.1, forward strand.
AGCAAGGGATTCCCTTTGAAAAATGATGATTTTGAAGGAGAAAGTGACATTTCCCAGATCAAAGCTCCCTGTGACTGCCACTGAGGGAATTCACAGCACCTGTGAATTTGACTGGGGAGAGGTGCCTCCCTGTCAGAAGACAAAAGACCTTTCAATTCTATTGTGTTGAAGCTGCAAAAACTGTTTCTCCTTTCCCTTGTGTGATGTCTAATGGCTTCTGTATGTGGTGCTTGTTTCAGCTGAAAGACAATGGAAATCATACTGCTAGAAGGAGAAAGTTGGAAGCCCACAGATGGATGATGTAGACCAAAGACCAAACCAAAGTTTCCCTTCCACAGTGGGAGACTGAAATCTGTAAGATAATAACTATCTCCAACCAAACATCTCCAGTACCAAAGAAGTCTCTTGGATTCCTTTGTCTTTCCTGTACTCGTGTGAAAAGAAACCACATTGGAGAAGTAGCCCAGAGCTGTCTTCTTGGGAAGGAACTTCAAGGTGTGTGTCACACCTAAGTGTATGTTAGAGAGTCATGCCTGTGCTTATTGACAGCTGGGAAGAGATGCAGCCTTGTGCCCTGCTGAAGGGAAACAGCAGCAGCTAGAACTTCCCTTGGCCAAGGTAAGACACACTTGCTGAGCGAGCTTTTCCTTACAGAAATGCAGTGCTTGCATGGTGCTCAAAGAACTGATGCATTTGTGTGTTTTACCAGCAGTGAGAAGCCAGAAATTAAATGAGCAAATGTGAATGAATGAATCTGTGTGGCAATCTGACACACTAATGGGTTTTCAGCCACTGCTGAAGTGAACGAGCTCAGGAGAGCCTTAAAGCAGAGCCTTAAAAGCATCTTTGTGAAAGTGCCACCTCATTAGACTCCAGCCTGGTAAAACAGCACTTCAGTTACAGCTCACAAAGGCTTTGCTCTTCTTGATTGTATTGGAGTCGAGTCCCAGAGCACAATACCCTAAAAGTACCTGGAGCAACACCAGGGCTTAGAATTTCCAGGATGTATGCATAATCACTCCCCTAAATGTGGCCTTATACTAAAGGTCTGGAGAAAAAAAACCTCTGTATTTATTTACTTGCTGACCACAAAGTGTTAGCCAAGTGCAGGAATGTAGCTCAGTGCACTTGGGCACAGAAGGGAGAATTTTCACCCCTGCTGCTCACAGGGACCCAAGTCCTCAGGCCCTGCCAGTCCTCTGTACATGCACAAGCTTTGCCTCATGCCAGGCTCTTCTGCATTTGAGGAAGTATTTCTGTGACAGGGAGAACTGCTATGGAAAGCATTAAAGGCTCACAAACAGCTTGCTTGCCAGGGCAGTTCCTACTTGTTCACAGAGAGGAGGACTCTTTAATATCCAGACCTCCTCATTTTTAGTCCTGAAAGGAAAACAATTCTGAGAGCCAAGGATGAATAGAGGCATGTTGAACAGCCTCTGTTGTCTGTGGGGAATAAGGATGGCAAAGGGACTCAATGAAAGCAGTAAGGGAGAGCAGCTGGCATGCAAAGGTCAGAGTATTGCGCATCCACAGCAGAAGCCTTGCACATCAGCTGGATTCTTCCACAGACATGCAGGAAGCTAAGCCAAGCTTGGGTAGCAGTAGTAAATCAAGACTGTGCACAGGCTGTATATAGTGGGGAGAGGTCCTAGAGCATATATGTGACAGAAAACAGAGCAGCTGCTTTCAGGAATCCTAAGGGCATGCAGATGGGGAACCTCACTCCAACACACTGGGAAGAAATGATGCAATGTAGGTGTGTGTATAGAGAGAGCATACAAGATAGCACAGTCACTTTGGGTCCTTAGAGGGAAGCAAGAAGGGCATGCTACTAGAGCTGAGTGCACCTGAATGCTCCAGACCTAGTCTCCTGCACTGGGAGCTGTGCATCAACTGAAATGTAAATCTGCAGGTGGAAAGGTGTGTGAAGAATATAGCTGGAGCTGTCTGGAATGTGGAGTATGGGATGGAGAGTCAGATGCTGGCAGGTGCATGAAGAAAAGGTTTGTGTGAGAAAGAGAACACTGAATGAGCTTTTAGAACCCTTCAGGCAGCTTGGAAAGGAACTAGAGAAGTCTTCCCTTGGTGTAGGTTTCTGCAGAATGGTTCTTTAGGTGCGTGGGAAGAATGCCTGCATCTATTAAATTCAACATTTAAACCTGCTCTACATTATCCTGCATGACTCTCCTGCAAACCATTCCTGCTTTCCGAGCAGCTAGAGGCTGCTTTTGTGGGAGCAGCACAAAGTGCAAAGGATGCTCTCTTCCTTCCAGCAGTTGTGCATCAGAGGGTTGCATTGCTGCTCTGTGACTGTTGCACATCCCTGGGGGCCTGAGCTTGGGCTGGTTGTTGATAGCCAGCGCTGGGTATGTGCTGTCTCTCCTGACAGGCAGGAGGGGCTGTGCAAGGAACTAGCTGTGCTGCTCTTGAGCTGCACAATGCAAAGGGCATTTGCACTGAAGCAAGCTGATGTGATGGTGGATGGCAGAGGAAGCTGTCACAGGGAGACCAGACACACAGCTTCTGTGTTCCCACTCCCCTAGCCTGACTCAGGGACCAGGAGAGTGAGGGATTAGTGGGGGCTGGGTGCTGAAATTATTTTTATCTCCTCATCTAGTGCCTGTACAGAAGTGCCAGCCTCTTTTCTTGTGTCCCCCCCACCTTCTCCCTGTGCAGCATTAACTGGGTGGGTTGCTATAGCAACCCCCACATGAGAACTTGGGCTGCTTCTCACAGCATTCAAGATTTCTCTCTCTCCACATTTCCTTCCCCACATTCCCCTGGAGTACCAAAATGGCTGTAGGCTTTGTGGAGCTGAGCATCCTGCATCCTAAGGGTTATGCCTGCCCTCCCTCTTCTTCACTGGAGTCTGGGGTAGGGCAGGAGGGAGCAGCTGTGCATCCTCACTTCGGATGGGGTTTGGAGAGGATGTGCTCTCCATCTCTTTCACAGTGCACCAGGGCTGAAGCAGCCTCCAGGGTAGCATCCTGTTTATCTGCAAGTTTTCCTGAAGAGGAACTGGGCATTGTTGCCTCTTCAAAGCAGGCACATGGAGATGTTGGAGTGGTTCCCAGCTGAGCTCAGCTCATAGTAAGAATTAAAAGTATCTTATGCTTTCATTCTAAAAACATGCAGTGTCCCTGAATAAGTCCAGAGAAGTTCTACCAAAAGAAACCCACTAGAGGTTCTGGCAGTTTATTAAACTGGACTGACCACAGGTCTTTATTTCAGATCCCCTTTGGTGTTGTCTGTAGAGCATGAGGCATTCTCTAGGTGAAAATGAACCTTTCCAGAGCTGGGGGAGAAAGTGTCATGTCCATTTGCTTCCCTGACCTATGGCTTTTTGTGTTACCACCCACCCAAATCCAAGCCCAGTTTCACCAGAGATTTTCTTCATCTCTGAACCCAATTTCCCCTCTTCAAATAGCAGCCAGAACCCCAGTCTAGCCTGAGGAGCACCTCACAGGTCTGTAGAGGAGTGATTCTGAGGGACAACTCATTACTTTTGTAGGCTGTTGGTTTGTAATTTGGACTGGTTGGCAGGTGAGCTCTGGAGTGCCTGGGCTAGAGGAGAAAAAGGCTCCTGTTTGTACGTTGGGGAGCAGCAAGGCTCCTGACAGCAGGGCTGTGCTAAGGAAGGAGTAGAGAGGTTGGAAGGGTCAGTGGCTGCTGACTGAAATGGAGTTGTAGAGCTGCTGGTTAATCCTGTCAGGCCCTCTCTAGCCTCCCTGGCAGGATTCTCTGTAATAGATGTAATTAGAGCAGCCACAGCACAAAGAGCACAGCTCTGCTGATCCCCATCCTGTGTTTTTCTGGCAGAGCACCTGGCTTCCTGAGAACAGATGTGATTTCCACTTACTTCATGAAGCAGGTGGTTGTCAAATGAGATAGCCAGGGACATTGTCCAGTAGTTCCTGTATCTATAAAAAACCCAGCAGCACCACTTCTCTGCCACACATGGGCTGGATTGTTCCAGAAGTGTTTGGAGTGAGGGCTTAGTCTGCCCTTCCCTTTCCTTGAGCTGTTGTGAACATAGCCAGAGGCAATGGGAGAGAAGCAAATGGCTTAATGTAGGAAGCTCCATCCTTCCAGCATTTCTGGGTATTGTGGCTACCATTTCATCTTCCTTTAGAGAAAAGTCAGGTTTTAAGGTTTGGATATCCATGATGGATGGCTTCTAAGGGGGAAGTGTGTTGCTGGCATCTGCAGGCCACTGACTTACAAGCTGTTGGTCTCCACAGTCACACCTGGCTCCTGTTGGTACATTAAGTAGGTGCTTTCTTTGAGTAGTTTACTGGTAGGAGTGCACAATAACTGAAAGAAGCCTAGGAGCAGAGGGGGCAGTGAGTGAAACCTGATGGGATGAAACCAGTAAGGACTGTTGTGGTTTGGTCAGTCCCTGCTGTAATGCCTCAGGGCTGCAGAGGTTCCAGGGCTCACAGCTGGAACAGGGCAGAGTAGCCTGTCCAGTCAGTAAAATGAAGCAGAATAAAGAATTGAGAAGATGTCCTTAGCTAGGAATTACTTGGAGTTGCCACAGTAGGTTGTAAATGGTGATGTGGAGGCAGTTGCTGTATGTGTGGTTATTGGCAGATGATGAATGCAGCTTGTTGATACCAACATGATTAGCTGATGTCTAGGAAAAGTGTTGGCTGCCTTTGTTCTGTGCCTGCTTCACTTAAGCAGTGTAGGGACCAGACTGTATGTGTCCTTAGCACCAAGCTCCTGGTGCCAGGCAGTCCCAGAAGGCCACAGAGTACCATGACCAGCAGCAGCAGCAGGGCTGTGCCCAGCTGAGAGTCCATGTACCACAGGAGGTGATGCTTTCTGATGGCTGCAGGTCTCACTGCCTGCACTCTGGGTTTTGGCACTGTGAGTTGCTCACGTGTTGGTCCCTGACGGGGTTGGGCAGGTTTAATTCAGTAGATTGTGCTGTTCCTTGAGCTGATGCTTTAAAAAGAGGGAGCACTTCATTTTCCCCTCTGTGTCCACTGTGACCTTCAAAGTTGGAGAAGCCCTTCAGGCCACGGTGGCCCCAGTCCAAGAAGAGAAAGCCCAGCCTGCAGCTGGCATTAAACTCCTGGGAATCAGACTGGAACATGAGGCCAGAGGATTTCCCAGTATTTCCCACTGTGACCTTCAGAGCCGTGCAAACACGAGTATTAAACTCATTAGAGGCAGAGGCCTTTCAGTGACCCCTCATGGATAACTCTCCCCCTGCTCTACCCCCTCGGCTTTATTTCGGAGGCTGGAGGAATGATGTTGATATCCCCCACCCCCTCCAGCTCCTCTCCGTGCTCTCGGGAAGGGTGAAAGGGACCCGAGGCTGCCCCCGCTGCCGGTTCCCCGGCACCCCCGTTAACAGCTGCCTCGGCTGGAGACAGACGAGCCCCGGGGGCTCCTTCTCCGCGGCCGGGAGGCGCCGGGCGATCCCCGGCTGGAGCCGTGGGAGGGAAGGCAAGGAGGGAGGAGAAGGAGGGAGGCAGGGAGGTGGCCGCGCATGCCTGCCGCCGGCCGTGCCCCCCGCCCGGGCTAGGCTCGGCTAGGCTGGGCTGGGCGCAGCCTTTCCCGGGAACTGCGTCCCCGCGCAGCGATGCGCGCTGCCCTTAGCCGTGCCGCGGAACAAAGGGTCCCCGGCAGCCTCCTGCCCGCCCCCGGCTGAGCCGTGCTGCCGGCACCAGCCACCTGCTGCTCCGCGCCCCGGCGGTGCCAGTACCGGGACCGGGACCGCTGCTGCTCCCGGGACCGCCAGCGGCAGCGGAGCCTCCCTGCGCCCCGCGGAGCTGTCCGTGGTGCTGCCGCCCCGGCAGCCCAGCCCAGCCCAGCCCAGCCCAGCCCAGCGCAGCCCTCGGGGGATTCGGTACCCGCTGGAGCCGAGCCCGCCCGCCGCATCCTCCTCACCCTCGAGCAAGAGGCAGCCCCGAGGCATCCTGTTGCGCCGAGAGGAGAAAAGCAGCATCTTCCCACGGAGCCTCTTGCCCAGGCTGAGATTCGCTCCTGGCTCGGAACAATGGCTGCACTGCCAAGGCTGGTTTGTGCGTCTTTGGTCGTGTTGGTGCTCTGGGGTAGGTGCTTCCGTTCCGTGTTGTCTTCTGCCAGGTTCTCCACCAAATCTGGTGCTGGCCTCTTGCTGGAGGCTCCTTTAAAGCAAGGTTCCCTGAACACTGTGCTGAAGAGCAGCCTTTGAAGCATGGTTTTTTTGTTTGTATGTTTACAAGAGGAGAAGGAGATGATATTCCTGCAGAGTTAGTGTGAATGTAATGGAGTTCATAGGAGCAGAGAAAATACCTTACTGCTAACTAGACTCAGGGCACAAAGCACAAAGCGTGTGCTTTAATAGCATGCGAGTGCTTCACTGTTTCCTGTTTGCTGCTGTAGTGAAATTTGCAGTGTAATTTACCATTTAGTTGCCTCAGGGAGGATGTGCAAACCCTCAAGCAGTGCACGTTAGTGCTAGTTTCCCATGCACCCAATATAACCTGGAATAAATCATTTTTATTCCAAATACAGTTTTTCTCCTGCAACCAAGAAAAGGCTGGTTAGTTTTTCCAGTGCAGCCACATTTGCTGTGCACATATACAGCTCTGTGTGTGGGTGCACATCTCTCTGTACAGATCTAATTTAACTGGAGTAACCCATGATCCAGTAGCTATTTCCTTATTTCTCCCAGAAAGATTATGCTGCTACTCATGGAGCTGGTAGTATGGAAGAACTGGAATCTGGCTGTTTCCAGGATATGTCCTGAGATAATACAGTGCTTGAGAGAGTGGGTTAATGGTATCTCTGAGGATGGGGAGGAGGGAGCAGCCAGCAAAGTCAGCATCTTCAACAAGCTAAACTCTAAGCTTTGGAGTCAGATTTGGGCAGACAGCACCCAGTATTGTTTAGCCCAGAGGACAACTGTCAGCAGGGATTTAGTCTGAGATGTCATGCTGAAGCACTCCCTCTCTTATCAAGTGTGCAGCTTCCTGGACAATGATTTTTGCCTTGTTTGGGAGAGCAGTTTGTTAGAGTTGCCAGTGCTAGCATAGATCTGATTGTAAGCATTTTGAACAGGAATGCATGTGAAATCAATAACTCCTCCTGCTGCCAAATCCACTCCAGTCTAAGCCCCTTGGTTCCCAGTACTGCTACAAAACCTCAAAACAGAAAGGGTGTTGAATCCTCTTTGTTGCCAGAGTAAGACCTCCAGACCTTCTAACTCAGCACAAAGAGCTCTTCCTCCATGCTTGAACTCTGGGCTTTCTCATAGGAGACTGTAACTGCTACTGTAACAGGAGCATGCTCAGCAGGCATGGGAGAGAATGAATGATGCTTCTAAAGTGGCATTAATTACTCTGGGAAAATTAAAGTTGTGGTAAAGCAGATGCTGGAGAGGTGAATCTGCATGAAGTGATCCCCCCCTCTGTTAATTATTATGAATTATTTATGTCCCAGAGAAGGAAGCTTGGTAAAATTTGACATTTGAGATTTATCTGTTGTTAGAGGGTGCTAGGAATGAATCAAATGGTTTTCTATTGGGGATGGTGTGATCATAAATGCCAAGATGTGGGTAACTGATGTCTCTCTAATTCTATCTTACACTTCTCTACTGCTCCTTTTCCCTAGCTGGTTTTTGTTCTGCAGTATGTGTTGAAGTTCCATCAGAAACAGAGGCTGTCCAAGGAAAGGACATGAAGCTACTCTGCATCTCCTGCATGAAGAGGGAAGAGGTCACAGCCAACACGGTGGTGGAATGGTTCTACAGGCCACAGGAGGGTGGAAAAGATGAACCTGTATGTATGATTGGTAGCTGAGCCCTTTTCTTCTTAGGTCTTACTGTCAAACACAATCCAGGGAACTTATGTGGGAGGAGCCAAAAGGTATTAGTGCAAGTTGGTCCTGCAGCAGGATCCCAGGGAAGACTCTGTAAGGGAATATGAAACAAAAACTTCCTGCCATGTTCTTATTCTAAGTTTGTAGCAATGTCCAGCAGGCTGCTTTCATATCACAGAGGAGACATGAGCTTAGAGTTCAGCTCCAAGCTGCAGATCTGCCAGTTTCTGCAGATTTTCACCTGCAGGTTCCACAGCACCAATTTGGAGCAGTAACTAAAGTGTCTTTTCCTTGCTTAGCTCATTTCCATACTTGGGTAGCAGGTGAAAGCCAGAACCTACTGCTGAGTTCAGACAGTTGTGGCTGGACATACATGAATGTCTATTTCCAGTTCCATTCCTTGAGTTCCTTAAGTCTAGTGTGTAAGAAAATCAAGAAAGGAATCAGAAGTGTCTAGAGACACCAGAGACCCTTGTCCAAGTCTCCCTTCTTGGGGCACTTCTGAACCCCAGAGCTGAGTTCTTTGGAGGTTAAATCAGGCTCCAGTAAATCTGCAGGACAGGATTTACTTCATTTTGCTTCAGAGAAAGGTGTGGTATCCTGACTGTGGGAAGGTCTCTGTGTGTTGTTTTGGCTCCCTGTCAGGAAAAGGGAAATCAAAACAGGAATCATATAGCAGGGGGCAACTGGAATTGTAGAAAAAAGGGTACAACAGAGAATAGGATAAAGGCTGAGTGTACAAGTTTCTTCCTAGCTCTACCTGAGCATGGAGCATTAGATCAGAGGTAGCATTTCATTGTGATTGAGCAGAACTAAGCAAGATGGCAAATACTCTCCTACTGTCTGAGAACTGAAGGGACTGTGCTAAGGAATGAGAAGGGAATTCACTTTTCATGACCTGGGCGATAGATTAGCCAGTGACAACCCAAGTACATGCTAACAAAAGTGAGCTGGGGTGGGCAGTTTAATGATGGGGACTGTGGTCAGCTAGCAACTTGTAGAAGATGAGGCCTGTGAAAGCCACCCAAGCTCTCTTCTCCTCATACACTATTTTTGTGCTGTCATATTTATCATAGAGCATTTCCATTGCAGCTGATGAATATCCCTGAACTTACTGAAAATGACTGTTTGTCTTGGCTCTATTTATTCTGTGCTTCCTTCTTAAGGTGATCTTAGGTGCTGTGACCAACAGGCTAGGCACAAAGACTGCAGGATCCTAGTTCTTAGTTGTATTGCTGATCTTTTATCTCATAGCCCATGTGTTTCTGTTTTTCTATATCTTAGATTTTTGTGATGGAGATAACTCAGTTTTCTGTCTTTTATCAAGTAGTCTGAGATTTTGAGGTGAAGGTTGCTAGAATGTTAATAGCTACTGTTACTAAGGAAGCCACAGCCCAGAACACACATGTGTGTAGCTAGAGGATGATGGTATCCCTTGCATCTGCTGTGCTGTTGTCCAAGATACAAGCCAGTGATTAATCAGAACACTCTTTCCCATTTCCTCACAGATCTATGAGTACAGGAAAACAAACCATGAGTTCCCAAGCCGCTTCAGTGGTCGCTTGCAGTGGAATGGGAGTAAAGACATGCAGGATGTGTCCATCACTGTCGTAAATGTCACCCTGAATGACTCAGGCATCTACACCTGCAACATCACCCGCGAGTTTGAGTTTGAGATTCACCGCCCGCTCTTCACAAGCTCCAGGTTGATTCACCTCACTGTGGTGGAGGAAGGTAGGAAGGACTGGCAGGAAATGTGCTGTGCCTTAACTGGCTGCGAGTGTTGTCACGCAGGGAGAGTTTCTCCTTGCTTTGCAGGAGAAGGGAGACTGAGCTGCCAGATAATTGTGTCCGTCTTTACCAGCGACAGGGTTCAGGAGGAAGGTCCTGCATTTTTTTTCTGACTGCCACCTCAGAGTGATTGTGTGTGAGTGTGGGAAGGCATAATAAGCTTGGCAGGCTGGGGGAACAGCTGGGCAGGCACAGGAAGCAGGCAGAAGTTTCCAGTTTCTTTGCTCAGAGTCCTCATTTCTCCCCTGCCAGCTCTTGGGTGCTACAGCACAGCCTTTGCCATGGTACCTGCAGCTCTGCTTCCTTTTTTCCACCTCCTCCATCTTGGAACAGCTTATTCTCCATTTTGATATCAATCTCTTGCTTCCACCCTCTCCCAATCCCACCTTCCCTTTGCACTGCTCCTGAGTCTTCCTCTTGGTTTTGCTCAGTTCCGTGCTGAAATCCTGGCTTGTTAGAAAGCAGTGGGAATTGTGCTGCTCTCCTCAGAGAGGGACGAGAGCTTTCAGCCCTCATCTTTTCCCACTGTGTCTTCCCTTCCCTTCTTCCCCATGAGCAGCTCTGTGTTTTGATCTCTTTCACTTCACTGATGGCACAATACAGCCAAGTAGCACCAGTGAGTGAGATGCACAAAGGAAGCAGAGTGTGAGGATGAGCTTAGGCTAATAGTGAGCAATCCATAGGAATGTGTGGGTGGCAGAGAATGGATAACACATGCAAGCCTCTGCCTGTTTGATTCCACTGGAAACATGCAGTGGTATTGCTGCTTGTGTATCCTGTTGGCAGCCTCACCTGTTCCCTCTCTTTTGCCCCCTCACCTGGCAATCTTTGGCAAGGTGGGCTAGGAAGGCTGGAAAGTGCCAGTGGAGCTTCTGTGCTCCAGTAGCTGCGTGTAAATGATCAGAGATTCCTTCACTTTTTTAACAGCTGGAGAAGACTTCACCTCTGTCATCTCTGAAATCATGATGTACATTCTGCTGGTCTTCCTCACCTTGTGGCTACTGATAGAAATGGTCTATTGCTACAGGAAGGTCTCCAAGGCAGAGGAGGCTGCCCAGGAAAACGCGTAAGTGTGAAATCCCTCCCGACGTGAGCTGATCTGCGAGGGTTCTTCAGGTATCTCAGTCCAGATCAGACTCCAAGAAGACTGAACTCTGCTCTTGCACCTTGCTAGCTGACGTTTGCCCACTCTGAAATCATTGCAATGTTTAGGAGTACCAAAGGAGACAGACAGTGCCCTTGCACAATGCACCAGGCAGGGAGGGTGGCCATGGTGCATCCAAAGTGGCCTGGTTTGAACTGTGCAGAGATGCTCTCCTGGAAGGCCTCTTTTGAGAGATCCGACTGACAGATGCAGTTGACACAGCAGAGATGTTCTGATTTTTATACTGGCCCATTCCCATCTTTCTCCATGCTTGGCTTGGGTAAAGGGTGCTCTTTGTACGTGGTGGGAAGGCTGTATGCATAGGATTTTACAGTGAGGAAGACTCAGTGTCTGCACCTGACTGTTGCAAGGAGAGTTTCCTACTGCGAGCATCTTCTACAGGTGACACGTGTTACCTTAGAGATACTTACATGCATTCAGTGTCTCTGTAAGGGTGAATGGACCCCAACTGGTCTTTTGCACTGTAGCACTTGAGGTTATGCTTTCCTCCTTCCCTCCAACTACAGGACAGACTATCTTGCAATTCCATCAGAAAACAAGGAAAACTGTGCCGTGCCAGTAGAGGAATAGCAGAGGAGTCAGCGGAGCAAACGGCACCAAGGTAGGCAATGAGGACACAGTCAATCACTGCTTCCATCTGTCCACCTGGCAGCCTGACTGCAGCAGGTTAGGTGTGTGTGGGGCTGGAGAGAAGCTGAATGGGAGAGTCCTGGGCTCTGGCACTTCCCCAGTGACCTTAGAAGCAATCTAGCTGTCTGTAGGTGGTGGGTGTACTAATATCACTTTAGACTGCTAACCAACACTCACTTTCAGGCCGTGGTGTGTGAACTCCTCCTTTGCCTGTTCCTGTGGAGTTGGGAATGACCACTGTCCTCTGCAGATGGAGAGCTGTGCTGAGGAGGAATATGAGGGCACAATGTCCAAAGGAAGCCTCTGCTAGGAAAGACTTTGTGTGCAAAAGACCAAAATCTAGATCTTTTAAAGCCTTGTTCACCCCCTGTCACTTATGCTGCCAATATTGCCACCACCCTCCCTTCAGTAAGGTCAAACGCCTGGCGCTCCAAGAGGAATTCTCTCACTTGCAGGGGCTCTGAAGACAGAAGGACCATGGCATGCCAGCCAGGTTTGAGGGGAGCTCTGAGCCATTGGGAGGAGACACGGGGAAGTGTAAATGCTCTTCCATTTGCCTTGGACTCTGTGACAGCCTTGACTTTGGCCTCATGACTCCATTCTCTGAGCTGCCAGCCCATTTGCTGAAGGACTCTTCTTCTGAAGCATGCTGAGCAAAGGGCACGGGGCGCGGGCAGCGCGGCTCCTTCCCCAGTTTCAGTCCCATCATCACCTTAATCGCTTTGTACATGTGAAGCGTCATTTCTTAGCTGCTGTCACCACCACCTTTATTTGCCAAGTATGCTAGTTCTCCGTTGCAGAGCTAAAGGGGATGTGTGCCATGTAACTCTGACCTGCAGGACTGGGAAATGAGGTCATCTTAGGGTGATGTTTCCACCACATGTTGCAGCCCCAGCTGTTTTGTCTGTGTTTAAACAGGAAAGATTTAGTTCATCAGTTGTTGCTTGGTAAGTTGCTCTGGACTTTGGGCTGCCCTTGCACAGGCAGAGCTGGATGAGGATTGTAATGTATTACACTGTTTGAAAACGTGTAGTAGGGAGGATGAGTCCTTGTGCTATGCTCACGCTTGCTTCTGAAGGTGGGAACTGGAAATATAGATCCTGATCTACTTCTACTTTGAGAGGCAGACTGATGTAAGTATAAGAACCCCTTGTGCCCTCCCCCTTTCATTTAGCAAGTGCCAAAATTCTTCGTTCCTTCCATTTGCCTTGCACAGCAGGTTTACTCCTCAAGTACGCAGAGGCAGAGTGATAGGAGTAACCTGTGGAGCAGCATTCTGCAGCAGCAGGCAAGCCAGTAGAACAAGGTATGCAGTTCACCCACTGCTGGGGAAACCCCTAGAAAGGAAGACGGGAAGGGAAGGAAATAGGATGCACAGCCCTTACAGGAAGAGGAGGGACACCTTTGTAAAGTGGTAGGACATGTTGTCACTGTGATGGCAGTTTTCTCCCGCTGTAGTGTAGCACCACCTAGAGCAACAGACAGAAAACACTTCTTTTTTCCTAGTTAGTGGTAATTCTTTGCTGCACTGGTTTGAATAGTCACTAGTTGTTGTACATGATCCACTGCTGCACAGGAATCATCTGTAAACTCAGTGTTTCCCACTCAGACTTACCTTTTCAGCTGTAGTGGATTAAGCAGGGTAAAACTTGTTTTCTGGCCTCACATGTAGATCAGCTGAGCTCAACAACTGGAATTACAGGGAGGGCAAAAAAAGGCAGAAACACTGGCCAGGGTGGACTTGTACCTTAAGATAAAATGGGGGGAGGTTTGTTTTTATCCTATAGCAGATGTTGTCACATCCCTGGTGCAATGGAGCCTCTACTGCTTTGCAAGAGTTGACAAATTTTGCTACACTGACTGCTTCTAAATAGTTAAAAAGTGCTTGTGAATCAAGGCATGCTTCCACCTCTGGAATTTCCTCTTGCTTTGTTCTGCTGCTTTTTCTATGTGTTGCTGAAATCACAGAAATTACTCCATTTGTAAGTCAGGCCGAGGCCAAATTTCTCACTGGCAGTTGTTCAAAGTTCCTTTTTCCCTAGAGTGGGTGTCAGCTCTGGTAAAGAGCTGAGTCTGGCAGCTTGAGCACAATTCCCACATGGAGCACACTTGTAGGCTGGGCACTGCTTCCTTAAAACCCAGTATCCCAAAGGGGGAAAAAAATATCCAGACAACTTTTCTAACTAAATCAGCTGAGTGTTTCACTTTCCCTAGGCCAGCCTGCCTGACCTTGGGGCAATTTTGGGCATAATCCTAACTCTAAACCCAGAGCACCAGAGGAGGGACTAGAGTGCAATGGCAGCACTGACCACAGCAATGATGCTCACAGTGATTTTTAGGTAAGGTCATGTTAACCTTTTTCCCCACTTCCACTCTGCTCCTCATTCCCTGTGAAGCATTGATAAGCCTCCTAAGGTTAGCACTGAGAGCTACCTCAGGTGGTAAAGGACAATCCTCTAGTCCTGCACCTTCTGGTATCGAGTGGGAAGTAGATGATCTTTAAGGTCTCTTCCAACCCTGACAATTCCACGTGCATCTTACATGCATCTTAAGATGCTTTTTTCTGGACATAGCCTTCACTTTTCCAGTTCCTGCAGTCAGCTCTGACTAATTGCCCTGTGGTGTTCTAGGCAGGAGAAAATGGTGTGTCAATTTTGCTCAAGATTCTCATAGCCAAAAGCAACCAAACCAAGTATTTGGGATTGTTGAAGGGTGCTGTTAAAGGCAGGCTGTGTCCTGGAAGAGCCAGTCCTGGTTGGTCTCTGAACAGACTCCCTCTGTGTTTGGAAATGACAGAAAACACTTTGGACTAGGCAGGCAAATAAAAAGAACAAAGCACTCATGAGTCCAGCTCTTTGTTCAATAGATTTTTTTTCCTTTTTTTCTTTTAATTTATACTGTACTTCCATTGTTCTAGCTACTTTACATTAAGGTTTGGCTGCACAGCCTTTACAGTTCCTAGGTTCTAGCAAGTTAAGTTTCATGATCATGTTTACTGCGTTTTGCGCACAGCGCAAAGTTGATGACAGTTAGACAACTCCTAAAACAAAACCACAGGTCCTCCCCCACCCTGCAGTTCTCTTTAGCACTCCAGGAGCATCAGCCTTGGCCAACAGCCCCCTGCTTCCCAAGCTCTGGTGGTGAAATCCAACAGGGAAGCTGACACCTACGGCTGATTGTCTGACCCACTCCCCACTCCTTGCTGGCATGAGGTGATCCTTGTTCATTTGCAGCTACACACAGCAATTGGGGTTGCAGGATCCAGGGCCCCAGGTTGGGGAGAGAACACACTCCAGGTTTTTTAGCAGCTTTATCCAGCCCTGGAGCACATGGTGGGAGATGAAGTGCTGTGAGGATGGTAATGTCCCAGAGGTGCCACAGCCACACGATGCCAGTCCTGGGTGGTTTGTAATGCTGGGACAGTTCTGCTGCTCCTCCCTTCCCCCCCTGACCTCGTGGGGCCAAGAGCCAGGTTAGTGCTTCCTTATCTGTTAAGTGCTATTCCGAGGAAGGTGGGCTTGGGAAGATGGGGAAGGAGATGTGTGGCACAGGCTCCACCTCTTCACTGGGTAAAGTTGCTGTTTTCTAACAGCTGCTCTCCCACTGGGGCAGATTGGGCCAAAAACGAGACAGGACCAAATGGCTCTAGAACCTGAGCTGCAGATGGGTTTGGGTCCCTAACTATTCTTGGAGTTTGGGTTGGGGAAGGTGGCCATGGAACAGGAGCAATGGAATTGGCCTAAATGAGTGAGGTAACAGAAACGGCCCCAGGAGATACCTCCCTGAGCCATGTGCAAATATAATTCCTTCTGCAGAAGGAAGTCCTTCTCCCTACTAAAAAAATCCTCCCCCCAAAACAACCCCCCCCCCCCCACATTCACTTAAAGAGCATACAGACTGCAGCAAGGAAAGGCAAGCAGGGGCAGCACCAGCTCAGTCCATCTATGACACAGGGGAATGATTGTCTGGCAGCAAAGGTGTGAGGGGAGAGGGATAAGCCATTCCAAGCACTGCAGGAGGTGTGGGGAGAGGAGGGCATGGCACACCATGGATCCATGCTACAGGTTAAGCCCATGCTGTCTGGCTAGGCCAGGACATCATCTCAATCAGCAGCTGATCAGGACATGAGGAGGTTATTTGGCCTGTGTGCACATCTAGGAAAAGAAAGTTATTATGGCACAGAGAGACTCGTGCTGTGAAGAGTGCAAAGCACAGCGAGATCAGAGCATGCCAGGGAAGGGGAATGGGCCAGAAAGTCAGCACAGTCTCATCTCAGAAACTGCATGGACACAAATGTTCTGTGAGCCACTTACCTCAGGTGCTTTGGTTTTTAAGGGTCTCTCTTTTGAGTGTTGATTCAAGCAAGCCCTTGCTGGATAGTTTGGCTAGTGCTGAGACTGAAAAGACTAAGCCAGAGCCATGAAATATGTGGTGGCAGTAAGCCTGTTGGTAAGATCTCTTGAGTTTTGCAGGTAGCACAGAAAACTCTCAGCTGTCAAGAGCTGTGGGACAGCCCTTGCCAAAGATGACAGATTTTCCCCCCTGAGCCAGGCACTGGTGCTTCCAAGTGGTTGTCACTGATGGTGCTTTGCCACATAGAGGGCAACCAAAAGCCCCAACTCTACCTTAGGAAGTGGTTCACTTCTCTCTCCTCGTTGGGGGAAGCAGACACTGACTGCTTGAGCACTCCCTGGTGACAATGGGCTGCTTCAGCACACATCATGGAAGCACAGTAAGGACATTCCATGAAGTCCTCCTGGGAGCACAGCATCTCTGCACTGATGGCAGAGGAGGACTCAACATGTTTGCCACACACTATGACTGTGCCTCTTCTAGATTCCTGGACTAGGCTCCAGAGCACACACACCCCATGAGCTAGCCTTCACAGAGCAGCTTTCTAGAGACACTAACTCACATGCTGCCTTTATGCTAACTAACTGCTCCATAAATGAACCCAAGAGGAGTCCCAAACGTTTCCTCACTCCTAGTAGCGTGGAAAGACCTAACTAGCACCCAAAACATCAACCACTAACCTCTGTTTTGCAGCTTATTCCATGTAAGCAGTGCTGGTCTTTTTAGGGCTGGAGACTATCTCACCACTGTGTCCTAGTGCTGGATGGGGTGAAAGCTGCAGGCTGCACTCTGTCTGCTTTCTCTCTTTACGTGCCTTAGGATTGGTCATGGAAATAGAGGTCTGAGAAGGCAAAGCTCCCAGGAAAGGAGATGGGTTAAGGCTCTGTGGCACACAAGTGGTGCATGTATGCAAACCCTTCTGCTTAGCACTGCTGACAGGAGGCAAGGCACAGCCTGAGGTTTACAAGTGTGTCTTTCACTCAGCCTTTTGTGTCACAGCTGCCCCCCCATCATCTCCTTTGGATCTGCACAGGAAGGACTGCAGAGCATAGCTAAAAAAGCTCTCAAGTAGCCAGGCCAAAAGTTCCTCCAGCCACTAGCTGGAAAACTAACTTCTACCTTCTTGTGTAAGGGTAGAAAAAGCATCTATCCACATAGGCTACCTGGTTTAGTGCTGAGGAGGCTCAAAAGTCTGTCAGGTGAGCTGTAACTCACACAGGCTGTTTGAGAACACAAATTGAGCACTCCAGGCTTTCTGAGGGGGAAATTTGGCAATGATGCAATGCATGCATCATCATTTATTTCAGAGGTGGTTTTGTGCCAGGGCTTTGAACTCTTCCCTCTTTCCTCCAGGGTCACAGTTATACTAAAGGCATGTTGCATATATCTGAGGATGCTCTTTATTAAGTCTAAAGCAGAGAAATAGGTTTAGGTGGTCAGAGGGCAGACTGCTGCCCCAGTCCATCTTTTGTCAGCAGCATAACTGAGGTATGTCAGGGGAGCTGTGGGACTTTTTTTCTCTTCTCTCAAAGGACTTAAGGGAGCCAGAAAGGATTTATGCAGAAGATAGTATCAGTTAACAGCAATTAATAGTGAAGCTTCCCAACTGAAGCATGCCTTGGATTATTGGTTAATTGCTGAGCACCCAAAAAGCATGGTTATCCAGTTAATTCAGAGCTAACTCCTGCTCTTACCATTGCAGATACCTTTCTGTCTCTTCAGGTGGAATGTGCAGGCCTAGCAATGCCTGGCTTGGACACCTGGATCATCTGGAATAACTTGTGTCTTTTGGTCCTACATAGACTTTATGGCCAGTTGCTGCTCTAGATACCTCTGCTACCTACTTTATGAATGCAGGATTGCAGAGCAGTTATCCAGCTCTCAAATTCCACAGGATCTCCTCCCAGATGCCAGAACCCAAACACCTCTTTCAAGGTAAGCATTAGAAGGCATAGCTAATCATCAGAAGCAAGGCTGAATCAGGCTAGGATTAGCAAGTATATTCTTCTCCTCTATCACCAGGTCAGACAAATACACTAACTAACTGGCAAAGCAGAGCTACCTTCTCCCTCCTCTCAGTAGGTCACATCTTACTTGGCAAGAATTAGGCTACTAGCTGTTGGCATTCATTTGTATTTTTGACTGGGAAATGCTTTAAAAACTATCTCTGTCTCTCTTTTGTAGCTGTTCAGAAGCTGCAGATCAAAACCCAGCTGCACTCACCTGGCAGAAGGGTCAGAGGAAGGACTTGGCAGGGAAACACATCTGCCAGGTACTCCAAAGCAAACTACCATTGATGGGAGATTGCTGGCACAGGGAAGCAATAAAGGGAAACCTTGACAATAGAAGCCAAGCTATGATTTGGCTGTGACTGCTTAGGGAAGGCAGAAGAACATCCCCTGTAGCATTAGTCAGGTTGCTCAGCCTTGCTCCTAGAAAGCATTGCTAATTTCTCCAGGAAATGGAATTGTAAACTGACTAATCCAAAATTGTCTATGGCTGCAAAAGGAATTAACTGGGACTGAGCTGCAGTAGCAAGTGATTCCTAGCCTAGCTCTCTAGAGGAAGGCATCTAGGATGAATCACACCAAGGTTTTGCTGAAGCCTTCCCCTGGAGTGTCACTGTAGAGGTTGCTCTCTTCTCTTCTATTACTACTGTGATAAACTAAGAGGCAATAAAAGATCAGGAATCCTATCCAACTCCAAGCCAGACTTGCTGCCAAGTGGCAAAAATGAAGTCAGTGACTAAGAATCTGAGCAGACAGACACCCAAGGCCTGAAAGAGAAACCTTCCTGGCCTGAAGGGCTCTGCATGGACAAGGTTCTGCTTGGTGACCACCACCCTTATGCTCTCTAGGGAAGGATTGATGGCAAACATGTTAAATCCAGTTGAAACTGCTGTGTGGGCAGAAGGAATATTAGTGTTTTAGGTTGTTAGAGCCACTAACTCAACAGAGCCTCTGCAGTTCTGTCTCTAGGAGCCCCTGGCAGTGGGAACATCCCAATCCAAAGGCAGCCTGGAAGAAGGATGCACAGAGGGAGGAGCAAATGGATTTCTTGCCTCCATAACTAGCAAGAGAATGGGAAATCAGTAAGAAAGCAAAGCCTGAGCACTAGCATTTCTTTTTGACCCTCTCAGACAGGACAGGTGGGTTCCTCTGCCCCTCAGTGGGTTATGTCTATGTCCAAACCCCTCCTGGCCAGGGGCAGAGAACCCCACAGTCCATGTTTCTCTCTCAAGATATGGCCTTTTCCTTCTCTGGCATGGGCAAGGTGGCAAGCACAGAGCTTCCTCTCTGCCTTCTTTCCTGGTGCTTGGAATTAAGTTTAGTAAAGGGGAAGGTAAGGAGCAGGGAATTTCTGTGCTGAGTAATTGTGGGAGTGGCTAATGGGGAAACAGGACTCTTGGCTATAGTGTGGCAACTCATAGCAGGGAGGGAATCACAGCCCTTCTGTCCCAAGATAAGTCACAGAATGCCCTGCCCAGGCACTAGCACCTCAGTTTCATTGTACAGTAGCCATTTCAGCAGCCTCCCTGGCCAAAAAGTGTCAGGGAGTAGTACAGTAGTCAGCAGCATTAAGTTAAATAAATAATCATAAATACACATTCCTCTCTAGTTGCTGAGACATGTTTCTCCCAACTGGATTTTGCTTTCACACTCTTCCTTCCAATGTGAGTCATCTTCTGTGGGACATGTTGTGTTTAGCACTTGCTCATCCAAATTGTAGGCAGGGAGGGAGAAAGCAGTGAATTCCTTCTGCAAACATTACCTTTCCCTAATTGGAATGCACAAGTGGGAGCTTGTGAGGGTTTTCCTTAGGCTCCACTTTGTCACCCAGCTGTCTGGATGGCAGCTTCTGCTCTCCACCTTTATGTCCCCTGCTCTTTCAGTGCCCACTGGAGCTAGAGACAATGAATAAGCTAGAACTGCACCATCTGCCCCTGGGGAATATGTAGCTGACTCCCTCCTGCCATTCAGAAGGTGGAGAAATTCCTGCTGTTTTGTCCTGTTGGACAAGCTGGAGGTTAAGGGCCTCACACAGCACTTCACCTACTGGGCTGGGGAAGATGAGAAAGCATTTCTCAAACATTCAGACAAGCATCCTGCATCCCAACCAGCCACGTGGTGTTTGGTACACTGCAGAGTGCAGCCTCCCTGCCCATCCTTCTCATTTGGCTGCTAATGGGAGTGTGGAATCAGCTCCCAGAGCAAGCATCTTGTCTAATGAATGCAGCTCTACTACCTGACTTGCTTCCAGAGCAGATGCTTTTGCTCTCCAGCTTAGGAGAGCAGTCAGATGCCTCCCACTGTGGCCACCCCTCCACATTTATCCTGCTGTCCCTTTTTCCTTGGTCCCCATGACCCTTCCTAACCTCTCCTGGACTTGCAGAAGCCTTGTTGTTTGTTATATAGATACAGTCATGTAAATACTGCAGGGAAGGACAGGAAGTTGTTCTTTTCCTCTCTGCTCTTTTCCTGCAGAGTTTAGAAGGCAAGGTAGGGCTAGGTGGTATGAGCAAAATAGTCTCATAGATCAGGGGCAGGAGGGTAATCTGCTGAACAGGGCAGTGGGAGAAGCTGCAAATAAATACTAATGTTGGTTTTCTTTTTAAGTTGGGAAGTCAGACAGGTTCAGCACCAATGGAGGTCTTCAGCACAGGGATGGCTTAATGGCAGGGGCTCAAGCACACAGAAAGCAGAGAACTACAGGAAAGGTAAAGGGGACACTGTCAAAAGGGAATGGAAATGTGCTCTCTGGTGTGCCTCTCCTCCATCCACACACCTTCTAGGCAAATGCTCCCCTCCCCTCATCTCCTTGACTGTTAATGCAGTATCAGTAACAGTGCTTGGAGAAAGCCTTTCAGCTCATCCCCAGTCTGTGCTTTGCTCTCTGCACCAGGCTGGCTGGCACAACAGCAAATTGTACTTCTGCTCCAAGAAGTACAGAAGAAGATTGCCCAGGGAGATCTGCTCTCTCCAGACCTACAGCAATTCTTCCAGAGCCCTTCTCTCCAACTGCAGAATCATTTTTGCAAGGGATTGACAGCAATTGCCAAAAAAACCTCTCTACCCTGAAGCCAGCAAGGTAAGGAAGTTGACAGTGTCCCCTTTGTGGGTATAGATACTCTAGTCAGTCACTTCATGCACAGGGAGGGGGTGGGGGGCACTCACTCCAATGCTTCCCTTTGAAACAACAAAAACAAACCAGACAGACAGACAAACACAGCCAGGAATATTCCAGGAGAGTGGTGCAGGGGTGAGGCCCAGGGGAGCACACTCAGGCCTGCCCCTGTGCACACACATACCTCAGGGCCAGGAGAGCACAGCCCTCCCAGCACACGCACACGACCACTGACACACTCCAGTTCAGCCAGTGCTGGAGCTCAGTGGCCAAGCCTTCTCCCCACACCTAGGCTTCTTTGTTTTGTTTTGTTTTTTTCTCTTAAAATCTGTATATAATATATATATATTTATATTCTGTATATATATATATATATTTATATATATATTTATATCTCCTATTTACAGCTATTGCACACCGTCCTCTGGCCTCCTGCCTGCCTGCCTCTTAGTGGAAACGTTTCCATTTCTCCTCGGGATCGGAGCTGAAGTCCCGGGACCCGATGCCATTCTGAAGGTTGATTAGGGAATCCTTCATCTGCAAGACAAGAAATAGCTCCACTGTGATGCTGCCCCAGAGGTGAGCATGCTTGGGGATTTCCTTCCCTGTTGGTGCCTCCTCCTTCCAGGTAAAAGTAATGATAGCATCATCATAGAATTGTCAGGGTTGTTAGGGACCTTCAAGCTCCTCTATCCCAACCCCTGTGCCTGCCCTGGGCAGGGACACCTGGCACTAGAGTAGCTTGCTCCCAGCCCCAGCCAGCCTGGCCTGCAACACTGCCAGGGCTGGGGCTGCCACCACCTCTCTGGGCAACCTGGCACAGTGGCTCAGCACCCTCCTGGGGAAAAACTTCTGCCTAACAGCCAACCTAAATCTCCCCTCCTTTAGTTTGGATCCATTTCCCCTAGTCCTAGCACTACCTGTGACATCCTAACAAGTCCTTCCCCAGCTCTCTTGTAGCCCCTGCAGATCCTGGAAGGCCACAAGAAGGTCTCCTGGGAGCCTTCTCTTCTCCAGACTGAAATAATAACCTGGATATAATATCTGAAATGATGATCTGGGTTTTGGGAAAGGGATGTACAAATGGGGACTGAGAGACTCTTACCTCCAAGATAAGAGAGGAGGGATGAGCAGGATGAGGTACGGGGTGAGCAGCTTTCATTTACAAACTCTTCTAAGCAGCTTGGTGTACAACCAGGCAATGGATAGCCAAACCTCTAGCTTTGTGCTATTTGTGCCTTTCACCCATGAATCCAGGGTCAAGGTGAAAAAAAGTTTGCTTTCCAAAGTAGGATGACAGAGACTAGACACAAGATATGCTGCTAGATGTGTCTGGGCCCTCCAGAACTCTTTCCTTCACGGGCAAGGACTCCTCTGAGATGACAGAGAAGCTGCAGTAGCTTGCACATAGCCCTTGGGACCAGAAGACTGCTCTAAAGGGAGACTGTTGTGGAGGTGACACACCTGATGGGCTACAGTGGAACCAGGTAAGGCTGAAGGGTTGTGGGCTGGTGGCAGGGAGGACCTGGTGACCCTCTAGGCACAGTGCTCAGTGGCTGTGTGGTCTCACCTGGTCTAGAAGCATCACGGAGGATTTGATGATCTCACGCCACTTCTGGAGCTCTGAGTCGTGATACTTCTGCTGAGACTCTAGTAACTGGGCCCATTCTGTCTGAGACTGGGGTAACCTGTTGGGCAGAACAGGAGTCAGAGTGAACCCAGAGAACCTGAAGTCAAGGGAGCAAGATGCATTTGGAGGGGGTGCAGAGTGGATCAGTTTCTGTCTAGTCTTTCCACATAGTGGGGTAGGTTTTCTGGAGCAAAAGTGTGCTTAGGATGTTCATAAATTGGATACCAGTGTTATTCTCTCTTAACCCTGGGAATTCATTAATTACTGGCAAAGCTGTGCCCTCTGCAGAAGCTGCTGCAGGGTGGGTGGAAGCCATTTGCTTGGCAGATGTGTAGACTGCAAGATGGCCCCATGGCCATTGATGGGGGATTCTGCAAGGCAACCTAATGTTGGGGATAGGTAGCCCTGTGTGGTTTCTCTGTTTTGTTTGTTCTAGACATGCTGTGTCAGGCTTTAGTTAGTACAAACAGCAGCAGCACTTTTTTTTAGCCATCAAAGAAGGGCAGAGGACAACCTTGACCCAAGATTGCAAAGCATTTAGTCATAGAGCATCCTCTGTTACACAGGATGCTGGGAAGGAGCAGAGGTTGCCTTAACTCACTGCCTTCTGCTGCAGCTATTCAGCAGTTTCAGAGCTGGAAGTGCTGATGGCCTCATAGCTCCAGCTATCTACCTGCTTCACCTATTTTACACAGGACAGAAGTGATCTACAAGAGGCCCTAGAGCTCAGACATTGTGGGAGAGCCTCTACCATCCATAGGAACCATGCAAGAAGAGGCAGAGAGAAAGCAGGGGTGGCAATACCTTTCCTGGAGCCTCAAGCCCTGCCATGCTGTGAGTGTCTGTGTAGTATATTCCAACATCCAGAGTTTGTAGAACAGCATCATGTTGAGAATGACCAGCAGCACCAGACTGGAAAGAAAGAGAACAGGCACTTTACTAGCAGCACTTCCCAGCCCATTGCTTGCCAGTCACACCTGGGAAAGCATCCAAGGCTTTGGGAAGGTGTCTGGGGCCCAGCTCCATGGTGCATGTGAGTGAGAATTTACCCTGAGCAAGGGCCAGGGGATCAGAAGCCAGAACTTCACCTGATGGGAGACATGTGTGAGCAAGGAGGAGGGACAGACAGACAGACAGGGATGAGGGCTCAGACACAGCAGGTTGGGTGAGAGTGGACGTGCTGAATGCAGAGAAAGGGAAGCAAATGGGAGAGCCAAGAGGTAAAAAAAGACAGTACCTGAAACAGATCCTAATGGGAGCAGGGAAGAGAAAAGAGGAGGAGCTACAGGTTAGAAACAGATTGACACACAAGAGGAGAAACTAGGGGAGAGGAGAAGGATCAGACAGTGCAGAAGATAGATGGAAGGGAAGAAAGAAACAGTGGGAAGAGAGGCAAGGAGGACAGACAATAACCATGTGCCTGCAACTAAGGGTGAAATAGGCTCAGCAGAAGAGGAGCAGTGTGTGGCTGGGCTGGACAAGCCCATGCAGGGCACTGACTGACACAGAAATGCACATCCAGCCTTCCCCACTCCTAACTGCACCCAGAGACAGGAAGAGCAGCAGAGGCCAGAGCTCTGAGCAGGTACTGCACTGCTCTTCTGCCTCTGCCATCAGCCACACTCAGGGAACAGGATCCCAGCTAACAGCTGGTGCCTGTCTCTGAGCAGTGCAGCTCTCTGGCTGCAAGAATGGCCCACTATCCCCTAGTGGGGTCAGGTGGATGGCAGCTGGCCCAGAAGAGTGTTCTGAACACAGGATGGAAGGCTCTCTGACCACCCTAAGCTCAGTTAGGAGTCTGCCAGGAGAGAAAAGCTTTTGTGCCTTCCTACCTAAACTTTTAACTGCACCTCACACATCTGGGCACAGAAGGTAGCGCAAGGCAATCTTCTTATCACTACCTACATTACCTTACTTATCATCACATCCACTAGCTGGGCTGGTGCTGCAAACCTCTGCAGTCTTTATCCCCTCTGGGAAAAGGAAATGGAGAAAGGAGCTCAACTGGAAAAGTAACCTCAGCCTACAAAGCTTCTTCCCACCTCACTGAAAGGCAGCTGGAGCTTAAGGAAAGGGAAGAGCCCAAGTTCTGCAGCTCCTCCAGGGTTAACAGTAAGCTTCCATTGCCCTAAGTGATGAAAAAAACCTGTCTGGATTGCTCCTTTAGACCATACTGCTTCAAAGCACCTGCCCAGCAACTGCTGCAGCACTGACACACCAAAGTTGCCATCAGCCCAGGAGGCAGAGGAACAGTTAATACACCTGGGCTGAGGTGTGGAACACAGCTCACAGCTCCCAGGGTTCTGAAGCAGCTATCAGGTTTATCTGTTAGTGTGGCACCAGGGACACTGGGAATCAATTTGCCAAACTATCTCAGAGGCAGAATTGTTGTAACAATGTTTATCAAACTGAACTATAAATATGCATCATCTGTGTTCTACGTGTGTGTTAGACAGCCCAGGAATGGACAGGGGCATTAGTTCATTATCACAGGTCTCCTGGGCCAGGGTCTTTCAAGTGGGGCTGGGGGCTTCTCCAAAGTCTTCCTGAGGTTGACCTTGCTGCCTTTAGCTCAGTTTTGCTGGATTGGCAGCTTCCCAAGGTCTAAGAACCAGTCCTTTCTGGTTTTCACAATAGTGTCTTCTCTGCTATCTCATGGCATGCTTTGCTGCTCATCCTTTACAACTCTCCTTAGCAACCCTAGGAACCTGTCCTTGGGTTGCTACTCCCCTGATCAAGTGGTGAAGGAAGAGAAACAATCCCATGGTTGTGAAGCTACAAGTAAAAGTAACAAGCTGTAATGAATTAAGTCTCTGTACCTACTTTCAGCTCAATGTCTCACAGACATAGGTTTTAAATTTTGTGTTTTAAAATCAAGTCAGAACCTTGGTCAATTTTCATTGACCAGAGGCAGCCCCAGGGATACAAGGAGCCCCACACCCTGCTCACTTTGAGCACACACCCACCCAAGTCCAAGGCTAGCACCTGTGAAAGGTAGTGACAGAAAAGGGACCCAACCCAAATGTTGCTGCTGAGAAAGTAAAATCATGCCAATCATCTTACTTCATGGGTTCCTATCATTTTTTTTTTTGCAGAAATCAACTCTAAACAGTATCCATCTTCTTTCTGAGATGATGTCTCTCATCAAAAATCACCCCCCAGGACCAGACCTGAATAGGTTTTGCCAGACCAGAGAGAAGACAGAAGAGAAAGCCTCCTCACATCCACTGAGCCCTGTTGTGATAGCTCAGGAACTCCCAAAGAGCTTTGCCCAGCCATCTTTCATCATAACTGCTTGTTTGGCAGCAGATTACATTAAATGATTTATTTAAATTAACCCCCCCCCTAGTCTCTAGATGCCACTGAAAATCTCTAAACTGAGTCCTTGCAATAAAAAAAGACTTTTTTACTTGTCAGATTTCTTCTTTTCTATGTATTGACTCCCCTCTCCTTGTCCAGCTGCCCCTTGCCCTGCTTGCCACTATCCACACTGCCTGGGTCCCAGCCAGTAGAGCTGACCTGGCTTTAAGACTCCCAGAAACATGCAGGTCTGCAAAGCCTGGCTTTGGTTAAAATAAGGTCAAAACTGAGAGGTCCAAACTGCCTGTCATTGCTCTTCTATCCTCACTGCTGCACAAAGAATGTGAGAGAGGAAAACCTGGCACAGGGGAGCAGAGAACACCAGAAGGGAAAAGACAAAGTTGTTAAAAGCTGACTGTGAAGGAAAGCAATAAAAAAATCACTTACACAAAACTGATGACAAGGAGCAGCTTGGAGACACTCTGCAGGTGGAAGCCACTGGGGCTCTCCTCAGGGATGTGCCGTGTCTGAGTGGAACCTGAGGAGACAGATGTGGTCAGGCTAGCAAACGCTGTCTTATGGAGAGGGCAGCTCTCTTCCCACCTCACACAAACACTCCTGATACATCCTCCCTACCCTGGAGAGCCCAGCCCAGGCACAGTCTGAAAATCCCTTGTGGTCTCCTGTGGCCCCATAACTGTGCCNCGTTTGTGAAGCCTAGCCACGACGATGACCCTGGAGAGCCCTGACCCCTCTTCCCATTACCCAGCTCTCCATCATGCCCAAGTGTGAGGGCTCTGCAGTTCCTTACCTGCCACATGCTTGATTCGATGTGCAACCTCCTCATCCGTGGGGGTGGTGACAGGGCTGAGCACCTCCTCCAGGTGTGGCACCCGCAGGTGCGTGTGAGCTCGTTTCCTCCGGCGCACTGTCGACTGCTTGCTCACCTTCTCCTTGGGGGATTGTCTGTGGACCTCAGCCAGGTATGTGCTCTCTGTTTTGGTCAGCTCACTCTCTGCAGGGACAGCAAAGGAAAGCACTGAACACAAGTGGCACTGCCCTTGCAAAGACACTGACCTTAAGTTCTCAAATTGCACAGCTGCTGGGCCAAAGAAGTTGGCAAGGTCTAAGAGGCCCAAGCCAGAGGACACACTGCACATCCCTGATGCCTTTTGCCAAACTCTGACCCCAGGCTGCCTGTGCTCCTGCCAGACAGCAGCACTTGATGATCAGATTTATTCCAGCAAGTGCTACCAGCTTTAGCTGTCCCCTTTCATAAGCCACTCCAAGGTCTGACCTCCAGTAGCCTGGCAGCAGGTATCCCACTGTCATGCTGCCTGCCTGCAAGGAGGCAGAACCCATGGAAGGTGTGTGGGTCATGAGCACAGCTCCCCTCACTGCCACTCTTACCTAAATGACGGAAATAATCTTCTAGGCCACTCCAAAAATTCTTCTCAATGAAGGATTTCACCAGTCCCCAAGGCTGCTTCCTGTAACGTAACTCTGTGGAAACCCTGAGTGAAGAGAGGAGAGGCATTCTCCCATTTTGCTTCTTGAATGCAGTGTCAATTCACAATCCTTTGTCAATCTGAACATGATAAATAGTCATACACACTTATTTCTGGAATGCTCTCAGCCCTTTGTGTGTCTCATGAGAAGCACTGCATGAAAAGTCCTTCTAAAGGCAATGGCAGAAAGGCCTTAAGAGAACCTCCTCTGACCTTTGGCCACGTGGCAGGCAGATGTTTATCCTACTTATTGCAGTCACACAAAACCTTACAGCTTTGCCTGGTACCACATCCCTCTACTTATCTCCCCGAGCACATCTCAGAAGCACACAGTCCCTGAAAGCATGTCCTGTTGCTTATCACGTGTAGTTGGCTCTGCAAACCACTGCTTCCGAGAAGGGGGAAAGAAAAGTCTGTCAGTCCTCTTCCTGACCCAACTGCAACTCCTATCCATCAGCTCTGCTATTTGCTCAATATCACCACAGTAGGCACCTGCCCCTCCATCAGCTCCTTGTGATAGGAGTGTTCCGGCAACAGGACGAAGAAAATCAAGCCAAGCTCTCTCCAACCCCTTCTAACACACCCAACAGCAGAGCTCCCAGCTTCAAAGGTGACTTCTGGTCATCAGTAAAGCTCTTTCTGCCCCCCAAGAAGTGTACCTGAGTCTGCTTTTGTTCCTGGCCACACGAGTCAACGTGTAGCGGTTAATGGTGTAGAAGTAGTCGTGGTAGGGGACGTCGTGGGTTAGCACCTCTGCATCTATGACATAGCACTCGCTCTCTTGGCTGGCTTTGTACATTGTCTGCAGAAACACAGCATGCAAGGCAACTCTTAGTCTGGCTAGTACACAGCTTTGGTAGATTGGCACCTTCAGCAGCACTTTACAGCTCTGCCACAGCCAAGCCCAGCCCTGTCTCTGCCACAGTTCCATCAGCAGCTCGCCTTTAAGGGAAGCCATCTCAAGGAAACCAAGTGTTTCATTCAGATGTTTCCCAAGGGCATATCCCAAAAGAGCCATTGAGCTCCAGCAGCCAAACCTCCAGCATTTTGTATCAGAGATTTAGTTAGGTACACTGCCACCTGAAGACCACTTCTTTGTGGCCTTTGCAAGTGCCACCTCTTCTCATTAAACTGATGTCTGGCTTGTCAGGGAGCAACCTGATGTAAAACATCTTCCCTGCACACAGCCTCTGCATCCCAACAGCATGCTGCTTCATCCCAGCTTTACAGGGTACACCTTGCCACTGGGATTCTCCTCTCCCTGAAATGCAATGCTCACACATCCTATCTTTTCCTGGCTCTCTCTTAGCATTCCCTCAGGCTAACTCTCAGTATTCACCTTTGGTCACTTCGTCTCTGGACATGGAAGGAGTTTTTCCTTCCTCTCTTGCTGCAGCCCTGCCTAGATACAGCTAGCCTGGCTCTTCCCAGTGCACTGCAGACACTTCCCTTTTTTACCTTGTTAAACAGGTCATCCAATTGCCCTCACCAGTAATAAAAACCCTGCTCATCTCTGTGGAGAGCTGTGAGAGACACTGGCCAGACAGTATCTGACTTTCCTGTGCCCTGCTGCTGGATAAAGTCTGCTGGGCTGACCACAGCTCAAAAGCACTCCTAGAGGTGAGCCCCACAGCAAAGCTGTGTGCCCAGGGCAAGTAAATAACCCCCAGATCTGTTTCTCCAAAGCATTACACCCCTGCTCCCCTTTCACCCACCTGTGTCTCAGTGACAGTGGCAGTTTTGGGGGCCAGAGGGTTGGTGAGGGTAATGGTGTACAAGATCACTCTGGTCTGATTGCCATTTTCTTCCTTCTTCCAGGGATGAAAGATAATGTCTGAGAGGACAAAACAATATTGCAGTCAAGTAATTGGAGAGGGATCTTGGATCAGCTCCCTAGGGAAAGGCATAACCACACAACCCAACTCAGGACAAGATTTCCTTCCCCTTGGAGAGCTTGGCTGCAGCAGCCCTAGAACTCAGCTGAGTGTGAAAGCAAGCTCTCCTGTACCAAAGGTGAGTATTTTCCCCTCTTTCAAGTGCAGAGAAAGGGGGAGAGGCTGGGGACATATCTCCTTCAGCAAACCTACAGTGGCAGGGAAAGGAGAGCTACAGCATGCCATGGGACACTCTCTTTGCATCATCAACTGCACAGTCCATGCCAGTGTCTGGTGTGGAGCTAGAAGAGCTTTTTCCTTCTACTGTTTAGCCTTGAACACAGGATCAAGCCTTGGGTGATGTGAAAAATAACAGTCTCCTTCTTCTATAGAGTTATACCTGGCTCTTAGAAAACAAAACTAGATAGCCAAAGAAGGCTGGCCCTACCTGCATCAGTAGGGACTACAGCTGCCCCAGGATCTGCTCAGGATATTCCCCAGTCCCTCTGTCATCAGGCAGAGTTCTCCAGGGTGTCTGTGCTGAGCCCTTCCCCTGTCCTGGCAGGGGCCAGGAGCAAGCTCTGGCAGCAGCACTCACCGGAGAAGCGGCGCTGCTCCATGAAGTCCCTCTGGAACTGGGAGTCAGTGAAGAGCAGGTCATAGAGCTTGTCCACACTGAAGTTGAACACCTCATTCACATACTGACGGCCGTTCAGGTCCTCGTAGAAGGCTTGGACTTCCCCTGGCAGGACAGACGCCCATCAAAGCCCAGCCAGGAGCATCCATGCCAGCAGCAGGGGCTCTGCTTTCACAGTGCCAGGACCTTAGTATTCTTCTTTGTCAAGAAGGAACCCAATGGAAGCACTTCCAACCCCTTATCCTCCACTGATTCCAGGACAATATTTAGTCTTTCTGATATTCTAACTACATCAGTTATTCTAGGGACATCCTTCCAAACACTCCATGCTTGCACCTTCTGCAGCCCAGGATGGGAATTCTTTGCATCTTCTGAACTCTTTCAGTTCTAGAAAAGGAATTCTGTCCCTCACTTTCCAGTCCCTCAGTGGAAAGGATGGGAGAAGACTGAAAATGACACTGCTGGAATGGCCCTTCCCCACATACCTTCATCATGGGTCTCTGAGGAGTCACTGAGCTCAGTGGGAATGTCTTCGTTGTCATTGAAGTCTAGGGAAGGGGAGTTCACAGGGCCAATGATCTCTATCTTCTCTCCCATGATGTTTGCAATGCCAAGGTCTTTTTCCACAGGACTCTCTGCCACTGCCTCCTCCTCTTCTGGGAGCACCCCATCAAACTGCAGCAAGGAGAGAGCACAGTGAGGGCACCTGGAAATTGGGAGCTATTTCTGAACATTTCACATCTGTTGTCCAATTTTCATACCTTGGAGCACATCTGGATATTAAAGAACAGAGAGAGGAGGAAGGTTTGCCTTATGGTGTTTGTATGACACGTGGACTTATTAGATCACCTCCTAAGGTGATCACCTCATTAAGGTTGGAGGAGACCTCTAAGCTCATCAAGTCCAACCATAAACCTATCACCCCCATGCCTCTAAACCATGGCCCCAAGGACCACATAGAAATGTTTCTTAAACCCCTCCAGCGATGGTGACTCCACCTGGGCAGCCTGGGCCAAGACTTAACAACCCTTTCAGTAAAGAAATTGTTCCTAACATCCAATCTAAACCTCCCCTGGTACAACTTGAGGCCATTTCCTCTTGTCCTCTCACTATTAATTTGGGAGAAGAGGCCTGCCCCCATCTCACTCCGACCTCCTTGCAGGTGGCTGTAGAGAGCACTGACTGAGGGATTGAGGTTATCTGCAGTGGAAGAGGTGACCTTGCTCATTCAAGGCCTACCAAGAGGCCAATGGCATCCTAGGATGCATTAAGAGGAGCGTGGCNGGAAGAACACTTACTGAGGCTGGAGCTTCACTGCTTCCCGTGGATGTCAACGTGCTGGCAGTGACAGATTTCTTTGGCAGCTGAGGGCTAGCTTCTGGCTTGGCCTCCATGCTGCTTTTGGAGGAGCTGTCATTGACTTCATTCTCTTCCACAGGGATTTCTTCACAGTAGCTGAGACGCCACAGAGAACAGAGGTTTTTATGTTTACCCCTCTCAGTACAGCTACAACTGGACACACAGAGCAAGTCAGAAGACCTCTAGGAAGTTTCCAGTCTGACTGGAAGCAGAAATGGCTCAGTGCAGGGGATGATCAAGCCTGAACTTTTCAAGTGTTTATATACAGACTGACA
The DNA here is from genome assembly GCA_013396975.1 of Bucco capensis. Taxonomy (NCBI): domain Eukaryota; kingdom Metazoa; phylum Chordata; class Aves; order Piciformes; family Bucconidae; genus Bucco; species Bucco capensis. The sequence goes on from VWZO01012382.1 coordinate 728,747, forward strand.
AGCATCAGCACTTTGTGACCATGTAACATGCTGACTGGCCTTGTGACTGGGATGCTTTGGCATTCACAGAATTGCTCATCTAGCTCAGCAAGTGGAGAGGCAGGCAAGTCCCTACCCACTTCCATGAGGAAATGGAATGCTCTCTGCTATTTAGACACCACACATTTAAGGGCAAACAGTTGGCCAGAACCCAGCATCTCTCACCAGAGACAATGAGTGGCTTGAGGTATGCAATATATGGGCACTCCTGCTCTCCTGAGGCCATCTTTTCTCCATCACAGGCAGATTGTACTCCTCCTCACTCACCCCATTGTGTTGAAGTCATCATCAGGAGGCACATAGTCTTCATCATCACTGGTCAGACCCAGCTCATTCCCATAGCACTGGTGGACAAAGTGCCAGAGCTCCTTTGGACAGAGAGGCTGCAAGAGGAGCAGAGAACAGTGTACATTTTCATCTCAGAAGAGTCAAATATAAGGCATTTTTGGAACTACCATTATCAGGAGCATTTTGTTCCTTGCCCTGACAGGAGAAGTGAGAGATTCTGATACAATCCCTGATGGGAGGTGAGAACCAGTGATGCTGCAAGGTGGACTGTGTGTTACTGGCAGCCTGGCCCAGCTCCATGGGGGCTGTAAGCATCCTTACATTGTTAGGCCTAGCTGGCTAAGAGATTGTCCTCATCAAGCAAGAAGAGGCCCTTCCACCAAACAAGCCTTCACTGTCAGCTCAGCTTCTACTCTAAAACCTGACTTGGCTATTTTTCCACACCACAAGCTCATATTACTCAAAGCTATCAGAGAGCCAAATACCCAGAGCACCACACAAAATGAGATTTCCTCCTAGCATCCACCAATGTCAGCAGCAAACCTGCATTTCCCTCCTCTGCTGTGCCTCCATTTAATGTTTCCTACTACACCAAAGCCTTAGGAAGTTTAGGGTTTGTTGTTTTTTTTTCCCTTCAAGTTTGTTTAACTTAAAGCTGCCTAAAGAATTACAGCTGCAGGGAAAATGATCTAGGGCAGCAACTAAGGAAAACATTTCCTGTTGCAGTCTGAAATAAACCCCAGTTTGCCTCACCAGATCCTACTGTGAGAAGCTTGTGTGTGCTTCTAGTCAAAAGACAAAAGGAGTTGTCAAGGCTGTTGAGCAAAGCCCAGCTTCTGAGGGCTGCAGGTCAGTTATCACTGTGTGCCTGGGCTACAGGGATGGATTTTTTACCCAGGAGACATTTATAGCCAAGGACAAAGATTTCTTAGTAACAAAGGAAAACAAATCTAGTGAATTCTTTCTGCCTTGCTGGCCATGGGAACTTCTTCCCAGAGTTACTGTGTGGGATAAGGCAGGAAATTTTTATCTAGCTCCCAGAAGTAGCCATCAAAAACATGGGGGAAAAGCTTCTATCCACAAAAATGTCTAATTCTGCTTCACCTTCTACCTCACAAGTAATCTCATTCACATTGCAGGCACAATGGGCTAGCTTCTTTCCCCTTCTCTCCTGCCAGGCATGGCTCCTCCAGCTGGAAAAAGAGCTCTGCAAGTCTTTCTTGTCTTTGCCACTCCACATCTCAGTTCCCTTGACCTTGAAGCCAAGGGCACTGAATGTTGTTAGGAGCTTCAAAAAGCTGATTAAGTTACAGCATATGGGAGCAACCCAAGCTGCCCAATGCAAAGCAATCCTTTTGCATACTAACCACCAGCCTGGTTTTCAGGACAGGGTATTCTGGGTGCCTGTAACCAAGCCTTGCAGCATGGTAGGAACTCAGGCAGAACATCTCTAAATGCTCACAGCACTGTACCAGCAGCTCCTGACTCCTAGTCCTGCAGTGAGGCCAGAAATACTCAATGGATTGTGGAACAGATACTTGGATCAGATAGAGGATACGTGGGGCCCCTGGAACAGCAGGTGCACATCCCTGCTTTACTTGAAAATCCACCCCACCAAGCCCTTCCCCAGTGCACTGCACACCTACTATAGCTCTCCTCTGGTTTTGGGATGCCCTGACCACACTCTCTTTTGCTGTCCTACCTTCTGGAGCACAGAACTGCCAAGAGCTGTGCCTGTGCACTGAGCTGTCTCTGTTGTGTTTTGAATTGCTCTCTTCTGGGCTGTTTCACCTGAATTATAGACCTGAAAACCATGATTCCACCTCTCAGCTAAGTGGTATCTACTGTGTGTGCAAGACATAGAATCATAGATTTATAGAAAGGTTATGGTTGGACCTTTAGAGGTCATTTAGTCCAACTCCCCTGCACTCAGCAGGGATGCCTGATCAGGTTGCTCAAAGCCCCAACCAACCTGACCTGGAATGGTTCTAGTGATGAGACATCCACCACCTCTCTGGGCAACCTGGGCCAGTGCTTTAGCACCCTCAGTGTGAAAAATTCCCTCCTTCTGTCCAGTCTAACTCCCCTCCTTTAGTGTAAGGCCATTACTCCTTGTCCTAGACATGTCTGTACACAGAATTCCATGCAGATAGAATTGCACCTACAGTTATGAACCTGCTCCACCTGAACTGTCCATACATCATCTTATGCATGTCCATTAGTCACAGGTATTATGCTTCTGCATATATTCACCACCTCCCCTCCATCCCACCCCACCACGGAGGAGCTGCTCTCTGTACCTTGTCGAGGAGAGCATTCTGCCAGAGTCTGAACATCATCATGTATGTCCTGTCTCGAGCCCCAAAGGAAGTGAAAAAGTGCTGGATGGGAAGAGATGGAGAGAAAATCAGTTCAGAATAGGCCTACCCCCCAAAAAAAGAGAAGAAGAAAAGACAAGCCTCGTTGGATCACTTTCCACTCTCTCTGTAATACACTTCTTCCTTATGTCCAATCTAAATCTTTTTCAGTTTGAAACCATTACCTCTTGCCCTTTCACCTGTCTCCATCTTTCTTATAAGCCTCCTTTAAGTTCTGTTAGAGATGTGCTACTCTAAACCCAGATCTCCCTCACCCCACCTATGAGCTACCTGTGTCCCAGGCTCAGCCCAAGGTCTGCAGCAGCTCTTCCACCCAGCCCTTTTCCCTTGGATCTTCCTCCCCAGGCAGCAACAAGTAGTCAGTTTGGGAAAGATCCCATAACACACTTACATTCCCCTGCCCCTGGAGAGGCAGAGGCTTCAGGGCTGTACCTTTTCAGTGTCAGTGCAAACTTGGATGGCATTAGGAATGAGCCGTGCTGTTTTCTCCTTGGTCATGGAGCAGATGTCCTTCAAGCGAACAGTCAGCTGCAGAGCCATGCAGAAAGGGGCAGGCAGGAGAAGAACACAGGTAAGAGACAGACACTGAGCAGAAGGACCAGGGGCAGAGTGCTGCTCAAGCAGTGCTGGCAGCCTTACCAGTGTCTCCCAACGGAAGATGTTGCTGTAGAAGCAGATCCAGTTTTCAGAGAGGTAGAGGCGACCCTGCAGGAGAATGTCTCTCTGTAGAGCACATGAGTAATCTGTGGGTGGACAACAGAGGGTGATTTAGGAGCACCAAAAAGCAGAAGAGAGGACAGCCTAAAGGTGAGGATAAGCAGCACCATCAGGACAAGGAAGCTGCTTGACACAATCCTGCAGGAAGTCAAAGGCAGAGGCAGAAGGAACTGAGCCACAGCTGCTGCTCTGTCCACCAGGCTATGATTCCTCCTAAGGGCACGTCACAGACAATCTCTCTGACTGACTGCTGATCTTGCCTTGGTCATTCTGAGGCATCCTATATACATTATTTCCCTATCTTCATCTGTCTTTTCACCTTCTAGTGCCATTGGTCATTTCTCCCCCAGTTTCAGCATCCTAAACCATTTCTATTCTTCTCCTGGGATGTGCATCTCTCAGCAGAATGAGACATGGTGTGAGCTCACCAGTTACATAAGAGAGCAGATGCCATGCACTAGGCAGGCACATCAGCTGCAGGGCCAAAGCCTGCCCAGAGATGGCAAAGGCAATCATGTGTGAGCAGGGAACAAGGGGGAAGCTCAGCGGTGCACACATTGAGGCATGCAACCCTGACCAAAAGAGGGAACACTGTCAGGTTTGGGGAGCACTGTGGAGGAAAAGAGGCTCCTCAAATTATGAGAGAAGAGAGCCAAAGCTGATAGGAATCACTGCTGCTCTCCCTGAAGCCCACTAGGAATAGTGAGGAGGGAGTCTGTGTGTGCACCAGAAAGACTCCATGGGCTTGTTCCTCTCTTTGAAGATGAACAACCTGCATGGATGTGTGCTGGATTTCCTCCCCAAAAGCAGAGGCAGCAGGGGCTGCTCTTACCTACGATGAGGCGCTCCGTGTCGGGAAGCTGCTTGAAGAGTTTCCTGAAGTCTTCATTCCGTTGTTTGTATGTTGGACTCAGCACCTGCAAGTAACAGAGTGCCTGGTGAAGAGAGGGCAGGCATGAGCACAGAGAAAAAGAGTGGGAAAACAGGAGCACCTTGGTGAGGAGAAGGGGGACCAGACCAGCTGCCCTCACAAAGCAGGAGCTCCCAGCACAGCAGACAGACAAATGGGAGGATTTGGGGATTTAGTGCATTGAGTGAGAAAGAAGAGGAGAATCTGACTTGGAAGAGCAAGTACAGAGGAGAAGGGCTATACCCACATCTGCTGGGGTTGCTGCAGGAGAAATCTCTTCTCCTGCAATCCTAGACTGTACAAGGTATGACACATGCTCTGTTTGCAATGCATCAGCTAGCCAGCAAGCCCCAGGTCCCCCAGGAACAGCAGAGCAAAGGCCAGAACACAGACACTTCAGTCCAGCTGCAGCCCTGCCAGGGGAACCTGAATGCCACTGTCATCAAGAGCTCATCTTCATTCCTCTCTCCACCAAGTGCTCCACCTGGCAGTCAGTGAATACACAACTACCCACTGGTATAGTGCCAACACTCAGAAGAAGCTCTTACAGGGACTCAACCAGGCTTTGCTTCATCTGCACACACTTGGCCTCAGAGGAAATGGTGCTGTTGGCTGGAGGGAGACCAGGAGCTCGCTTCAGTCTGCTGTTCCCTAAACTACAGTGTGACTGTGTCCATCTTAGACCACCTCCTACACACCATGCCCATGCTGATAGCTGCTCAGAACAGCCAGAACATCTTTTGAAGGCAGAATTGACCAAAACAGAGGCAGGCACAGATTCAGGAGGCCTGTCTCTCCCATCTAATCTCTCATGTTCTTTCTCCCACAAACAGAGAGAAGGCAAAGCAACCTGGGGTACAACACTTCCCCTCCCTATCTTCATGTCTTCTCAACAACCCTCTGCTGTCTTTTCCAGCTGTGCAACATCAATATCCAAAAGCAGTATGGTGGAAACAGCCCAGAGGCTCCCAGCAAGGGCCTCCAAAAATCAAAGTGATACCAGAAGGTAGCTTCTGTTTGAGAATGTGTTGGCAGGAGGAAAATGACATTTATTTAGCATTAGCCTTACAAAACTATCAAATGCTGCCAAATCCAAGAAGGAAACACAGACAATCCCTTGCCTCCCAAAAGCATTCCCTCTTTCTCATTGAACTAGAAGCAATAGTTAACATCAGCTCAGCAGTTACTTGCCTCAGCCTCATGGGCCTGAAGGAAAGCATCTTGCTTCTGAATGAAATCTGCTAACCAGCAGATGACAGAAATATGAATTTTACTTACCAAACTTCTAGCCTGAACATCTGGAAAAGATTTTGGTCAGAGATGGGCTCCAGAAAGAGCCCAAGATTTCCTGGGACAAGCAAAGAGGATGGGAAAGGAAGGGAGAAGAGAGATTATACTCAGCTCTGAGCTTTGGGTTCAAGGCATTACAGCAACCCAACTTAGCCATGTGGAGTGGTGCTCCCCTCCTTCCCCTGCCTTAAGGGATGTTCTGACCTGGCTAAAACCTGCACCACCACTGATGCTTCTGCTTAGCACCACAGCATCTGCTAGAGCTGACAAACAGTTCAGTTTGGAGACACTCACAGCTGGAATTTCATCTGATCCACAGCTGACATTTTCTTGCAGGAAGTCACCAAGTCCCTCCAAGTCCCAGAGCAGACATGGCAGTTCTTGATCCAGCACAAGATCCCACAGCACCCCACACTCCAGCAAGGAATCCATAGTGTTCCCTCAGCACTTGCACAGCTCCTCGTGCTCCTAGTCAAATTCTGCTTTTCCTGCAGTCACCACTTCTTGTTTAGATTCAAAGTTGAAGGAGAGATTCCTCAGCTTGCCAGCAGTGTGCATGCCTTTCCCTACACACTCAGCTCTCCTGCCCTGGCAGCCTCTGTAGATCTGAGAGAGGGTTTGCCCTCCAGAGGACTTGGACAAAATGACTCATGAGAGTAAGTCTGCTGGCAGGCAACCTTTGTGCTCTTCTGCTCCAGTCTCACCAGCTTCTTGCTGTGGGCATCCCTTCAAGGAGCACAGCAGAGGTGCTGCCAGCCTGAGCAGTCCCAGGTAGGTCTGTGCAAGGCATCTACAACTCCTGACCAAGGCTTGAAGCTCAGGACTGTAACAGCTAGCAACTGGAATAGCTCCAACCACCAGGACCCCACTGGAGCAGCTGTAATCACAGATCTAGCCAAGCTTTCCACACTGCACAGGATGAATGAAGAGCTCAGACACTTCAGCTGTTTGGGTTTTGTTTTTCCTCTTTGAAACCAGAAAAGCAGTTTTCTTCTCCCTTCACTGTCTCAGGCTTTCCTCTCTGCTCTGAAAGGCAGCTCCAGGCTTTGTTACAGATCCTCCTGCAGGCAGGGGCTGGGGAAGATAGCAAAATGACTCCCACATGCTTGGAGTTACTCTAGCTGGGTAATTCTGTCAGCCAATGCCCTGCAGTAACCCAGCCTCAGCCCTGCCTCCCAGCAGATGTTTCCTGTAATGGAAAGTTGCTGGACAGAGTGTGCTGGGGGAGGTGCGAGGGGAGTAAGGAGAGAGCAGTCTAGAGAACATAGCCTGGAGGAACCAGCCCTGAGAGACACACACTGCTAGAAGGGCTCTGCTACTCCTAATGTGGATCTCTGAGCCCCTCCAAAAGTATAGCTCCTTCTAGCTTTCATTCATTAGGTCACTTTGGAAATGAAGAATAAGGGTTTCCTTCAGGCTCCAGCAAATAAACTCCCTTCAGGTCCCAGGCTGACTGTTTGGAGAGCTGGAATTCCCTGTATCCCTCTGCCCTTAGTGCCCAACCTCTCCATTCCTCTGCCCCAGCACTGAACTGCCCAGGTAAACAGCCACACCAGTGCTGCTCAGCCATGGTGCTGAGCCTCTGGAAACAAGGATACTGAAGGAAAATCCTCATTCTTCCTGTTAGAGAGGGCACACACATGTCCCAAAAAACCCCAACCCCAAAAACCTCTCCAGCCAAGCCCTGTTTCACCCCAGAGCCAGTGACTGCTGACTGGCAGGAGCTGCTGACAAGTTCTTTGCTCAGAGGCACCACGAGAGCATTGCTGGTGCTAGACAGCACACAGGTCTCTCTCCATTTAGCCCTGCTGGAAAGAAGCAGCACATCCATCTGCCACCCCAAGATGAGGGAACACCTCTGTGAGGTAGCTGCAATGCTTTACTGAGTGGCCCTCTTTGCTGGAAACTGCTTAGGGGGTTACTTCCAAGAGAAAATAAAACCCAAATCCCACCAGGATGCTTCTGTCTACACATCCCCCACCTCCCTGTGCAGGGATGAATGGCACAAGTCATGGGAAGAGCTAACCTGGAGGTGGGGACAGCAAACATTAACTCTAGTGCAAACAGAGAGAGACAGGACAGGATGGCACTGGGAGGGGTGGAGAGAAATGGGGAGAAAAGGGTGACTCCCCACGGGAAGATCTCCCTGATAACACACAAACAAACCCTCTGAGAGGGAATTTAAAGCCACTGTGGCTGGGGGATGGGATGGGACAGGGAAGTCTGACAACACAGGGACTTGTACAGCATATGTTACAGCAAAGAGGTGAGGAGGAGAGATGGCCAGAGGCAGAGAAAAGGGGGAAGGAACATCCACAACTCTTAACTCTTTAGGGAAGATTTACATTGATTCTGGAGAGAATAGGAAAAGTATGGAAAAAGAAGAGAATACATTCCCTGCCTGTGTGGGAGAGCTCACAGCCCAGTGACAGCAGGACTGCTCTGCTGATGAATGCCAGCAAAGATCTGGCCACCTGTCCCACAGTGTCTCTTCCAAACTCAGTCTGGTCTTTCAAGGTGTTTTTTTTTCCCCTTTTAGAAGTGAATGGAGAGCAGAGGAAGAAGTTTCAAAGCAATCACTTGCCATTTGAAGTGGAAAGTGGATTCAAGTTCATCCTCACACACCAGCTTGCACCAAAAAGCTCCCTTGTGATGTAGTGCCTGTGCACCACAGGAGCTGGTAATGCAGACACCTAACATCACGGCATGAAGGGTGAGAAACACCTGGCATTGCTCCAGAAACAGCTTGACAAAATGGGCACTGGAACTGCAAAGCTGATGGCATTGATTTCCAGAGAAGACAGGCTGGCTGTTCAACACCTTGCCACCTCACCTGGGGTTTTGCAGCAAACCCTGTTTACATGATTGCTGCTGCTGAGTCAGGCTCAGGCTGCCACACACTGGAAAGCTCTTTCTGATGTTTCCCCTAAAATGAAACATCATTTCCCTCTCTTTGTCTTCACAGGGAACATTCTGCTCTTTCCAACAGCTGAGTTTCCCTCCCCACTCTGGTTTCCATGAGGTCTCCAAGAAGGTACTTCAAGACAAGAGAGCAGACCAAGACCTGCAGAGGCTGATTGCTGATGGTGTTCAGTCCTGTGACCACTTGACCTCTCTTAAAAAGCTGCAAGTGCTGCTCAAAGGTCTCCATAAAGGTCCTTTGCCCACCATGGATTCTTAGCTACCTCCTGAACCCTAACTTTTGCCATCCCAAAGGTGTCTCTCCTTTACATGGCTCCCTATTTGCTTCTGGCTGGATTTCTTCTGAGGCTTTCACCTCTCCCAGGCCAAGCTGCCAGCTGCCCTGTGTGTCCAGCAGAGCTGAGCTCCTGTCCCACTCTGTGCCACCCTCAGTGCAGCCTTTGCTCTCCCAAAGACCAGTGGGGAGGTCTCTGCTCCTATTGATCTTTTCAGACTTACTAGGGTAGCAAATGTTTGTGGTGGTATTTAAGAACAATTTAAGACAATTAGTGTCTTTTCACTGTAAGTTTTTCCCCTGTAGCTAGACTCTGGGACTATCCAAAGGTGAAGAGAGGGTGGTCCAGGTCAGTTGTAGGAAGAAGTTGTAAGAAAACAAGCAGTCCAGCATGGTTGCAAAGAGAAGAGATGTGCCTAGAGAAACACAAAGGGAAGAGCACAGAGGAGGGCAGACCTTGGGATCCAAACAGTGAAACGAAAACCTCATGGACAGATATAAATCTCACTGCTTTGGTGTCAACTGTGTTTGCTCTAACTTCTCAAGATCATCTTACTCTCTGGCTCCAGGAGAATGCTCTGTAGATTCTCCTGATGCCTGGTGTCCACCAGCACAGGGACTACAGGAGGCAAGTTACAGAAGCAAGGCTTGCTGTAGAGAGGCAGCTAGAAATGCTGCAGGAAACTGGAGACATCCACCCGAATTTAGGATCAGTAGAAAGATCAACTGAGAGAGAAGCAGGCAGAAAACAACGTGGTAGACTTGCTAGGCTCAATGCCTCAACTGTGCACTGACCTCAAGACACAGAACCTGAAAGCTCCTCCATGCTCAGCAATGGGACCCTTCCCCCAAAGCCCAGAGAGAAAGAAAACAAAGGAGAGAGTTTTTACCCTTGCCAGCAAACTATCTCCAGTTTGTCTCTAATTTTCATGTTATCTGCTAGGTAACAAATTCCCCTACCAACCCCCACAGCCTGCACAACCTCCTCCCTCATGCCAGCAGGGAAAGGAAACACAACTTTCCTACCTCTCTAAGCACATCAGGTCTACAGAGTAAGTCTCATTCTTACTTCAGTAAGCAAAACTATAGAGAGAGTCTGGGTTTGAGGTCTACTCTTTTTTTTTTTTTTTTTTCAAAATAATAATATTAGGATTATTTTTAACATCATAAACTAATTCACAATAATTCCACATGCAAACACCCAAGTCCAAGGACAGATGCAAACTGCATCCTGCTGGCTAAGGTGACCTCACCCACAGCTGGCCAGCAAACTGAGGTTTACTCTGGAAGAACAAGCTCTTCTAAACCAGAGAACCCATGTCTGCAGTTCCTCATTAAAGGCTTGAGAAATAACTCAGGGGCTTCTCCTTTTCACTGCTGGAGAACTCAGCCAGCCCAGTGATGGTCTGCTCTTCCACCATGAGGACATGAACCCAAAGCAAATCCCCTGAGGTTCAATTTATTCATTCTCAAACTGATGTTCTTTGCTAACCAGTGCACCTGGACCAGTTTGCATTTGTCCTCTGGAAAGCAAAGCAGAGGAAGCACACTGAGACCAAGAAAGGGCAGGTCTGCCAAACTCATCCATGACCTTGGTTCACCCCTTTCCTCCCACTTCTCAATCTAGTAGGGATGTCAATCCCCAAAAGCACTGGTAGGGCTCAAGAGGAGAACACACAAAGCAAGAGAAGTTGGTAGCATCTTAAGGAAGAAGTAGAGAAGAAGGAATGGAGGGAGAGGGAAAAGGAAGGATTTCAACTGGCAAAGAAGGATACAGTGCTACAGGGACAAAAAGACCAGTTAAAAGCAGCAACAACTGAGGCCAGCTCAGAAAAGTGGCATTCTGGGCCTGTGTTTTTGTACAGTGCCTGGCACCCAGGGATGCTGAACTGGCACAAAGAATACTGTGCAGGGTGTTTGCTCTGGGTACAGGCAGGTTTAGGTAAACTGAAAGTAGGAGAAAGTGAGTAAAGGAACTTGTAAAGCTTTGTGAAAGCCTAGGCTCCTCCACAGATTCATTTCTAGAGCTGCTCTCAGTGGAGAAAGGAACAGAAGAATCAGAACAGTCCAAATGCCAGAAAAATCCTGCCTGGAAGGAGTTGGCAAAGAAGGGAAAGTGTAGCAAGGAGATGCATTAGCCAATTTTTAATGGCAATAACACTTCCAAGTAGGACTGACTGCCTTCCTGGAATTCTGGGGCCCATCCATCTTTCCACGTTGCTGCTTTTAATCTGGCCAGAGTGTTTCTTACTCTACTAACATGGTTTGGTTTTTGTTGTCTAAAGGAAAATAATTGGGAGGGGAGGAACCACAAAAAACACAGCCAGTGCTTACTCTCCGGATGTACTGTCTCTCATGCTGAAAATACATGGAGGAAAAACAAGAGAACAGAAAGATAAGAGAGAGAGAGGACACAAAAAACACACACAAGAGACCCACAGAAGCAGACCACAGCAAAGCACCATGCAGCAGGGGAAGGACCTCAGCAGCTACAAGCAAAAGCAGCTCTAGCACAAGAGCAGAAGTCACCTTTAGCTGAGGCCACAGATTGCCAGTTTTGCAGCAGCCTGCTTGGGTCTGTGCATCTATCCAAAGTGCCTCTGCTCCACCCTCCTTTCTCTGTCACTTCTCCACCAGGTTGGCCTCCTGTGGGCTATATTTCCTTTGTAATGCCATTGCCTCTCTGCTTCTCTCTGCCTCTGAGAGCGTGTCTACTAATCTGAGATCATTGCTACTAATCCTGGTGCCTCTCACACATCTGGTCCAACCTGACCAGGCTCTACCAGCCACAATCACTGCTTCTACTGTCTCAGAATGCAGGGAGGGTAGGTAGGAACAGCTGCTGAAGGTGGGATGGCTGCTGCACTTGCCTACAAACCCACAGCACTGCTGGCATCTACTTGAGAGCGCTCGAGGGGTGAGGGTGCAACCATGCAGGAGGGACAGGGAAGGTGGAAATGTGCACACCACCAGCTTTGTATCAAAGCCACTGCCACTCTGCTTGAGGAATGAAAATAAGGTGAAGGCAGAAGCAAAAGATAGTTGGTGTTTCTGGGAGGTCAACAGAAAACAGTTCCTGTCCCCCCCCACAGCACCCTGCGAGATGCAAAGGGTTGGCACGGTGGCAGCTTTCTTTGTCACCACATCCAGAGCAACCCTGCTGGGAAACTGGAAGGTACCAGGATGTAGAGATCATCAGAAGAGTGACTGCAAAGAGAAAGCTTTTTGCTTTCCCTCTCTGGCATCCTGTGCCTCAGCATGTCAGTCCTCCTTTGCCAGTTCTGAGCCATTTCCATCCCCTCTGGAAGTGGTCAGTCTGTCCCCATTGCCACTGCAAAGCCCCTTTGCACCTTGCTCCCAGCCCACAGTGACCCAGGGACAAGAGAAACTGGAGTACTTACATTATACCAGCTCTGGCTTTTCTGTAAGGACAAAACAAAACAAAAAAAAGCATTAGTCAGCACAGAGATCTTAGGATCAAACAGGAAGATTGATAAACTAGGTCCTATCTGGTTTGTGTAATTAGTGAAGGTGGGATTAAACAGAAGAGCTCACTGGATTTCCCAGTGTGGTTTAACACAGTTATTCCCAGCTACAGCAACAAAGAACAAATCCAGAAGCATGTATCCATCAGAGGAAACAACTCAGGCTAATGTGTGCATGTCCACATGCATGCACACCCCCAAAACCTCTGTGTGCATGCTGCCAGAGCTTCTGAGGAGCAGCAGCACCTGAGCAGCAACTCATCCTCCTGGCCAGCACTCCTGCTAGAGGCTTCCTTCTTCCACCTCTGCTGCCTAGGTTTGACCAAAATCACATTGCAAATCAGCCCTCAAAGAGCTACCAGGTGGCAGGGACACAATTTTTCCTCACAAAAGCCATCAGGCAGAGCTTTCAAGAGTTTTAACAGGGAGACACACACACAGAGCTAGGAAATTGCTAGAGGAAAGCCACTAGAAAAACTGAGCAAGAAAATTTAAAAAAAGAAGCTTTTTTAATTTTTCTCCAGTGTTTTGCATCATCTGCATATGTGATTTCTTGTTTTGCCCTTATGATGGCATTTCAGATGGTTTGAGGGGACAGGCCACATGTCACAGTGGAGCCTAGGAAGGAGCCATAGCTCAGCTTGGACAGTCACACTTGGCACTTTGCAGCTGGAGGTGAGCTTGATCTGCACAGAGGAAGAAAGAAAGAAGCTTCATACTCCCACTCCAGTCAGGTTGGCTTTCCAAGGTCAGGACACTGAGCAGAGCTGACAGAAAGTGTAGGCATCCCCCCAGTTTAGGGTGGATTCACCTCAGGGTAGCAAAGCTTGGAGGCACTCCAAGGGTCAGCTACAGTGCATATTGCCAGGGACATGGTCTGCCAGCAGCCACAGAGCTCTGCCTTGTCCCCAACTCCCAACCACCAGCAGTCTCATAGACATGGACAGAAGCAATAGTTCTTTCTTTGAGGTCATCCTGCTTCTGACCTTGGTCTGGGAGTACTTTTCACAGCTTTATAGCCAGCCTTGAAACAGTGCTTGTGGAAGATTCACACAGCGAGTGAAGTTCATCAGCACAGAAACACAGAAGCTACCTGCACTGGGATAGCCCAAACCAGGAACAAGGACCTGCAGGATGTTCACCACACGAAAGTAGCACCAAGACTGGAGCAGAGATTTCTTAGTCCCCCAGATCTCCCTGCTTTCAGTTGCCAGTGCTCCCTGTATGCCACTGCAGTAGACAACCTCACTGACATCTGGATCTCGGCCACAGAGCCAACACTTCCAAGGATACCTCAGGCATTGCTGCCAGTGTCTCTGATAGCAAACCTCACAGTAACACACCATATACCACAGGCCAAACTACTGAAGTTTGACATTAAGAAGAGGAACACCCCTAAGGCCTTTCCCCAAACACTGAGGAAAGGATCTGGATGGAAGAACTGACTCCACTGTATGGTTCATCAACTAACGAGAGGAATTTCCTCTTGCTTCCTACACTGTTCCATACTTAGCCAGAGCCTCCATTCATTCCAGGTCTGGTTGAAGTCATCCTTCTCTAATAATTGCCTTATGCAATTCAGCCTATACTAGGAAAAAAACCATCAGGGGAATTCATTTTAATCCAGGTACCACCTTGTCCTCAGGAGCACAGAGTCTAAGATGGAGTGATTCTCCTGCAGATTTGTTTGGCCATCTGGCTGCCTTAAATGAGCAAAAAGCAGAACTCAGAAATTCCTGAGGGGAGGGAAAATTCATTAACAAACTACAATTGGCAGAGAGACACAACAGAGACACTTGTGTCTTCCAAAGCAGGGTGCACGTGCTGTGGTGGCAGCACACTGCAACCAGCCTGCATTGCCCTCTGCTGCACTAACTGCTGCAGCTCTTCTCTGCTCCTCACACTCCTGTGTCCCCAACGTGCAGAGCTCTGCACCTCCTCCTTTCTGAAGCTCTTCCACACAACTCTACTGACATCCAAGCCTCATCTTCTGCCTCCACCAAGAGTTCTAAGCATAAGGAGATTCCTTCCCTCTGGTCCCTGTTCTGCAGGTAGAACAGACTGCAGGAAGTCCAGAGAGAAGGGAAGGGAGGTGAATTATCTGAGTCCTGCAATCTATCTTCAGTTGTATTTACCTTATTTTAGTTAACTCATTGAGTCAGAGCAGAGGGAGATGTGAGCTGTGGAAATCAAGAGACACTATAATGGAGGGGAAAAGGAAAGAAAAAGGAAAAAACATGTTCTTACTTTGAGCAGGTTAAGTCTGTCATACTGGAAAAAGAAACCATAAGCATTAGAACTGAAAAGAGAAAATAAATAAGTAAGAGAGGAATGGAGTTGCAGGCGGAAGTGGGAAAGAAGTGACTGAGTTGCAGAAATGATGCTGTATGAGCAGACACCACAGTTCATAGTTACAGGGGGGCTGGAAGCAGGATGAACTCAGGAGGAAAACAGGGTATTTTCTCTCGGCCTTTAATTAATAGAGTGTTGCCTCTGAATTATCACAGGTTAATGATCTCCTATTTGCAGATACTGCTAGGCAAGGCTACACCTTTGCAGTGCAGATGGGAAGCAGTGGATCACAGGGAAGCTCACCCTGCTAATCTGATGCTAACAGAAGCTTCCACCTTTCATCATACAGGGATCAGGATCACAACTCACTCCTACATCCTGTTGCTTCCTGGGGAATGGAAAGCTTTTTTCAAGTGAATGATATGCCATAGAGCTCTAGAAGGATCCCTAAGTCCATTTGGGGAACAGAGGCACAGAACCAGGGTGAGGGTAGAGCTCAGAATGGACTTCAGAGCCCTCTGCCTGGCCTATGTGCTTCAAAATCAATGTTCTGCACCTAGCTTCTAAATGCCTGTGGTCAAATAACTCACAGAAATTGAGGAAATGTATCCCAAATCCCTTACCCCAGTCCAGAAAGACCCAAATTTGATGACTCACTACCTAAAGGGGGATTATACCACCCAACAGGAAGGGTAAATGAGAGGACACAACCCAATCTTCTGCTAATCACACACTGAAAGGACAAGGTGCAACAGAATAAGCTGCAGTAAGGGAAATTCTATTCAGATAGAAGGAAAAAAAGCCTGTTCACTACAGGAGTGGTTAAGCACTGGAGCAGTTGCTCAATGAGGCCTTGGCATCTCCAGCCTTGGAGGTCTGCAAAAGAGGTTAGACCAACCCCTGACCTAACCACATCAGACCTGCTTTGAGCAGGGGCTTGGACTAGAGACCTTCTGAGATCCCTTCCAACCTAAACTGCTCTACAATCTCCAGGGCCTACATCAAAATTCACATTTCCCCCCCAACCTGATATTTATCCTCAGCATTCATTATAGCTATAGACAGTAGGAATCAGAGCATGGTTGGAAGGGACCTCTAGAGATCATCCAGTCCATCCCCCCTGTCAAAGCAGAGTCAGCTTGCACAGGATGATGTCCAGATAGGTTTGGAATGTCTCCAGAGAAGGAGACTCCAGCACCATCCTGGGCAGCCAGGGCCAGTGCTCTGAAGAAGGATCTGAAGGATTTACAATGGAGAGGAAACTGCTTTTATCCTTGGGTAAGAGCAAAAGAATTAGAAATATGTATTTCATTATTGGTTGCTAGAAAAAAAAAAAGGGGTTGTGGGGCTTTTGGGGGGTTGGTTTTTTTTTGTTGTGTGTGGGGTTTTATGTTTTGTTTGTGGTTGCTGTTTTCTGACTTCAGAAAGCTGTTCCAGAAGCAGCACTGCTTGCCAGTAAAAGCCTAAGGCAGACTTACAGGTATGTTTGGCCCATGCCACACACTGGTGGACAGCATGGAAAAGGAAAAGCTCCAGAAAAGAGTTCCTGGAGATGTCCTCCAGTGCTTCCCAACTCCTGGTGCAGCACTCCCTCTGATGGCAGCTCTGCAGCACAACCAACACAAGGGACACAGGAGGGCAAGGGACTCCAAGCACATCTGGCAGCAATTGTACCAACACAGCAATAAACTCATGGGCTCAAGCTGGTTCATTTCATTAGGCTGGGAAATCAGATCACTCCTCTTGCAGGAGATGGGTGGGGAGAGGAGAAGAGGCTGAGAAAGGAGAGGTTCAAATCTCTGTCCTTAAGGTGTTTGCTCCTAACCTCTCCCTGTCTTCAACAGATGCAATCATCATCTATGTGGAGAGAATCAGGGGGCTTATGACACCAGAGTTTGCTCACTTGCACCAGAGAAAGCCACCTTGTAGGGCACACAAAAGAGATCCAGCCTTCACCCTGCTTTAGGCAGACCTGTGCAGACCTGATGCAGGCTGGCAGAAGTCATGCCCCAGATCTCCTCATCTGAGGTCCAATTCCCTCTTGTTTCTCTAGTTATCTTGAAGCTGTTGGGTGTTTTCTTTCAGACAAGCAAGGGGCTGGCTGCAAGCACATCACAGCACCACTAGGTATGCATCCTACACATAGATCACTCTCTTCCAGGGCTCTTCCCATCAGTCCCTCTCCATAGCTTAGGCAAAGTGCCTCCAGTTGATGACAGCTTAGCCATGACCTGTCCTGACCCCTACACCTCTACTCCCCAGCAGTCCTTTGAGGACTCTCTGCTACTCCAGACCTGCTCCACTGAACCTCTTTCACACCTCACCTGACACATCAGTCACACAGCTCTCCTTTGTGGTTATCCAAGCTACAGTTACCAAGCACAAGACAATATACCTAAAAAAAAAAAGACATAGAGAAGCTTCCAGCAGACACCAGCAATCATGCAAGGTCAGGCTGCTTACAAGAGCCATTATGGCCAAGGAAAACCAGTAAGCCAGCACTGGAGACTTCACTGCTCTCTGAGAACTTGCCTAGAATGAAATCTAAGGAATCAACTAGGGAAAGGCCAAGGCATTGATTGTGTAGGTCATGAAGCCTTCCAAGCCATTCTGGTTCTCACTTTACTTGTACACATGTGAGAATGCCAACAGCCTGGCAGTTTGTCCAGTAAGCATCTCATCTGCATCTCTGACTTTTACACTCTTCTGAGGGTAGCAGAGAGATGCCAGATCAAATCTCACATGAGCTTATCTCCAACCCAAGCACCCACAGAGGGATCTTCTACTTCTCACCTTTCAGAGCGAGCCCATGAATTCTCACAATTCATTTGGGACAGGTCTGTTCTAAGAGGTTTAAAAGCTGGGTTGATTTGAAATCACTGATCTTTAATATTTGCATCACACAGAGAGGCAAGGCAAGCAAGGGCAGTAAGCTGAGATCACTGGCCGGAAAACTGCTGGTCATCACCAAAAGCAGGTAAGAAGTTACAGAGATCAACTCTTGGTTCTGGAAAGGTATAAGGTAAGAAGAGAGAAAAGAGAAGGGAACATGGGTTCAGCCTACCAAGCCAGGAACAAAAGACAGAAGCTCACTTCAAAGGAGAGGGAAAACAAACCTTATAACAAAGGCTAAAATTAGCTGGAGGTAATTGAAGGAGTGTGATGAACACTGCTGGCCAGTTCTCAGCCCACACCATGTGAGCAAATATTAACGAGATGCCAGTGACAGAAGTGAATCCAGCTTCTGGGCTACAGGCATGGGGCTGAGCTCTTGCTGACATTCTCACAGCTGCACCAGGAGAATGCCTGCCTGGGGACATCACTCACAGCCCCACAGGGAGGGTTTCTGAGTGATGGGACAATTCTACAGTGGGGGACAGGAGAGAAAAAAGAAGGCTTACTTTGGAGAGGCGCTTGTGTGACTTAATCGGAGAGAGAGCATGCAGGAATGAAAAGAGAGAAATTAAGGAAAGAAGAAAAATTACCTTGCAGAGCGAGAGAAGGAAAACCCACAAACCCCACAGAAAGCATCATTTCCCCCCTTTCCTTGTGAAAATCACCATGAATTAAAGTCAAGGTTTAATATGGAATCATTGAATGGGTTGGAAGGGACATTTAGAGGTCATCTAGTCCAACCCTCCTGCAGTCAGCAGGGAGATCTTGATTTAGATCAGGTTGCTCAGAGCCCCAAACAACCTGACCTGGAATAGTTCCAGGGATGGGACATCTACCACCTCTCTGGGCAACCAGTTTCAGCACCCTCAGTGTAAAAAAATTCTCCCTTACATCTAGTTTGAATCTCTCCTCTTTTAGTTGAAAACCATCACCCCTTGTCCTGTAGTCACTGTGCTGATCAAAATTACACTCCATGGCCTTAAAATCACAGCACTTCATGGGCCAGGGCAACACAACTCATGTCTGTAATTCCTCCTTACCTAGGACTTCATTGTCCTGACTGTGTGCCCCGCATCCTGCCTGCATGGCTCATGTTTGGGGACAGACTGCTGGTGCCATAATGCACCCTGGGGCAGGGTCTGTAGGTTACTGTGTGCACAGGAAGCAAGTCTAACCTCGAGGGCAACTTCAGAACTGACAGGTCTCAATGATTCATCTTGAAAACACCCTTCCCCCCATCTTTTGACCTCACATGCTCCCCTCCTTAGTGGTGGGAGATAAGTTCAGCTCAGTGAATCCTCTGCTGCCAGCATCCACAAAGGGAAGTAGATGAAGAGTTCTTGTGTATGGGACACAACACAGCAATAAACTGGGCAAAGATCTAACAATTCATTCCACACAAGCCATTAGAGTTATGCCTGTGACACTGTGAACTTATTCAGGATGAAATATTTCACTTGAAAAATACAGAAAAACACAAGTGTTCCTGACAGCTAACTGTCTCACAATATGTCACTGACATGAGCTTAAAACCAAAGGGTATGTTTAGCTCCAAGGCCCTCTTGGTATGTTTCTCCAGGTCCCACTGCTCACAAAAGACTCAAGAGTCACCAAACCTGAAACCCTCTTCCTCAGCACAGCAAAGACCAGACTCTTTCTAAGACAGTTCAAAGACACAATATCTTCTTAAGGAAAGCACCATCCACTCTGGCCAGGACAGTCATAATACTGCAGAGCTAGGAGGCAATGTGCAGAGGACAGGCAAACTGATTCTGTCCATCTTGAACCTCATCTCAACAGGATTTAGACAGGACTGGAGAAATGGCTGTCTGCACAGAGGAACCTTTATTTCTCCACCACCCCTCCTGATCCAGATGATACAAGCAATTGCCACAGCTGATTTTCAGGGTCTTTCTCATAACCACAGAGCCTCTCAAGGACACAGGGTCTCAACTGCTAAAAGGTTAGTCTATATTAGCCATTATGGAACTGCACTACAAGCCACCAGCAACTCACGAACTCGAGTCACTGGAAGGATGATACAGTTCTCCTGAAGCCTGGCCTACACAACTGGCTCCCAGTTAGGAGACCTTTTGGAAGTATGATGGGGAAAGAAGGAGGAAACCTTGCCAGGGAATAAAAAGGCACAAGACAAAGCCAGACTATTGCATTAGAGCACTGAAGAAGTGAGGACCCATGCCCATCTTGGCCAACACGATCTGCTCGCTCCTCACCTTGGAGTTCTTGGGGCCACTGCGGCCTGACTGGGAGGAGCAGCTGCGCTGGACACCCTGCTCCGGCGTGGAAGGGGATTTGTCTGACGAGTGGTCTGAGCCTTTCTCCACCATGGTGTCTCCTTGGGAGTCCTGCGGCGTCGGGGAGCGGGAGCGTTTGCGCAGGATCGGGGAGCAGGCAGGGGTGCTGCGGTTTGAGTTACTGGCAGTACTGCAGAGAGAGAGAGAGAGAAAGGTTCATCAAGGTCAGCTTGAAGGGATAGCAACTGCAGCCATGCCCTGAGAGGGAGCATTAGCCACACATGTCTCCTCCAGCACAGCAAACACATCTGGCTTCCTGGTGCCATGCGCCCAAGGCCACACTCAGGGCTTCTGTCCCCAGTAAAATCAGGCTCTAGACAGTTACCATGGACCAGTAGCAGAGGGAACTACAAGAGCCTGCCAGGGGCTCTCTCCACCCCACTTCAACTCATCTGTTGTCAGATGCCTAGCAGAGTGAACTCATCCTCTCCTGTTGGCTACAGGGTTAGAATTATCATCTGAGCTTAGAAAAACCTAAGCTGACACTCAGGAATAAGGAGATGTCAGTGTGCTCTCAACACAGCCCCAACTCTGTCCCTCCTTTATTTTCCTTCAGCAAGTGTAGCTCTCTCAGCAGGATGCACGGAAACAGAATCAGGTCTTTTACAAAACACTCCATTAGAGATCATCACAACTGGTCTGACAATCATACTGACAACAGATATAGAATAATAAAAAGCTACTTGTTCAAATGCCACCTAAACCCCATGAAGACCAGCAGGGTAATTCCCACTCCCTTTCAGCTTCTTCCTTCACAGCTCACACCTAACAGCAGCACATCTCATGAGTGAAGTATGCCTGCAGCATGCTGTGTCCTCCCTTGTCCTGGGCAAGACATAGCAACACTGAATACTAACTCTAAGTACAGCACAAGTGTCACAATATTCCAGCTTTAATCCCTCCAAATCATATTTGAAACAAAACAAAAGGCTGAGCAAGAGATGATCTGGACCATTCTGCCTGCAGCAGCTTTGGTATATCACAAAGTACATTTATCAGGGATTTTTTTTAGCTTATTGAAATGTACCAAAGCATCAGGTTTCTTCACAGACTTTCAGCTGATCCCATTAAAATGGGTATTTCACTTTTTCTGTCCTCCTGCTGCTACTTCTCCTGGCTAAGCTCAAGATACAACAACCCTGCACAGCTGCACCTAGTGTACCAACTGCAATTAGCAACTATGTGCACGTGCAGAAGGTGCTGTGCAAACACAACTAAGACCTGAAGTTATCAGCAATGCTTCCAGATATAGAAATGGGTTTTTATTGCCATTTCTATGACTAAGCACTCTCCGTTTTGAGGCTGTATTGCTCCTGCTCTCTTATTGCTGATCTGGTATTACCCAGACTTTCCTCAGTCTTTGCCCCAGCGTGCTTGATTCAGCATGAACTGGTTTATGTGAGAGATCTCCAGAAGTACAAGGAAAGAATTTGAAGCCAATGTCCCTGAGTCACACACCACTGCACTAATTCTGTTTGAGAAGATGTGCTCCTTTTTCTACTACAGCTCTAGAACCTGAGTTTCTCAAGCACAACCTCCTCCTCGTCTGCAGTTCAAGTGAGTTCACATTCACAGGTTTCACTTTTGAGTTTCAGCTTCAAGCAGCTCTCTAAAGACCAAGTCAGAACTCAGGCAAGGCTCTGCTTGCTTTCAGGTCACAGCTGTGAAGGAGCACTGAAGTTTTACTGCTCCTGCAGTAAAGCACAGAACAGCCAGTTCAAAGCCAGGGTGCAGCTGCACCATGTGCACCTGACACTCAGATTAAACCTGCTAAAAAGTTTAGTGCTCGTTCACTCAACTTGTAATCAAATGACAAATAAGACAAATTTTGCCCTTTGTGGCCTGCAATAAATAGATTAATACTACTAGCTCCACTACACACACACACAGAGGCATGGAAGCTACATCCTCTGTTTCCACACTCTTGAGCACATCCATGCTCCAGAACTGACTGAGCACATCCAACACAGATCTGCTGAGCACTGTGGAGGCCACTGCAAGCTCCTCAGGTGGGTTTTCCAGTCACACCTGAGTAACCCACACTGCTGTACCTACACAAGAGCAGCATCAGCACTAACCAGCTTAAAGCTGCCATCTATATATGTTAGTCCAGGCTCAGGTCACACTTACTGCAGCCACACGTATTGGTGCCAGCTCTGACAAGCACAACCTCAGGCAAACTCTGGCCTCCAAGTTCATTCTGCAGTCACTTAGCATCCCTGGTAAGCTTTTAAAAGCTAAATCCATCCATATATATTGTGTTAGCTCCATATGGATTAGCACCTTGGCAGAAATAACCCTTTGCAGAGACGAGATTTAGACTCAATATAAGGAGGGAATTTTTCACACTGAGGGTGGTGAAGCACTGGAACAGGTTGTCCAGAGAGGTGGTGGGTGTCTCATCACTGGAACCATTCCAGGTCAGGTTGGTTGGGGCTCTGCTCTAGTTACAGGTATCCCTGCTGACTGCAGGGGTTGGAACAGATGACCTCTAAAGGTCCCTTCCAACTTTAACCTTTGCAAGATTCTAAATAGGAAAAAAAAAAAAGATAGTTTCAAGGGTGCCTTCTGTGGCTCCTCCTTAAGTAAGTGGCAGAGCTGCCCAAGCTCAGGAGGTCTGAATCTACCATGTACTAGCTGATGGCTGGGCAATGCTGAATTATTCCTCACACAAAGGGCGTGCAGAGAATGAAGGACATGAAGAGGCTGTTCATTCAGCCTTTCACCTCTCTCACAGCGAGCTGAGAGGTGCACAAACCCCCCAAGGGCTGCAGCTAGCTCCATCCCACTCACCTCCCCCTGCCCTGAGCCCTCCAAAGTCCTCGCGGCTCCTGCTCAGTCCCTGAGGTTTGAATCCAACCCAAGGCAGAGCCATGACGAACGCTTTCTGCAGTTGCCACAGCAACCCAGGCCTGCAATTGAACCAGCAATCCAGGCCTGAAATGCCAAAATGGCTTGACCCACTTTGAAAAAAAAAAAAAAAAGGGAAAAATAATAGTAATAAATAATGCTTTAGAGCCCTCATTGACCAGAGAGCATTCAGGGCCTCCCACAGCCCTGCAGTGGAGCCTTGAGCACATGTGACAGATGGAGCGAGGGACAGAACACAAACAAGGCCACCAAAGCAGCAGCCCCTGCCCTGCTCCTGGGTGACATCCCTGGGTGGGGTGTCTGAAGGCACAGAAGGCAGCGTATGTTGTCTTCCTTTGTGTTCCTGCTAAGAGAAGCACCTCACCTTGTGACTGAGGCTGCAGTAGAAATGACATGGCTAGGAAGAGGCCAAACTCCATTTGGACATGTGGAGGAGAAGCCTTGATGTCTGGAGCAGGGTAGTGAAGAACTGAGCTTTTCGATCCGTGACAGAAAAAGAACAAACATTTGGCAATGTGCAGACACCCTGCCCTGGACACTCCACAAAGCAAGATGCACAAAGGCCAAACTTCCTCCTCCAACAGAGTATTTCCAGTAAGGATTTGGACCAGGCAGTGAACAGAGGCTTCAGCAAGCAGCAGCTTTTGGGAATGGCTACAGCCTCTACTCTTTGAGCTAGGCTTGGGATTCTTACTGCTATCAAAGCACCCTGAGGACTCTCTGAAACACTCGAATGGAGAACCCAACAAGAAACCTGACCTTCTCCAAGTCTGCTAAATAAGCTGCAGATGAATAACATTGAGACAATTCTGAATGGACATGGAAGTGTGTCCACCCTGTGAGATCTTCTGAAATAACCACTCTGCCTGACACTACAACACAGCCTTCCCTGGCCTTAAGAGAAGAAGCCTGCAGAAGTTCTTCTCCAAATGACACATGGCCCAGCAGCCACTCTCCAGAGGAGAACTGTCACAGCACCTGTGACTGCACTGCACAGCAGCAGTTTGTCCTCCTGCTCTCAGGTAGAGACACACACAGATGACATGCAGCAAATCCTTGTGAATCTGCCAGATACACATCAGAATTTAGCCAGAAGTAATCACTAAGTCATCAAGAGCACCAAAGGCTTTGTCACAACAAGGTGAGCTCATCTAAACAGGGGACAGCTTCAGACACACAATCCTCCATGCCTGCATCAGCATCTCAGGTGGCAGGAACAGATCAATGGCCCTATTTCCTGCATGCTATTTCTAAACCCCTTGGACCTCCTTCCCAGAAAGTCCTGATCTAGAAAGCTAACAAGTCACACAGTATCACAGTATAGATTAGGGGTTGGAAGGGAACTCGAAAGATCATCTAGTGCAACCCCCCTGCCAGAGCAGGAGCACCTAGAGCAGCTCACACAGCAATGTGTCCAGGCAGCTCTGCAATGGCTCCAGACAAGGAGACTCCACAGGCTCCTGGGCAGCCTGGGCCAGTGCTCTGGCACCCGAACTGCAAACAAGTTTCTCCTCGGGTTAATACTAAACCTCCTGTGGTCCAACTTGCTCCCATTCCCTCTTGTCCTACCATTGGATGCCATTGAGCAGAGCCTGGCTCTTTCCTCCTGACACTCACCCATAACATATCTGTAAACATTAATCCACCACCCCTCTCAAAGGAACTTGTTTTGCTGGAGTAAACATGAGGTTGCTCACATCCCCCTGCAGCCCCTAGCACCATACTAAACTACTCCAAGACCCAAATCTGAGATTACCAACAGCACTGCAAATGTTGGGCTGAGTTCTGCAAGGTGCTGAGCACTGTGTCTCCAAACCAGCAAAGAATCAAAGCACATATTTAACTCTGTATGTCTGAAGTCTAGGGGCTGTGCAAATAAAGTCAAGCTTACATGCTTCCCTCAACAAGAATGAAGGAGATCCTCATGCATGGAACAGAACTCTACTGATAAAATCTTGAGCAGGGAAAGCTACGGGTCAAGAAGGCACCTCAAGGCTGGCTGTAGTACAAAAAGAGTTAATTCTCCTCAGAAGCAGCTAGCAACAGGGTTAATTAGATGCCTACAAAGATACTTTTCTGTGACAGAGTCTGACATCAGTGGAAAAAAGATGAGATTCAGAAACTCATTATGCAGTCTACCAAACAGCAAGCAGATGGTAACCACCTCTGAACATCACCAACCTACAGGCCCTTCAGATTGATAGTTCAAGAATGAAAACATCCATATATCCTCAAGCAACTCCCTGGGCTTGCCACTGCTCTACAAGCAGTAAGAAAATGCAGGTGTTTTAAACAATCCATTTTTAACAGAGAACTCCATTCTTGTCAAAGATTTGCTGTGATTACTTTGAGGTTTCACAGAATGCTGTCCTCCTCCTCTGACATTCAAGAGCACCTTTACATATTCATGAGAGAAAATTAATGCAATTAGTATGCCTCAGGGGATTAGCAAAATCACTGCAAGCAGTTGGGAAGGAATTTGCCTTCTGCCCACACACAACACTGCAAGGTTGGTCAGATGCATTATTAACAATGTCATTGTCTTGCTGTGAATCATCTGATCCTGGTTACCACTAGACACAGACTGTCAGCCCCGATGGACAAATGCTCTGCTATCTTACAGAAACTCCCACTGTGCTGTGTTTGGAACAACCCCTCCACTACTCCCTCCAAAATCCCCCCAAAAAGTTGGAAACTCTTCTTCCAAGAAGGCAACAGCCCTAAATTAGGAAGGATCATTATTCTGCAGAGCCAACACATGTTATAAATCAGACACTAAACCCCTCCATCACTCACTAATGATTCCAATTCTGTTTGCTCTGAAGGATGACAAACCACATGGAACAAAGCATGATGGATGAGACAATGACATGTGGGAAGCAAGAAAGGGGAAATAATGCAAAATGAGAATGTGACATCCCTCTGCAGCTGACAGCAGGTCTGCTTCAGACAGCAGGTCTGCTTATCAGTGATTTAGAGCCATGGCCATCTGCAGGTCACTCAGGCTATGGCTGTGCTTCCACAGGAGGAACAGACATGGCCTTTGTTTCCTCTTGTCATTAACAGCAAGAATTGCAATACCTGAGGCTGTCTTCAAAAATCTCCCAGCCTGGAGCTTGGGACAGAAGAAAGCATGCAAATCTTGGTGAAAACATCAATATAATAATGAGGAACACTGCTAAGCCATCTCTGATGTGAAGGAAAACTTGAAAAAGATAAAATTAAACTAGATCCAAGCATGTTGGTTTCAATCTCATTATTTCCAAGCTAAAAATCAGTGATTTAGAGACACAATGTGGCTGTCATACATCAATCCACATCCATTGTCTCAAGGGGGAGTGAGAAAAACACAATATAACACTTAATAGCTACTGATAAAGACTGAAGCATGGTTTTGGATGGTGTGATACAACTCCTAGATCACCTCAAGAAGAGCACAAGCCCTCTTCTTTTCTGCCCACCTCCTGCTATAACTTCAGCAAGGCTATGAGCATCCTTAATCCCCAGCACAGGTTGTGTTCCCTTGAACACAGTCCAATCTGGTTGTAGGGGTTTTATAAACCACAGCTTAGATGTCTAATGAAGCCTCACACCACAACTTAGCAGTGACAAACTGGGGGTGGACAGGGTTATTGTACATATCAGAAGCAGAAGACAAAGCTAGAGCTTTTACATCTTCCCACTCACTCCTGCTGCTCATCAGCATCAGCTTGCTTAAGTTAATGGAAGATGCTGTGATCTTCAAAGCTGGGATCAAATTGATTTCTTTTGTTCATCTCTTTACCATTCCAAACCCAACAATGCAACAATTCCCCATCCCCTCACCCTGATGTCCTCCAGGCAATCTCTCCCCTTTGCTCTAACCATGCAGCAGCACTGCCCAGCTGGAAGTTAAAAACAGAGAGGGTCAAGGGCTGCAGCTGATACTGGGAAGAGTCAGACACCCTCAGTGCAAGAGTCACATGCAGTCCTTTGTCCTGAGGACCTGGTTCAGGCTTGTCCCCACCACGTGACATGTTCTTCCTTGCTTTATCCAGCTTTCTGCTTTTCAGTGGCATGGGCAGTTGGAGGCTTCCCTTGCCAAAAGTTGGGCATCCTGAGGTGAAAATACATCTCTAAGATTGGGCTTGAAGTTTCCTTCCATCCTACTGAGCCAAACTGACAGCTCCATCCTAAATCTACCAGATGTGTGTGCCTTAAGTGAAGCAAGGAAACAGGAATTTAGCCTCTCTATTGAATCAGTGATGTCCCTGACGGGCAGGACAATGCCAGCCACCAGCAAGCTAAGGAAAAGCCATTTTTTAGTGAATGGGGATTCATCAGATTCTCACTGCCTATAAATACACACACACTGCAATGACTCCCTATTTCCTCTGCCAATAATAATAATAATAATAATGATGCAGCCACCTGTATAGACTCTGGAGGAGAGCCTGAAAAAGCAGCACAAACCAAAGCTCCCTCCCCATCACTGCAAACACATAATCACAGAGAGGAATGCAAAGCAGACCCAAAACAACAGTGTGCATGCTCCAAGCCCTTTTAGGCACAAGGGGAGCACATGGGCAAACAAAACCCACCCTGTTTCTACAGCAGCTTCGGTGAAGCACCCCAGCTTCCACCCCCTCCTGCTTCTCTCCATAGAGCCAGAGGTGAGGAGAGGAATAATTGCCCCTTCGGGGGGTGGGGGATGGGGGAGAGGGGGGAAAAGGAAGAGGGGAGAAGGGGGGGAAAGGAAGAGGGGGGGAAAAGGAAGAGGGGGGAGGGGGATGAAAGCTTGAAAAAAAATAAAAATAAAAAACAACAAACACACACAAAAATCCCCACAACAACAATCGGCTTTGCTCATGGGTTGTTTCAGACAATCGAAAAGGCTGCTTTAGCAATTCCACTGGCGGAGAGGTAAGGCGGATGCATCGGGGGAGAACAAGAGAAGGGAGAGAAAGAAAGAAAGGAGAGAAAAAAAAAAATACAGGAATCATCCTGTAGAAGGGAAGAGAAAGGAAAGCATCTCTGCAACATGATGTCACGCTGCCTGCTTTCAAGTCCCCCGACCACGAGCAGAGAGGAGCAGCAGCAACCAACATGGACTCCAGCTTTAATCTGCCTCAGCAGCGTGTGCCTGGGGCTGGCAGAGCCGCGGGGCTCGGCACACACACACACACAAGGACAGACAGAGCCCGGGGGGAGGAGAGGCATCGGCAAGAGGAAGAGGAAAGCGACACTAACCTGGTAGCCATTAGGGCTGCGGCGCGGAGCGGTTAGGACTCATTCATTCAGGGCCCCTTGAGGGATGGGGGGAGGGCGCTGAGGAGGGAGGGTACTCACCTCCGGCACCATCCCAGAGCCCCTGCTCCCCAGTTGGGATGATTATTTCCCCCCAGAGCCCTCTGTGCCCGCTGGCCCGGCCATGAGGAGGTGATGGCAGCAGAGGGGCTGCGCTGCTCTCCCCCTCGCCCAGCTCCGCCACATGCACACACACGCAGGCGCATGCACACGCAGCCTGCGCGCTCCCGCTTTACATAATGCAACCCCCTCTCCATGCCTCCGGGAGGGGCTAGGGTAGGGACAGCTCTTGCCCTTTGTCCCCAGCCCCCTCCATTGTACCTTGTCTGCTCGTAGACGCTGGTTCAGAGAAGTTGGGCAAAGCCACAGGTTAAGGTCCTACAGGTTGAGAACAATCCCATCCCTCCCCTTGTGTCCTGCACCAGGATCAGTCAGGCATGTGGGAGAAAGTTTCCCAACCTGTAAGCGTGTCAATGCAAGAACAGTGAAGGAAAATTAAACCCTAATTAATTAAACTGGTGAAGTGGATTATCTAAACTGAATTAAATGCTCCGAGGACACACACACTCCTTCAGAGCTGAGGTGGTCTCAACAGGGTTTAGCTTACCTCATAGCTAGGGAGGGTAATGTGGTTTCCTTTTTCATGCCTAGCCATGTGTAAACAGGCCTGGGATTTTTAAATGAGCATTGTCAAGCACAGTTTACAACTCTACAGCAGCATCAGTCCATGGTGTTGCTTTGGGAGACACACACTCCCCACGCTGTATCCCTACACACCTACTCATGGCAGAAAGGTTTCAGCCCCTCTCAAGGGCTCTCACAGTACAATATAAATGACGTAGGCTGAGGGATGAAAAAGAAAAGAGTAAAGCAATCAGCCAGCTTGCACTTTTCCTTACATCATATGAAATCAGACCTTGTCCATGAAAAGAAAGAATGTAGAATGGATCTGGGACAGCTTCCTGTACTAACACCCTTGATCTGAAGCACAAGTGTCCACATGTGGAAAAACTCTGGGCTATTTTAAGGCTTTAAAAGTGAAATAACTTTCCAGCATAGACCTAGAGAGGCTCCTACCAGTGTGGTACCAAACTAAATGAATCCATAACACAGCCTCAAGAGCTGGCAACAACATTTGTCTCTTCACCCAGTAATGTCCCAGTTAAGGCTTCAAACCTGCAAGCCCCATAAGGATGGAGCTTTCTGTCCCTGGGGAAATGCTCTAAAGCTAAGTTACAACTGGCAGTGAAGAGATAGAGCCAGATTCCACACCATCATGTTCTCACATGCACTGACCTTCTGCCAACACAGAACTCACTCTCAGTTTTGCAATGTCTTCTTCTCAAGACTTTGATCTTCCACTTATTGAACTATGTTTCAGGGCTTATGGGTAAACCTGGTGTAGTTTGCAACTGGAGAAATCCACATGTCTTGGGGTCCTCACCAAAAGCATTGAAGTCTTTCTCCAGCACAAAGCCAAGCATGAACCAGAATAAAGCAAAACCCTCATTACCCACTCAGAAAAGCCAAGGTGATCAGCAGAGCCACTATAACTTGCACTTTGACTTTTGGTTTCCATATGTGACCATTAAAAGTTTCAAATGCTTACAAAAGTTTGTAAACTGGTGAATTTACACACAAGCTTAAGGAAAATGACACCTAAGGTAGAAACTCTCCTGCTCCCTGTGTCCAATGCATAAGTAAACTTCCACCACATCCAAGGATGGTGTGATTCCTACTGAAATGCCATGTCTAGGCCTGTAGCTAGTTTCAAACACATGAACAATGTGGATAAAACAGGACAGGGTTCAGGTAAGTGCAGCAAACAATAAAGGCAGCAGCACTGAATCCATTCAAGGCAGACTGGAGGTCAAGGAAAAACAAGTTTGAAATGATCACAGAATCAAGAAGGTTGGAAGAGACCTCTAAGCTCATCAAGTCCAACCATAAACCTATCACCCCCATACCACTAATCCATGTCCCTAAGGACCACACCTAGATGTTTTTAAACCCCTCCAGGGATGGTGACTCCAGCACTGCCCTGGGCAGCCTGGGCCAATGCCTAACCACTCTTTCAGGGAAGTTTTCCTAACATCCAATCTAAACCTCCCCTGGTACAACTTGAGGCCATTTGCTCTTGTCCTCTCCCTGTTCACCCTGGAGAACAGACCTACCCCCATCTCCAAGCTCCTTGCAGGGAGTTGTAGAGAGAGCTAAGGTCTCCTCTCCAGACTAACCAACCCCAGTGCCCTCAGCTGCTCCTCACCAGACTCTGAACACCAGTGTGGTGACACTTGAAAGTGCAACAGTACCAAGGACTGAAAGCTGAACCTAGCCACATTCTGAGCAGACAAGAAGCACACAACTAACCACTGTAACGAGCTGAAGGGTTGATTCTCCATCTGTGGCAAACAATATCACATAAAGACTTGTATTTCTCTAAACACTGTTCTGTACCCCAAAGCAGAATCAATTCAGGCAAGTCTTACACCTCACATTCAGCAAGACTTAGAAGAGATCTCTGAATGGTCCCATTTCCTTTACAGGCTATGAATCTTTCAGTGTTTTTCTCTTATTGCTTTCAAAGATGTATGAAAATAGCTGGAAGTGTGATTCTCAGCCTCTACAGATGTTGATGTTTTGCCTAGTGATTATGAAGGTTTGAGCAAGATACTACTTTTCAATAGTCACATCAGACCCAAAGGCTCTGATGAAATTCCCTTTAATGGCTCCCTCAGACCTGCAAGCATGGAGAACACAGAAAGGCTCCAAAGCAGGTGATGAAGTGGTAGGATAGAGTCAATACATGAGTTTGAGACTCACCCTCTCTTTAGACTGTCAGGAGAGAAGATGAATCAGAAATTCTGCTTCCAAAGCACTAAAAGAGCAGTAGCAAACCCACAAGACTTACTTGCTCCTTAAGCTTATCTGGGATGGTTACAGGCAAAGTTATGAACAATTGAAATATCAAATCATGCTTTACAAAATTCAACCCAGAACTCCCAGAAGGACAATTACTCCTGTAAGCTTTCTGGCTCTTTGCAGCACCATCCATGTCACTATGGAGAGAGCTTGTTTCACAGATAACACTTGGATAATACTGCAGTGGCAAGAGGATCTTTAGGAGCCTTTAAGGAAACTCTTCTGGACATAAAGCTACAAGTTGCTGTTTTGTTGAAGAGCTGCAGAACACACTTTGTGTTGAGGAGGTTTCCTTGCACATGGTGTTAGAGAACCAAGCCAAGCACTAGGGCATCATTCCATGTGTGAAGGACAGCTTCAGGAGGGCTTGCCTGCTGAGCTATTCATGGCCTGACATGACCACACACCACAGGACTACCAAGCCCTGCAAAAAGGTGAAACATCATCCACCAGGAGCACTGCCCTCTGAGGATGCTCCAAGTCAGAGCATGCCTGTCTGTGGCAGTGTGCATGCAGCCAGCACAAGCTGTACCTGTACTGTCTCTGCCCTGGGTGGCAGGGCTGGCTTTGCCTCTGCTCTCTCAGAGGCAGCTGGAACAGAAGCATGCTCATGCATATTGCATCTCTCAGGTGAAAGGAAATGATGCACTGCCCAAGTAATGAAAGCCCGGGGCTGACAACAGATACACAGGAGACAGCCCAGGACCTGAAGGAGCAACAAGTGGGGGTGAGATAAGCTCTATAGGTAGCTAGAGCAATCTTACCCTTCCTGTAAGCCACACCAGTGATGTAGAAACAAACAGCAGTCTTTACAAGTCTGTCTGGGAACATTGTGCACCTGCATTTGAGCATACATAAGGTTTCTCATTTCCCCTTCCTTCCCCAATCATTCTTTATCCACTTTTAATACAATCTGTTTTAAAACACTAAAAGCCATTGAGAGAGTTATTCCCCAACATCTCTGCTTTTCAGCTGAGCTCAGAAGAGAACCAGGGCACACTTACACTTGTCTTCTAAAAGACATGCCAGAAACAAGAAAAACATCTCCTGAGGGATGGCTCAGTGTAGCACCACAACCTCAAGATGTGCAAGGAGGATTAGCATCAGTGAGTGACTGGATGGTAATTAACATTTTGCACGTGTAATTTCTTCTTTTCTCATACCATAAAAGCTGCTTTGCTCCCAGAGACACTAACTATGGATGTATGAGCTCTGCTCTTGAACACACAGCATTGAGCAGGGTGAGTTCTCCAACTGGGCCATGTGGTCCTGCTCAGACCATGGAACATCCTTCAGTGTACAAAACAGGAGCTACTCTTCAAACCCCACAGTATCCTCACCCTATTAAGCAATAAGGAGCATTCCCCAAATCCTTCCTTTGCCCCTTGCAGAAAATGGGCTCCTAGGGAGCTGCCAGATCAAGCAAAAATCTCTTTTTTAGAGTACTCTGAACTGACAATGGCATTTTCATGGAGCAGGATACAGTGGCTGCTGAGAGCCCAGGGATTCCTACAGTAGTGGGGGATGGATGAGGCAGGCAATCATCTGCTCAAAGGCATGGGGAGGAAGAGAACAAGGAGAGAGAGAGAGAGAACAAAGTGTCAACATCTTAACTGGGACACACAAAGAGCCAGTTCTTAGTAAGAACTTAATCCAGGATTAACAAGAGGTCAGCTACCTCTGCAAGGAGACTGCACTAAAAGGAGCTAATTAGCTCTCCTTAATTGCACAAAAGAAACCACACAGAATTCAAGACATTCACCAGCAGCAGATGCCACCTCACCCAGGAAACTGAGCCCTACCTGTTGCACTCAACATGATGCTCAAACAATCAGCACGTGGAAAGGCAAAAGCAGCAAAGGTGAAATGATGGGAGGGAGGAGGCTGCAAGGAGTTGGGCTCAGCATCAACAAGTGCTGCAGTGAGAGCTGCAGCCTCCAGCACACAGCACAAACCCTTTCAGCATGGCCAGGATCTTTCTAGACAGTTTCTTCATCAATGACTGCCATCACATGTGGATGTGCCCTAGGGTAATCCCTCTGCTTTCACAAACAACTTTATTCAGGAGGATATTGAATGCAGTTTTAGCCCTCTCTAATTCAATATGATCCCTGAAATGAGGAGGCAGAAGAGCACAAGGGGAACCACAGTTCATTTTTCTCTGTTGGTCCATCTCTGCCCAACAGAATCCCATCCCAGCATGAGTAGGCACTGCATCCTGGAGGCTTGCCAGGGCTCTGGGCAAGCTGCTCTAGTTGGGGATGTCCCTGCCCACTGCAGGGGGGTTGGACTAGATGAGCTCCCGAGGTCCCTTCCAACCCAAACCAGTCTAGGATTCTATGATAAATGGAGAACACAAAGCAAATGCATCATGGATCATGGACAGGTAATAGCTCCCCACCTGGAAACCATGGGTGCAGGATGATGCAGTGGAAAAGGCTGACCTCCCAGAAACTCTGCCTTGAATTTCTAATCATATATTACAGAGAAACTGACATATCCTTAAGTTCCCTGCCAACTTCCACTTGATGCTAAATCCATCTCTTTTTTTGTCCCTCTGAAACCATTCTAGCTTCTGTTGCAGTGCTCTGATGATAAGCTGATGCATATTTTACCCCCAGAAGCACTTTTGCTGCACTGACATATAATGTGTCCAGCAGTGCACTTGAAAATGAAGCTTACAAGCACATCAACAAGGCCAGCAGAGGTCTCTGAGACAGAGCACTAATCAAAGGAACTGCTGTAGTGCTGTGTTGTGCTGAGGGCTGGGCAGCTGGCAGGCAGGCTGAGCCCTCACCCTGAGCAGCATCCAGTGCAAGACTTCAGCCACACAGTGAAAGGCATGAAGGGGAGAGGCTGCACTGATTCCAAACCCTCCTGCAATCAAAGGAGCCACCCTCACACATCCCAACTGCAAGATCAATACCCAGATTATTCATAGATTCATAGAATGGCCCAGGTTGGAAGGGATCTTGAAGCTCATCTAGTTCCATCCCCCTGCCAATCACTAGAGCAAGATGCCCAGGGTCACATCCAGCCTGGCCTTGAACACTGCCAGGGATGGAGCATCCACAACCTCTCTGGGCAACCTGTGCCAGTGCCTTACCACCCTCTGGGTAAAGAACTTCCTTTTAATCTCCAATCTAAATCTCCCCTCCTTCAGCTTATAACCATTCCCCCTTGTCCTATTACAATCTGACCAGCTAAAAAAGTTTCTCCCCTTCTATCTTATAATCTCCCTTTAGGTACTGGAATGAGAGGATGAAGAGGAAAGCAAAACACAGGAGGATCAGGGGCAAAAGCACCACACACACACACAAAGACAAGAGAAACAGCAGATCATCCATTGCTTACAGGTCCCTGTGGAATCATTACAGCACTGCCTCCATTATCTACATATCCTCTTCTTATCCCTTCAGGGCATGAGCTAAACACCATGCCATTGTCCTTTCAGCTCCATTAAGAAGGTAGCCAGCAGCAGACAAGCAGCAGCAAAACTTCACCTCAAACCCAACACCAACAAATTTCATTCTTTGGCTGCCACTCTGAATATGAGAAAGCTCCAGCCCCCTCTGCCCCCAGGAACTGGGCAGCAACCCTCAAACATGCTGCTCCTGGGCAAGCTCAGCACAAAGAGAGAATTCCCTGACATCTGGATGAAGCTTCAATAGCTGCCATTGGAGAGAGCAAAAGGCACATTGGCTCTTCTGTGCCAGGGACTGGGCTACAGCCAGTCTCCTGGTACAGACATNTAGCACTGGATGTTGAAATATGTGCTTCTATACCATATCATTCAGTTACAGTTATACCATTCCTCCACCCTGTTCCAGTCTGGTTTTCCCACCCAAACCCAGCCTCCTAAAGCCCTCCCCTAAAGCACTACCCCAGTCTCTACCTTCATTCTGCTCCTGAGCCATCTCTGATTCTCAATCCCAACATCCATTCATACACATTGGATTCATCCCTACTCTCTCTGATTGACTTTCTTAACCTTGCTTGATCCTTTCTTCCAGGATTGTCTCAGATTCCTGTAATCTTCTGCTGGCCTCATGCAGAGACTCACTACCATCACTGAACACTCAGTCCAGCCCCTGCTTCCAGGAGGACAGAGCATTGCTCTATTAAACTCTTGCCCAGCTTCTCCCCCCACATCTCCATCCCTTCCACCCCAACTGATGCCTCCTCAGTCAGACCCTCTCTGTCTCTCCCAGCTCCACACTGCATCACAGCATCCTTTTTGCTGAGAAACTGCCTGACCTCACAACACACCCAGAACCTTCACCCACAGGAAGGAGTCCTCCTGCCTGCCCAAGAGATGACAACTGCCGAGCTAACTGCTCTCATTGTCACCTGTTACCACATCACATCTCCTGGGCTGCAGCTGCCTCTCCTCCCTGCTCCTCTGCTCTCCCAGCCTGAAGGCAGCAGCACTTCTGCTGAGGGAGAGGTCATGAAAGCATCCCAGGAACTTACTGCTCTGCTGCATTTGATGTTCTCCACAGGGGCTGACAAAAAGATTCCTCGCTCTGATAACAGCTTGGCATGGCTGAAACAAAGCCTTCTTTGCAACTGGCTGCCCAGCTCTGGCATCTGAACTGCCTGCTGCCCACTGGGAAGGAAAGCATCCACTGCCTCTTTAAGAATGCCTGTAGCCCACATCCCTGCTGCTCAGTTAACCCTGGCTGCTCCTCTCTCCATTCACTCATCACAACTATGACATCTCAGGACTTCTTCATGTATGCTTTCCCCTACCTGCTCTGCTTCACTGCTTCTCCATGTTGTGGCATATCCCTGGGATCCCAAACAGTTTTGCACTTTAGCAGAGCTCTGTTAAATATCCCTCCTCTCAAAACCACTAGGGAGAACTTCTGTGACAACAAAGGAGCAGAGCAGTCAGCATGGAGCTAAGCATCCTCTAAATTCCACCTCCTCACTCCTACCAAGCACTCCTGAAATAATGCACAGTCATTTCTACAGACACCTTGCTGAGCTGCTGGACCTTCTCTAAACCTTCTCAGACACAACACAAAGCATCCACTTCCCTGATACAGCAGCAGGCAGCACAGCCAGCAGCAGCAGAATTATTTGCCTTCAACACAGGGGGATCTCCAAAGATAAGCTCTTGGAAAGGCCATCTTCTACTGAGAGCTGGTAAGATGCAGAAGGCAACAATCTGACTCATCTAGACAAACACACAAAAACCTGTCTCACAAGGAAAATGAATGAGGCTGTGACTGATTCTCTTCTGGGCAAAGCAGGAAAACCATTGCCCTACCACTGGCCTTGATTTTGCTCCAAAGAGGCAGAGTAGAGGAGACAAAATCATGTCCAGAAGCTTGAAGAGCTGAGGAAGCAAGGAAGCAGTGTAGCTTAACAGTGAGCAGGGGAAGAGCACAAAGCTAATTAAACATCTTCTTGCAACATGATACAGAAGTAGGAAAGTCTAATTGTGGCTCAGAGCTGCAGAGTCTGATCAAACATACCTCATGGAAACGGGTGAAGTATTTGCTCTGCATGATCAGTTAATCTCTACCCAGGAACTTCATTAAAAGGGTGCCATCTAACCACAAAGATATCCTCACAGGGCTATAAGTTCAAAAGGAAAGCAACAAAAGCATCACAATGTTCATGAGGCTCATTTATGAAGAGAAACTGGAAGGGTAAACAAAGTGAAGTGGTCAACAAATATTTGTAGAATGCAAAGACCAAAGAGAAAGAAAAGCTGTCTTAAAGGGTTTTGTAACCAGGAGCAATGTGATTACATTAAGTTGAGAGAAAAAAATCTAGGCTGAAGTCAACTCCTTGCAGTCAAGAGCATGAGAGGAGTGGCATAAAGCCATTGATTTGTCATGTTTATAAACTGCATTAGCTAACCACTAATAAAGAGAAAACAGGGAACTGTTCCCCATTGGCAGGAACATGGATCAATGCCTTAATTCCATCAAGCTTTTTTTTCTGCCTCTAGTTCTGCTTTCCATACTTTCCCTAGGAGGCAGCAGCCCAATCCCACAACTGCTGGTTGCTAGCAATGCCAAACTCCTTCAAGGTTTGCAGTTGGTTGGTGTCAAACAGCTGCTGAAGTGTTAGGATTTGGAGAACTGCTTTGGTTTGCTGCATTTTTGTTCCCTAAACCCTCCAAGTAAAACATATCCATAGAATGTTGAGTTTCAGCTGGGAAGTCCTGCAGAGCAACACCTAAATCATCTCAGGTCCTTAATCTGGGCTGTGATGCTTCAAAGAACAAAACTCCTTATGGCAATTAGGGTTACTAAATACAAGCAAGACACAGGTTCCTTTGGGGCAATCAGAGGGATTCAGCTTGGGACTTTGGGACTTCTGCTAGGAGAAGGGCAGGGATGGGGCTGGCTGGTTTGCATTTCTCTTATAGAAAGGTGATTTGCTGTCTTGAAAGAGCTGCTTATACAATATATAACAATTTTTTTTATTAAGCCAAGCTTCCAGCAGGGAAGTTTTCTAGTACACTTCCATTAATAAAACTGCTGAAAGTGACAATGCCTTTAATCTCTGTGTGCTTCATCTGCAAACCAAGGCTAATACCACTTGTTTTCTTTTACTTCTTGTCTATCTTGGCTATTTAGGATGTAAGCTCTTCAGGACACAAACTGTCTCTGGGGGTGTGCATGAAAATCTCCCAGCCTCTCTCCCTGTAAAACAACACAATCTGAGCTCAATTTCCCAAATCAATTGTGCTATCTACTTGTCTTTGAACAAGAAACTTGGAAGAATCAATAGGGAACCTATTCTTCCTGTTGAATAAAGGTTGGGAAAATAACATAACAGGTGTTTGAAGCAATGAGGTTGTTTTACTGCCTCCCAGTAGCAACTGGATATCACAGTATCCCAGTATGTCAGGGGTTGGAAGGGCCCTAGAAAGATCATCTAGTGCAACCCCCCTGCCAGAGCAGGAGCACCTAGACCAGCTCACACAGCAATGTGTCCAGGCAGCTCTGCAATGGCTCCAGACAAGGAGACTCCACAGGCTCCTGGGCAGCCTGGGCCAGTGCTCTGGCACCTGAACTGCAAACAAGTTTCTCCTCAGGTTAATACTAAACCTCCTGTGATCCAACTTGCTCCCATTCCCTCTTGTCCTACCATTGGATGCCATTGAGCAGAGCCTGGCTCTCTCCTCCTGACACTCACCCTTCACATATTTCTAAGCATTGCTGAGGTCTCCTCTCAGTCTCCTCNAGAGACTCTCTAAGCTCCAGCCTCTGGACACAGACCTCCTTTCAGAGCTAAGCAGCAATTCTCCTCCCAGACCTCATTGCTGAAGTGTGCATCAGCTCGAAGGCCAACACATGAGCACGAAGCTGACAGCTCTGCAAAGAATCAATTCCAGTTTTGATGGCTGCACAGCCACAACCCAAGCTCCACATCAGCAGAGGTCACTTCTTCCAGACCTCTAGAGCTGCTCTATTGCTATTCCTGCAGGCTCAGAAATACACCAAAATTACAGCTCTGACTTCCCACCAGCTTTCTAAAATGCCTCTGTCTCCAGGGCAAACCTTTGAATTCCCAAGTAAAGGATGAGACTTTGCAAGCCATTTCTCTGGAATCCCCAGACTTTGCCATCTCCTCCTCCTGTCATTTAAAGCCAGGTTTGTTCGCTTAATATTTCATTAAAGAACAATTCTAGTTAAGAAGAGCTGTTCTTATACTAAACAAATCATCCTTCCCCCCTCCCCAACCTCCCCGCTGGCTAATATGGACTTTTTTTTCTCTGTGACCAAATCTTTACTATTCCTAAATATATACCTCCTCCTTCCCCAACTCATTTATTCCTTCATTTTCTTTCTTCCAGTTCCAAGGCCTGAAATTAGGTATGGTCAAGCCACGTTGTTCCAAACCTGGTGTTCCAAGTAGTTTGAAAGTGGTTCAAAATATATATATATGCCAAATATACATC
The DNA here is from genome assembly GCA_013396975.1 of Bucco capensis. NCBI lineage: Eukaryota > Metazoa > Chordata > Aves > Piciformes > Bucconidae > Bucco > Bucco capensis. The sequence continues at coordinate 767,558 of VWZO01012382.1, forward strand.
TCCTTCTCCCACCAAAATAAAATAAACCCACCCAAATTCCTCCTTCTCTGCTCCTTTGCCATATGCACAGAGCAGCTGTGACACTGTCAAATGAGGATTGAAGCATTTTCCATCTTGCTTTAGCTGCACAAAAAGCAGAGCATCTACCCTCAGGTCACTTGGTTGTGACCACAGAGAGAATAAACTCCTGGAAAATAGAGAGTATAATCAACAGCACAGACCTAAAGCTGGTCAAAGGGAAAACTTTACTAAAGGAGCAGCTCAGAGAACATTCCAGAACCTTGGATTCAACATGGGGCTCTGAGGCAGTATAAGGAGTTACAAAAGGGAAAGGAAAGCTACTCATCTCTGTGCAGCATTTGTTTTGGTCTCCCCATTTCCTGAGCTCAGATAATTTATACTTGGATGCTGTGATTGCTATTACATCTCAGTTTATATAATTTATTTTCCCTGGACTCCAAATACTGAAATTAGCAGCTACCATTCCTAAAAAGGATCAATTACAACAATAATAATAATAATGGCAAACTGCCACGAGGATTCACTTCCTAACCAGGATGAAATCCAAGGCCTGCAAGGGAAGATTCAAGCATAAGCACAGCTTAATTCATTAATTAACCCAAGGAACACCACTAACTAGTTTAGGATAGAGCATGAAGGAGACTCCTGGTCCACACATAACAGTCTCAGCTCCACACTTCAGCTTGAGAAAGAAAAAGCTCATCTGCTAAATTTTATTCACAGCCCCTTCTTGACTGAATTTGTGTCTTTCTGTGCTTTTTCCTTCTGCAGGCATGAGGAAAAGAATCCCTAGGGAAGCCTCATTACTGCCTCATTCATGCCAGGTTAAGGCCTTGAGCAAGCAATGGCTGCACAACTCCAGAAGGCTTCCAAGCAGTTTGCCCTTCACTTGACATTTGTGAGGCTGCTGAAGGACCAGAGAAAGAGGGAGGTGATTTTACCTTCTGATACACAGAAAAGGCAATTTTAGAGCAAAACAAAATGATTAGGATCCAATTAGCCAAACTAATCTGCAGCCCAAGGAGAGATCTGAAGGAGAGATTCAGGGGGGTGGCAGCCAGCTCTGCAAAGCACTGCATCTTCATGGCCTAACTCAAAGAACTCTTCTGTCTGCTTACCCTCAGAGAGGTTTCAATAAGCACATGTATATTATAGAATAAAATCATGGATGTTTATCCAATTTTAAACCAAATATAGATGCCAAAAGCATACCACAGAACAACCAAAACCCACTAAAGGGGTACTTTTGCCAGTCTGTCATCACACAGAGCTACAGAAGCCCAAATCTCAGACCAAGGGCTTCATAATGACTCAGGTTTTCTTCAAATAGTCTTTCCACTGTAATTTTTTTTACTAAAATAGTCACTTCACTTGTACTTTATACTATATTACCCTTGTAGGTATTAATTCAGAGTGGCAGCATGCAGCCCAGGACAAAAAAACTGGCCATGAGCTGATCTTGGTTCTATTTCTGGCTCAGTTAGGGACTCCAAGGACAGGCTGGCCAAGGGAATTGTGTGCAGGATTCTTCCTTGACATTAGTGCATTAGGATGAGGCTTCTCCTAACTGTTCACTACCACTTCCCACTGCTGAACAGCTCAGATAAACCAGCACAAAACCTGCTGTTAACCACTTCACTGCACTATGGAACCATTTAGACAAGAAATCTACCTAGACTGCTCGAAGATGCTCTTTGGATCACCTTCCACAAGGTCCTAACATTTCTTCCTGTGGAGAGAGAAAGGAATCAAAATATTCAGAATGTTCTGGATGCAGGGAGGGAGCAGTGACCTATTAATAAGGTTTCCTCTTCCTACCACATCAGCAAACAGGAACATTGTGATTCCTCAGATCCATTTGCAGAATTCATAAGGAGTGAAGCCTCTTCTTTCCAAAATGCTCCAACCATATTTCTATGTATGTGGGTCATCTGGGATGATTTTTAGCAGAGGATTATCAGCACACCTCTTTCTGCTTTTTGAACAGAAAGCCCAGAGAAGACTGATGTAGATGCAGAAGAATCGATGAAGGCAGAGGAGAGAAGAACACTGAAACACAACATTTTAACCTGTAATGTGAAGGTCAAACTGCACAATAGACACAAGAGCACAATTATGCAACTTTAATGGAACTCTTTTGCTAGCCTGCTCCAAATAAATTGAGGAAGAATTGATTTGGAAACTCATCTGTCATTTGCAGTGCAGGAGAACAAAGTCCATTTGAGCTGCACGCAGTAGCTCCTCAAGTCTCTGCAGCACTGACATCAAATTGAAAGTGATTTCAACAGCTTCATCATTTCAGCAGGTAATTAAGGAGGCAAGAATCTCAAACACCCATGTTTGCCACCTTTCTGTGCTACAGCAAGTCCTGCTTCTCCACAACTGAGAGCAGAACACCATTCCTCCTGTCCCTTTTCCACTAACCTGTTATTTTAGACTTCCCAGAAGTCACAGGACTGCCTGTAAGGACAGAGCTATACAGGACTAGTGGGAGGAACCTCCTCCCTCCCTTCTCCCACACTGGTGGCCCTGAGATACTGACAAGACAACTGAAAGGGCAAGTTCTGTTAGCCTGGTCTAGATACATAGACCTCCTCAAGTCTCAGCCTTGCAGCATGCAGAATTGAAACTGCCTCATGTTAATCTTCACTGCTCCCTGACATCAAATAACTGCTAATTTTAGCTCTGCTGTTCTGTAACACTACCTAGTTCCCATCCCACCCCCACAACTATAGAATAGCTCCTTCCTTCAGATAAGTAGGGTGTTGGAACATTGAGAGGGTTGGTTGGTTCGTGTGGTTTTTTTTTTTCCCTCACCCACAGGCACTAGCAGAAAAATGAATTACAGATTTATTTTTAGGTAGAGCCTTTGGCCCTTAGTTTCTCTGTAGGTTCCACAGAGCTGGTTCTGTGGCTCAGAAATATTCCAGTCAACAAATGAGCACAACCACTGTAAAAGGAACCACAAAAGAAGGGAAATCAGATAAGGAGAGTTTTGCTCAGTGTCCCATTTGTGGGACATCAAGTTCATCTATCAGCTTGGTTTTGTGCCTGTGAGAATCTTAAGTCATTTCTCATTTTGCATGGAAGAAGGAAATTTATGTCCATCTATGCTGGATTATGAACTCCCCAAAACTCCTAACAAGGGAGCATGCTAACAGCAAGCAGCACTGCCTGGGATCTGAGGGGATGGAGAGCCTGTCTGCCCTGCTGCTGGAGTTTCTGGCTTTCTGAAATTTAAAGCTCAGCTCCTGGCTCATGATAGTCCCTAAGGATCTATGAGATAACAGAGAAGTAAGGCTGGAAGCAAAAGTTCTCACAACACCATGCCACAACATAAAGACATCAGCAACAGTACTAAAACATTGGATATTCAGGTTGGATATCAGGAAGAATTTCATTACTGAGAGGGTTCTCAGGCATTGGCACAGGCTGCCCAGGGAGGTGATGGAATCACCATCCCTGGAAGAGTTCAGAAAACATGTAGCTGTGATGCTTGGAGCCATGGTTTAGTAGTGAGCATAGTAATATCAGACAGACAGGTGGACTTGATGATCTCAGAGGTCTTTTCCAACCACAATGATCCTATGATTACACAACGACACAAAGATGACCTATTCAACCAAGATACTAGGCCCTGACAACACAAGTGTATGCTGTCACATGATAAGAAGGTCTAGGGACTGCATCATCATCTCTGATACCAGGATGCTGTACCCTAACAGTATGATGCTGTGCTGGTACATCAGGATCTCTCATTGTGAGACAACCCAGTCACAATTTGATGTCATAAAGCTCCAATGGCTACACATCAGGATCCTGCTGTACTGCAGCATGCTGTGGCCACCTCCTGACTCCACAGGATGCAGCTCTGCTGTGCTGTGACACCAGATGGTGGTGAGATCATTTTGGGCAGGATGAGGTGGCGGACCGCACAAACGCCTGACGTCCTAGCTCCTTCTCTTGTGCCAAAACAAGCCTGGCCTCAGCCTCAGAGGAGGTCAGAGGCTCCCTGAGAAGATGCACTGGGTTATTTTGTGCAGTCTAACAGCACAAAGTTAAGGGCTTGTCTAAAATACAATTCTCTTCCTCCTGGTCAGAGCAAGCTGACAGCACTGTCCCTGTGCTACTGCCCTTGCTGGTACAGAGAGAAATCATGTGTCTTGCTGAGCACGGCTCCATAAGGAAATCTGCATTAACCCCAGCAGTGCTGGGGTCTGGAGTCACCACTTCCACAGCAAGGACAGAAAGATCTGTCTGCATGCCATGCATCTGACATCTTTTTTCCTTTAGGCAGGTACTAACCCCATCAAGCCATTTCCCTGCAGATCCTGGAGGCTGTACAAGCCACATTAAAGCTCCCTAACCTAACCAAGCCTGACAGACAGCAAAGAGCAGAGAACTCTGCATTCTATACTTGGGTCCTTGTTCCTCTAGCACCTTTACCAATCAGTCCAGTAGTGACCAACATTTACACTTGAAATAATCATAGAATCACAGTATGTCAGGGGTTGGAAGGGCCCTAGAAAGATCATCTAGTGCAACCCCCCTGCCAGAGCAGGAGCACCTAGACCAGCTCACACAGCAATGTGTCCAGGCAGCTCTGCAATGGCTCCAGACAAGGAGACTCCACAGGCTCCTGGGCAGCCTGGGCCAGTGCTCTGGCACCTGCACTGGAAAGAAGTTTTTTCTCATGTTAATACTAAACCTCCTGTGGTCCAACTTGCTCCCATTCCCTCTTGTCCTAACGTCCTTAAAAGCCTTAACTCACCTGGATATTGAAGCACCACCAAATCAGTAAAACTGCCTGTAAACATCCTGAAGAGGGAACAGAGTAGCTACTGCAAAGATCCAAAAGGCTGTATACTCCTCTTTAGTTAGGCAGGCATTCAGAATAGTTAACTGATTTCTCTTTGGGATGCTGAGGAAGATGAAAGGGGAGGGATGGGGAAGAGGCAGCCCAAGCAGAGCTTGGTTAGCACTCTCCAAGTGTTTCCAGGAGGGGCTGCTCAGGACATTTTTCTGCACTCCCCATCACAACCCGGGGAAGCCAGGCCAGCATAGTGCCCCTAGGACCCTGGCAGGAGCTTGAGGCGGAGACAGAGCAGAGGGAAGAGCGTCACCTGCTGAAGCACCACTCGCAGCTCAGCCAGCGCAGCACTAATCCCCTTCTGGCCCTCTCCCGCTCCCGACCCGAGCAGCCTCCCTTGCTCGGCTCGAAAACCTGACCAAATCCAGAGGCTGGCTGCAAGCGCTGCTGTTGGAAAGGCTGTGCTGGAAGTGGGCATGGAGGAGTGCCCCCATCCCAGGGTTAGCGGAGGAGCCAGGGGTGGGAAGAGGCTGGAATGCAGGGGGATGCCATGTTCTGGCGGATACACACGAGCACAGCCTTGCTGCCAAGTGCTCAGCTCTCCTGGTAGTACGCTAAGCTATTATGCAACTCATCAGCCCAACTGCAGACCACGGAAAGCAGCAAATCAGGGCAAGAGTTGGGCTTTCCTCATTTTATTTTATATAATTCTTTTAAAGAGAAAAAATTGTATAACACTTTCAAAGGTTAATAGCTGCATCATTTGTACAGTCCATGCCATGCATAGCCATGTGCGCACAGGAACATTCCAAAAGCTCTCAATCTAATTAAATAAAAAGCAAAATTAAAGTAATTAGAGAGGAGGAAAAAAAAAAAAAGAAAATGAGATGACCTATTGAGTCATCCCTGGCTTTAGTTTGTCCCCTGGGGCCCAGGACAAGATGATTCCCAGTGCTATACTATAGGGCTCTTATTATTTTATTTACAGAGAAAAAAAATATGCGACAACAAATAAAACAACCAACGAAAAATAACTTCAGTGTTTTCTCACACTGCACAGGCAAGGATCTCAAAGGCCTGGATTCATCCTGAAGCAAAACAGCACACTGGAGAGGGAGGCTGTTATTTCTGTGATTACTTCCATTTTCATTACAGAGGAAAAAGGATTAAGAAAAAGGAAACAGGCCTTTACATTGCTTTTGTCATCCTCTTGGCAATTACAACCCAAATTACAAAGTCACATTCCATTGTTAACTATGGAACCCTTCCCATCTGATAAACTTCTGATTAAATCCATTTCATCACAATAATTCAAAGCCTATTTATCTCAGCTAAGTAGTTTTAATATGCTAGATATTTAAAAGAGTTTTGATATACTCAAGACACATAAAATCTTTTTTAGCCAAGTTTGTACTCGATATGCATACAGTTACATCCATATCTATTTACCTACCCATATAAAACACAAACTTGACCAACAAAAATATTGAGATGCAAGCATTTTAGATATACAGACAGCTTTGGGGATGACTTTCACCTGCATAATGATCTCTTCCCCTGCCTACTTGTCCAAACCTGGAGAGTTTTCCCCCAAATCACCCAGCAATGAACAAAGAATTAACAAGCACTTTGGTACCTTCCAGGAAGCTGTTAGTTCCCTCAGCTCTCAACTCTGATAAATGATTCCAGAAACATGCCACTAAGGTGCAGCCCCAAAAGCAGCTCTTTAAAGGAGGAGCTGAGCAAGGAGCCCATGCCATGCACATAGGATTCAACACACTCTCTCCCCCTTTCCTCAGGATAAAACCACACATGCTTATTTTTTCTGGGTGCAAAGAGGTACTGAGTAGGGACACTCAGGTGCGTGCTCATCAGGCACAGATGCGGATTCATGCCCTACACCCACCGCGAAGAGGAACGGAAAGGGTGACGGCAGCAGCGAGAAGGATGCAGCCCGACCAGGGAGGGGAGGCTGACAGCATCGCAGTCCTGATGCAGAGATGCCCTGACAGGATCGGCTCATTATCCCATCTATTCCCGACGCTTTTCCCAGCGGCTCCCTCCCTCCCTCTCCGCACATCTCTTGCCCCTCAGCAGTGCTGCAGTGCCCCGAGCTTTGCGGCGCAGGCAGGCACCGGCCAACTTAGGCGAGCGCATCCCTTTCCGCTGCCTCCCTCCATCGCCCCGCACCGCTAGCGCTGCGCTCGCCCCTGCGGCGCGGCCAGTAAGGGTGGGGGGTATTTCAGGAAAGGGGAAAGAAAGATTTCAAGAAGAACGGAAAGAATGATTTAGGGAAGAAAGAATACTATCGCATCTCCCCCTCCCCTCTTTCCTTCCCCCAACCCTCTGCTTACCAGGCGAGCTTGAACCCTTTCATTAGTACAGTCACGACAATCCGATGCCCGTGTCCTTGTCTGCCCACTGACAGCTCCAGAGGTCCCAGGACATATTGGAGCAGCCCCGAGCGCCGAGCGTCCCCCGAGGAGCGCCGAGCCCCATGCGCAGAGCCCCCCGCGGCGGTGGGGCACGGCTTGCCGGCGCCCCCCCAGACCCCCGCCGACAGGCACAGGGCTCCCCGCACCAGCAGCGCCAGGGGCTGAGCCGAGCCGCTCCGCTCTCTGTTGCTGCTGAGCATGTGCAGCACCGGCAGGACCGCGCACCCCGCACCATGCCACGGCAGCCGCGCCTGCCCCGCACCGCCTCCTGCCCCCCCTCCCCGCGCTCCAGCCCTCCCTCCTTCCCTCCCCGTGCTGGGGTAGGCATAGCCAAACCCCCTCCTCAGGGCTTCCTTCCTCTAGGACTTGGCACTGGGATTCATGAAGCCGGGGTAGGCTGAACGCCAAAGACTGCCAGAAAGGGATGGGAGTGCTCCACGGATATTGTCAGAGAGGCTTGAGGCAAGTTCCTGCGCTGAAAGTGAAGTAGTGGGGTGATGGTAAGAATCAGGGAAGCATTAAGGTTGGAAAACACCTCTAAGGGCAGTGAGTCCAACCATTAACCCAACACTCCCATGCTCATCGCTAAACCATGGCCCCAAGCATCACATCCACATGTTTTTTGAACGTTTCCAGGAATGGAGATTCCCTCACCTCTCTGGGCAGACTGGGCCAATGCCCGAGAACCCTCTCAGGGAAGAAATCCTTCCTAATATCTAACCTAAAACTCTCCTGGCACAACTTGAAGCCCTTTCTTGTCATTTGTTCCTTGGGAGAAGCAAGCAACTCCCACCTCACTCCAATCTCCCTTCAGGTAGTTGTAGAGAGTCTCCTCTGAGCATCCTCTTCTCCAGACTAAACAACTCCAGTTCCCTCAGCCGCTCCTCACAAGACTTCTGCTCTAGACCCTTCAGCAGCTTTATTGCCCTTCTTTGGACACACTCCAGCACCTCAGTGTCCTTCCTGGAGAGAAGGACCCCAAAAAAGAAGCCAAGATTTGAGGTGTGGCCTGTCTTATTCTCCTGACACCATTTGCACAAGCAGAATGGGAGTTGTGTCATCACAGCATTATTTATGTTAGCATCAAGCCTACATCATACAATAAAGAACTGCTGCACTCAAAGGGCTGGGCTAGGGACAAGGCCTGACCAAAAGGTGAAAGAAATGCCAGTCACTGCCCTCCTTTCCTGCAATACACTACACTTCTCCTGGGAATTCTTCTCTTTATTGTGTGGGATCTCAGCACAGCTTACTGTTCTCCTGCCCAGGCACACAGACTGCTTAGGAATGTGGCAGCATATTTGAAGTAGAATAGTTTAACTGTTGCTTAGGTAAGGATAATCTAAAGTATGCCAAAAAATTAAGCTTGGCAGTGTCCAAGGATGAGCACATTCTGCTTAGAGATCTCTGAACATCTTTTGGTCTTGGGACAGAGAGTCTTGCTTATGAACCCTACAGGAATTCAGCAATGTGAGGGGTGGCAGAAGAAAGTCAGCAGTCAGGCATGTGAAAATAAAAAGACTGTATCTTGAAATGGCCTTTATGCTGTTTTGGCATTCTTTTGCTCTCTAACTCAACAAGCCCATCCCAAGTGGATGTCTCCAAGTGGAATGATACAAAAGTTTGGCCTGTAAAATCACCACCTCCATTCTGTCTCCTGTCAGCAGACAGGAGGTTCTGGTTCACAAAGCTCTCTGTGAGATTTGGCCTCTTTGCCTAAGGAAACACTGGCACAGTGATGCCCACATCATCTTTGGGAAGTTATAAAGATGCTCCTCTGCTTTCATATTTTGAATAATCAAGGCACTAGATCTTTGAAGAGATGGATAGAGGCAAAGCTCCAGTTCTGAACTCAGCAGAAAGTCAACTTGTGTAGAGCTTGGATCCTTCCAGGCCAGGTGAATGGAAACAGGATCATGGCAGTGGGGTTGAAGTTTCAGAACACACACAAGTAACTCTGAAATGCCTTAGCCATAAAGCTAGGCACATGCATTTCCATGACATCAGTGTGGGGAAAGCATTCAGATCTCACCCCACATCATCCCAGATTCAGCCCTCAGAGGTCCAGCTTATACTGGGTGCCTGACTTGGACTCAGCTTTTCTCCATGAGCAGCTTTGCATCTGTGGCCTGCAGGTTGGCAAGGAGAGAAGCAAATCACAATGCTGTAAAATGGGTCAGGAGACCTGCAAGCTTGGCAAATCTGGGACAGACTAATGCTGCAGAGTCACATGTTTGGAAATCAAAGCTCAGGCAAGAAAGGTATTAAGAGATAAGCACTCATCTACTTTTTAGTTTTATTTTTTTTTCCCTTAACAATGTGAGGGTTGGGAAATTACCAAAGGAGATAGACCACTTAGAAGAAAAAAGTGTCAGTTTAAGCATCCAGCTGGCAGGCACAGCCACCTCTGCCACAATTCACCTGGAATCTGCTCTGAAATCCTCACAGCTGGAGCTTTGCAGGAGACTGGGGGTTACTCAGCATCTCCAGTGAACCCCAAGCAGGTGACCCTACTGTCCCTGCTAGTTCCAGTCTCCATTCTGCAGTCACTTGACTGCTCTGTCTCAGACAATGCTGAGTGGGAAAGGTAACAGAAGAGCATACATAGACATCAGGAGGCTAGGCACAGTCCCCCTGCCACCTCCCCAGCACTAAAAATACCTAGAAGTCACTATCTACATACTCCATTCCCAATCATTCATCCCACAAAAGAGGAAAATGGGAAAAACATGAAAAGAAAGCACAGTCACAAGTGTGGCTTTGGAGATCCAAACCTATTCCTGGCTCTGCTAGAGACTTCAGCTGGAAAATGGGCAAGCCCTATGAATCCAGGTCTGCTCCCTCAGCTGTGGAACTACATGTTGTAAGGAGACATTGATGACATAGGTGTAATAAGCATCCATGATCCATAGTTTGGGATTGTACCCATGTCAATAGAGGTGATGAATGATCTTGGATGATGTTTTGCTTGCAAAAGAGCTTTCCCAAGCCATTGTTATTTTGGTGGAAGTTCTGCCCCACTCCGCCCCATATGAAGAGTAAAAAATAGCAAAAATAAAAATAACCCAGTGCTTATGCTTTTAAGTTTGTTTTCATGTTTTAGGAAAACAAACCTACTTGTAAACAGTGGAAGTTTTCCAAGAGCAGGTGTCTTTTTGGCCAAAACACCATAAGATTGTCTCTCTATGTCTCTCCTCCCTTGCCCAACCAGAGTCTCCAAGTTCTAACAGCAGCTGTGAAACATGAAGATGCACTTCACTTCTGCTGGGAAAGGCAGTAGCCTCTAAAGTACAAATGCTTAACTAGAGCACTAGGATCATCAGCTAAGTTGATGCCTACTAAGTGCCTACAACTTGTGCAACTCACCTGTCATCAGCCACAGTCCATCCTCCCTCCATACAGCATGCTGCACTTGGGGCTCTCATGGCTCTCTGTTGACTGCCTTCTCTGTGCCCACACCAAAACTGCATCTTTTACCTCTTTCTAAACAACAAGTGGAGGAACTTGTTTGCAGTGCAGGTGCCAGAGCACTGGCCCAGGCTGCCCAGGAGCCTGTGGAGTCTCCTTGTCTGGAGCCATTGCAGAGCTGCCTGGACACATTGCTGTGTGAGCTGGTCTAGGTGCTCCTGCTCTGGCAGGGGGGGGTTGCACTAGATGAACTTTCTAGGGCCCTTCCAAGTCCTAACATACTGTGATACTGTGAACAGTGCTTCTGCTCCTACCCCTAGCTCCTTCTCCTCTCCTTTTTTCATATCCTTCCTTCAGCTATTTCATGTTTTGCTTGACTGCCTTCCCATCTTTCAGTGCTGGGTTGTGTTCTCAGCTCCCTTTCCTAGCTGTCAGCAGCTCACCTTTCCTCCCAGCCCTTTTCATTTCTTCCCATACCAATCTCCTTCCTCCTTTGTACTAGTTTGTATTTGACCTATTTACAGAGACATTTCCACCAACAGCCACTCTCCATACAGGATGTTTGATCAGATGTTCATAATTTTCCCTCCTAGCCATAAAATCTGTGAAGTCAAAGGCTTTGTTTATTGCAGTAGAATTTTGTTTGTTTGGGAAAGGGATCTCCTTTTTTAATTACATAATATTAGGTATATCATTTGCTAAGCACAAGTAAGACTCAAGACAAGTTTAGATGGTGTCTATTGTCCTCCCTCATCCCCTATCCCTCAGGCAAAATTCTCATCAACTTCAAAAAGGATTAAACAAGATCATTTGGATCCTGGCCAGTAATATTTTGAGTATTTCTGGTCCAGAGCAAGAATACTTTGAGCACAATCTCCCTTGTGGCTTCTGCTTGCTTCCACTGCCAGCCAGGATAAGGAAGTCAAACAGCACTCACAAAAAATAGCAACAAAGTAAAAACCATGGAGAACTTTCTCAAACTGAAGAAAGGCTTGGGAGATTGAGTAGCAGAAAAAGAAGGACTTGAGAAAAAAGGCAGGATGTTTTCCTGATCTGTAACTATTAACTGTCAAGGCCACACAAATGAAAGAGTTAGGGCTGTAATACACAAGAGTTTTGTTTTGTTTTTACTGACCTCCAACTTGGGCAAAAGAAACACTAACTGGTAGTAGCCAGATGAGACAGTGCTTGCCATGGCCTCTGCACACCTCCACAAAGTGACAGGCACTGATGGCTTAGGGCTTGGGGTTCTCTTCCAACAGATAGGCAATTCCCACCCAGCACTTTGCCACCTCCCTTGCCAGGGTCTGGGTGAAGGCAGCAAGCACAGAGACAGCTACAGAAATGAAGTTATACATTAGTATTTAATGTTGAGCACTCTTTTAGTCACATAGCAGCTATTTGGTATTACCCTAATGTCCTTTTCCTCTCACACACACTTCCCCAAGCAATCCCAGCCTGAGCAAGTGCTAGACCCAAGGAAAGCTCCAAGCAAAAGCTCTGTAATCCTGTCTCCACTCATCACTCCCATTACAGCTCCTAAAAGGAGCACTTTCCCTTCAAGATGGAACAAGTAAAGCAACTGCTTCAATATCTCCTCCCCCCCAACCCCAAAAACCCTTTTCATGTATGTACTTGCAGTACAGGGAACAAAACCCTTTCAGTGTCAGGGGAACAAGAAGCAGCTCATTGGCTTATGTTCCTCATTTCCACCAGTTGATTACCTGGAAAGTGATTCATGCTTTCCCAGGAAGCATTCCTGAGGTTTTTAAAATCAAAACAATCCGGGTTCCTACTTCTAAGAGGGCACCAATATGAGCAAAGCTGCAAGGGGACACAGCACCAGGTCCCCATTGCCAGACAAGGTGCTCCACAGCATACAAGGGACAAAGTTCTCCTGTTGCTTCCCCATGAGGATGAAGGATTGATTGTCCTGGCATTAAAACCACAGGCTACAACATGATTAAAGCTGCACTTCTCTGTTTTTAATGTGCTAAATATGGGACCATTCTTTGAAAGGCCAGGAAATGCCAGTTCTTGAGAGAGCCTGAAAGGTGCCCCAGCAGAAAAGGAAGTGACAATGGAACACAATGGGGAGCAGCTCTGGAAGTAAGTAACATCCTGAGCTTACATCCCATGGCCACTTTGGGCATCTCAGGCTGAGTAAAAGCAAACTGTTTAACCTCCTCAGAAGTTGCTAGCCCAGGGCCCAGGCTACCAGCAGCAACAGCATCCCTTGCAGGCTCCAATCCAACCATCACAGGACTAACTAACCCAAACTCAGAGAACAGATCATGGAAGAACATTAGGGTTTCCACAAAGAAGAGGGAACAGAACATCAGCACTTGCTATAGTGTAAGTCCAAATAAACCTGTATACATTCCACTAGTATTTACATCATAACTGATTTTCTGTTTTAGAAGGTTCAAACTAGACTCAATTTTTCACTCAAGACAGATTTTCCTGAAAAGATAATTAGGTTTTCAGCACATTCACACTAAGATGCTGCTTTAACACTGCAGATCATGTTTGCCTTTAATTAAAAGCAAGGAGCTATAAAAAACAAGTACAGACAAAAGGAATTTTAAAGTGATTTTGTTGGATTTGTCTTGGAAAAAGTCTAAAGAAGGTAAAGTCCTCCAAAATTCCACTGGAGTGTGTCTTCTCAACTGGCTCCAAAGCCATTGCTCCTTCAGCATTCTCAGGGGGAATTTTTTTCCCCCAAGCACCAGAGCTGTAAGTGGGTTTGCAGTGACAAGCAGTTGAAGCTTGAGCAAACATGATAGTGAGGATGATTTCGCCTTTATAAAGCAACATTTATCCTCAATTACTTCAGCCAATTTCTCCACAGGCACTAAAAACCTCCAAACGTGTACCAACATGCATCCCAGTCCCAGGGCAAAGCAGGGCAGTCCTTCAGCAGTGTCACCCAGCACCTTGGGAAATGGAGTTGAAAAGGGTCTAGAGCACATAGCAAAAAACAAATGTGAAAAGGCAAAACTCCAACTCAGCTTGAATTCTGAGACAAAAGAACAAGCCCTGCAGTCTGTTCACAGCTCCACAGGGTTTAACTCTATTCTTCTACCCCCAGGTAGAAGTTACCTCCTGGAACACAGCATGAGCTATCACCATGCTAGAGCAGCCAGGTGAGTGCAAGCTCAGAAGCAGGAGCTTTAGAACTACTGATGCCACAGCCCATTCTTTCCAGTCTACAGACACAGTTGGGCCTTTTTGGCTTCCAGGGCACACTGCTGACTCATCTTCAACTTGCCAAAGACCAGAGATCCCAGATCCATGCTAGAAACCAAGCCTTTTGCTGTGAAGACATAACCAGTGGTCCCTGCATGAGACAGAAGCACCCAATGGTGAGCCAGCCTTGTGCTTCAAGGGTCTCCCTGAAGCATGCTGAAGCCACGATGCATGGCACACATCTCCCTTCTCTGCCTCACAAGCTCATCTCAATCCACCCAGTTCCATTCCCACAGGAAAGCAGAACCCACAACCTGGAAAAAGCAAGGAGCACAGGCAACAGAGAAGCCTCACAGAACAGGGTGGATGCTTCTATAAGCTCCAATTACTGTCTCACTCGGCACTCCCCAGAGATCCTTTCCAAGAAGGAAATAAGACTGCCAAAAGGCTCTTCTATGGTCTAACAGTCCCTGGGAGTGGGAAACCTACCCTTCAAGCCCCCTCTAGTGTCACTTGCTCACTCAGCAGCACAGCAGGCTCTGCCAGCATCCCTCCTTGGCTCCTCAGACTCCCCTGTTTCTCTCCCACCCACCTCCTGCAGCATCAGCATGCCAAGATTCTCACAGAGACACACTGTGGCCACAAGGAAACTTCCTCCCTCCCCCAGAAACCCATCATCAGCCCCAGCACTGATGCCCACTCCCCAGCATCAGGGGAAAGGGTCAGGAGAAAGTAAAATATAAGGTGGAAGGGAGAAAGAAAGAAGTTGCCAAGCGAAGCCACTTACGCACAGTGCGGCCGGCAGCATTTCCATCCTACCTTTGCTGTCGCCATATCAGACGTCTCCATGCTTTCTGCTTGGCCTAGCAGTAAACAAGAGCAGTGAAGAAGGGAGGGGAGAGAAAGGGAGAGTCAAAAAGAAGATGAAGAACCAAAGATAACTTGACAGGAGAGTGAGAACAATAAGGAAGTGACTTAAGAGCTAGTCTCAAGTTCTCCCTCCTGCCCCCAGAGATGCAACGTCCCAATTTAGATAGGTCTTGTGCCATACTCCAGTCAACTAAGTCTTTACCATGTGTCCCCCTACCCCAATTCCTTCCCTCTGCCACCACCCAAAGGTCTAGCAGGATGCTGAGGAACAGAAAGGACTCTTGTCCCAGCTTCCCTCTGAAGTTTGAGCTTCTGCAGGGAGCAGGCAAGCATCCCATCATCTGAGCATGCTGCTCTTCCTCCCTCTAGCTCTATGGGGAGAGAGACACACAAGCAACCCCCCCCCAAAATGGGTACTGTAGGAATCAGGAGAAAGGAAGTGGGTTCTGGGTAGTGCATAGGTAAAGGAGTGATCAGAGGTGAGATGGATGGAAGAGGGGGAGGTGGAGGCAGCTTCTGAAAGGCAGGAGTGAAAAAGGTCAGCCAGACAGGCAGAAAAGCAATAGTGCAAAATAAACATACCAGAGAGAGACCATTTAAAGAGAGATTTACACGTGCAGAGAACAATGCAAGGTAGAGGCTGGTCATCTGCACCCTGCTGAGAACACTCACCTCAGAGCAACACTCAGAAATGACTGGGCCTAACCTAGGAACTCTTTGGTGCACACACACACAGCTCAGACTGAACAAAAAAAATCATCCAATCATCCTCTCAAGGTAAAATTTATCCCAGCATCCCAGAGACATCCGTAGCTGCCTGGCTGAGGCCAGCCCTGATTGGTGGAGCAGCAGGGTGACTTCATGCTTCCCATTCATCCCCAGGCTTCTCCTCCCTGGTCCTGCAGGCTCCTCCTGGCCTCTTTTACTCCAATACCTCAGTCTGTTCCTCAGCCAGCCCAGGAACTGCTGTACACAGCCCCCTCAGAGAACTCTGGCACTGGCAGACGTGAGCAATCCTGGCTGGTAGGGAGGAAGGGAGGGAGGAATTAAACCACCACTGCAGAGCTCAGTCAAATTAAGAGCCTCTGAGGGCTAGAAACATCACTGCTTGAAAGTGCTTATTCATCCAGCAGCACAGCACGCTGTGCTCAGGCACACAGCAGGCTCCACACTGGAGTACACACAGAGCAGGGGTGCTGGCAAATCATTTACAACACAAACAGCTCACACACACGCAGGCAGCTACCTAATCTCTGCCAAAACCACACCATTCCTCTTCCCTTGTGCTCCCTCCCTGAGCAGAGCCACTGGATTTTTGTGATGCTGAGTGTCAGTGTGCACTAGAATATGTAGAACAAGCAATGTATAGAGAGCCCAGCACCCCACAGACAACAAAAATTAGCTCTCAAACCACCCCTAAAAGGTGCTATCTGTATGTAATCTACACAAACTCCCTCCAAGTCCTGTCCTGGCTTACAGGCAGTGTGCATTTCTCACCAGTGTTTCTGCTGGGATGCACTCATGCAGTCACCTGCTTGCACAAATCAAGGCTGGCACACTTCACTTTTTCACTTAGCATTTTCAGATGCTAACCTCATGCTTGTAAGGGATAGAAAGCCCATCTTAGATACACATATACACTTCATCTCCATCCCAAGCATTGCTGTAGGTATAATATAGCTTCAACATACCCAATCCAGCATCCCACAGGAAAGACATCACCCCAGCATCTGAATTACACTTACTAGGATAAGGATTGTCATCCTTGTTGCACACTAGATAGATTTCCAAATGGATCCTATGCTATAGCATTGATGACAGTCCAAAAGTAAGAAGAGATTCAGTGCAGACATGGAGATCCAATCAGTAAATGCACACGTGGTGGACAAGCTACTCCCCAACCAGTCTTTTGGAGCCCCTCAGCTCCCTTATTGGGAGTCTACTCACTTGTGTGCATTTTGCTACCAGTAGTCACAGCAGCATAGAGGAAAAAAACCAAACCAAACTGAAAAACACACCCCACAAACAGAAATAAAACCAAGAGCCCAGCCTCATGCAGGACTTCCAGCAAAGCCTAAGCTGGAGAACCAGCAAAGCCTGACTTAGTAAACCAGAAAGCTGAATTTCCATGCTGCAGCCTCTTCCCAGCAGAGGCTATCTGTAGTTCCAGCAGGGTGGAATAGCTCCTGAACTTCAGAACAAACAGGAAACATCTCCTGAGGAAGTCCACTTCTTGGAAGGGACCAGCCCACTATAACACACTTGAGGTCTGAGTAAGAATCTGAAGCTCTATAAATAGCTACAGCAACAATCCATCTCAGCTCAGGGTTTGAGCTTGTACTTGCCTCCAAAAAGGTCTCTTTCCAATTAAAACCCATTGCTTGCTAGAAGCACCACCCATAAGTGTCCCTGCCCCTTTAAACACAGCCACAACTCACAGTCCTGAGAGCATCTTCTACAAAGATGCATTACTGTGGCTCTACTACTGCCCATCACCAGCACAGTTCCAGCTCAGCACTACCAGAGCAGACTCACCTCTGAAAGATTCATAGGAACCGAAAGATTCCTTTATTCAGGGACCCACAGAGTGGAGGCAAGGGCTTAGAAGGCTCAGACAGATTAGTTCACTAGAAAAGGTACATGACCTGCAGGCACAGAGTGCTACCTGGGAGGCACCAGCTCAGCTACAGCTTTCCTCTCCCATATGGTAAGGAAAGGAAGTCTGCAGGATTTGGGGAAGCAGAACACCCCTGTGCCTGTGAAACGTGCATGCAAGATAAAGCCTGTTAGTAACAGCACTAATAAGAGGGGAAACCAGAAGCAAATCAGGAAATATTATGGGGAGAGAGAAAGAACTGCTAGGAAGAATGTCAGAGTGTAAGGAAGACAGCTGAAGTGTTAGGCACCTTAGTGTACAGGAAGAAAGTGCCAGGTGGATAAACTCCTGAATCCTTCCTGAAGTCAGCAGTGTTCTGCAGCTCCGCTGTCAGAGGGGAAAAAAAAATCAGATGCACTCGGAGCATCCGCAGCTAGGGCACACCTCCATCGCCCCAGGGGAAAAAGCTCCGAAAGGATTCTGTCTCCCTGCTGCAGCAGCTGGGAAATCACGTGAGACTCCATTTCCAGACAGAAAATATGCATTTCACTTTCCTGGCATGATGGGAGCTGTAGTCACACTGCACCCAGAACAGAAAGTGCCTGTAAGGCAGTTGTGAGCTGGGTGAATGCATTGTTTGTCACGGCATGCAAGTGAGGACTTGGGGAAAGGGAAGGGAGAGCAAAGCAGAAGAGCATCCCTCCCAGCAGGAGAGCAGTACCTGCAGCTATCCTGGACGAAGAGATTGGAGAGAAGCTGCCCTCCATCAAAAGGTGAAGATGGGGGTTGGCTCAGATGACCTTTAAAGGTCTCTTCCAACACAAAGCATTCTATGTTTGGAACTTTGGAGGAAGAAGAATACTATTGTGTAAGGAGGAGGGTCAGAGTCAAGAGGGTGGAGAAACAGCCATGATTCAGATTGCCACTGCTGCTTTCTTGGGCAATAGTATAACAAGGAAAGGGCTGCTGCTTTCACACAGTATTCTGGCTCTTTTTCCCCTTCATTGTCTGGCATGGTTGAACTCTTAACCTTCCATTTGCTGGAGATGGTGCAATAACCTCTTCCATCCCAGAAGAGACTCATTCAATCTGAAGAGGGGCAGGCTAACATCTCCATGACTCATGGCACCCTTCAGCAGGAAATTCCTCCTTGATTGGAATTCATCAGGAAATGAAAAGCCATCTTCTGAGTTTTACTTTCCACTGCAAATAACTCTCAGCCACCAGTGAAAAGGCAGTAAGACTTCATTACCTCAGGCCCAAATATGATGGCCTGGTCATCACCCTTTTATTTTAGGTCAAGACAAAACTCATGGCATAAGTCACATCACACCCTAGCCCAATACCTTGACAGAACAAGCTTTTCACTCAGGATGATGCTGAAAATCTGTTGCCTCAGGTATCTAAAGCAATATCTTATCCTGGGCAGAAAACCAACAGATAAATAGGTAGCAAGAATGTACACCACAACATTTTGGCTTTAAGAATAAAAACCCTAGAGGAGTGACTGCAAATTCATAAGAGAAAAGGTCCTGCATCCTTCATTTCTGAAACCTGAGACTAAAGTAACTAAAACAAGGGCTTCAAGAGCCAGGTGTTAAACACAGGCTGGCAGTTTGCAGAAAGGCATTTCAGCTCAGCAGTGAAAGCCTCCCACAGCCCAAATCATCACTACCTCTGGCAAGCTCAAGGGTCTTACCAGTAGGTATAGCACTGACATCAGCAACAGGGGAGAACAAGGGACAGCAAGCTGCAAAGAGGACTCCAGTACAGGAGATGCCTGGGGAAGCTACAACCTCCCTGAGGAAGCCAGAATCAAGATTGCTCCTCTGAAGGGATTGATGTGCTGCACAAAGCAAGAGCCTGCTCAAGCTGACAGAAGGAAGGCTGAGCACTTACCTGACTAAGCCTGAAGCACAGATTCTTTTCCAGAGTAGAGAAATAATGAAATCTTACAATGCTGGAAGCTTTGTTAGACCCATGTCCCTCAAGCAGATCTATGTTCCATCTGGTCTGCCACTTGAACCAGAGGAAGGGGTTAGGGAGAGCAACACAACAGCACACTCCAGCTAAAGATTTGCCACAGGGTGCTTAAAGAGGGAAGGGAAAACAAGCAGCAGAGAAGGCTTAAAGAAAAGTATGAGGTCAAACTTGCAGGAGAATAGGAAAACACAAAGCAGAGGGGCTCAAGGAGAGACCTTGGCTGATAGCAGCTCAATGCCTGACCTTGTGCCAGTGAGGAGATGCATGCTGCCATCTTATCACCAAAATGCACAACAAAATGCTCTGCAAGGGCCAAGAAAGAAAAGGCATAGAAGAAAACCAAGGGAAGAGGAGGAGGAAAAGGAGAAATGCAGAGGTCAGTGAGCACTCACACGGTTACAGTCATCTGCAGAAATGGGGAAAGGCTGTCCAAGTGCCAATGTGCTCCCCAGCAATCTGAGGAGACTTCACTTCAGCAGCAAGGGAGCAAACCAGGGATGAGTGAAGAGGATAGAATCCCAGCCTGTTGACACAGCACACGAGTTCTGAGGGGAAGCAGCACAGAGCACTGGCCTCAGAATCCACTGTGGAAGGATGTAATGGCACCACTGAGAGCTCTAGGCAAGCTTTTACTGCTCTTACCCTAGCCACTGCAGCTTGGCCCCAGAGGAAGCAGCAGTGACTAGGCTGATGAGAAGGCAGAGCTAGGGAGAGAGAGATCTCCAAAGAGCTGGATCCGCACAAAAGGCACTGCTCTCCTTTCTCTGCTCTCAGATTTCTTCCATCACAGGCAATTCAATTTTAAAGGCACAGCTGCCTTTAAGTCTTTGCTGCTGCTATGGGATAAGATGCAAGAACTCCAGAGAATGAAGAATGATTGATTGAAACAAAGAGAATTTGAGGTTAATGGTTATCAGAATGAAACTCTCAAGGACAGAATTAACTAGCTACCATTTCTCTTGAACTAGACTTGTCCATTACCAGGGGGAAGCTAGCACAACTTTTCCCAAGAGTCCTGCAGCAGGAGGAGAAAAGCTGTGTTTGAGCATCAGCACCACTAGCAGTTTTCTTCCTGGGGGAAAGCCACGGGTGTTTAGCTCAGAAGGAAGCCAAAGCATGGCTTGCAGAGGTTGAGTCCATGAAAGGCTGTTCTTACTCTGCTCTTTGCCTTTTCTGCCAGGACTCTGATTCTCTGGTGAATGGAGCAGCTGAACCTGAGCTACCAGGTCACCACAGGTACAATTGCTGCTTGATGATCAAGGTGCCACCAGCACTGATTAGTTCTTCTCAGGGGCACAGGGATGAGCTCCTCTTACTGTGTCCAATGCTCTGCTAAATGGAGTCAGAATCTCAGTGTGGAGAGGAGGTATGTCAGAGAGAGGTAAAAGACAAAGCTGCTGTAAGCTATGTAAGATTTAACTACTCATTACATTAAGTAGCTACTCATTAGGTAGTTATTCTTTATGAACTGCATTTCCAAGCAGCATCTTATGTCCTGTGGTCATGGATGGGATGCAGCAAGCATGAAGCATGTCCTTACCATCACCACAGAACTCCCCTCTCCTCCTCACCCTGAGCTTTTTAGTTTGAGTTATAACTCTTGTTGAGTGCTTGCTATCTCCCCAGTTAAAACAGCCAACTACCAAGTGTAAAGATGCACATGCTTTCCAGAGTAACCACTGCAAATACTTACACCAAAGGTATCAGGCACTGAGAGCATAGAGGAGGTCATGACAAAGCTTTTGTGTGCTGGCTGTAAAGCCAGGAAAATGCTGATTTGTTCAGGGGTTCACATTGAGAGCTATCTATACAACAGA
The DNA here is from genome assembly GCA_013396975.1 of Bucco capensis. NCBI lineage: Eukaryota > Metazoa > Chordata > Aves > Piciformes > Bucconidae > Bucco > Bucco capensis. The sequence goes on from VWZO01012382.1 coordinate 788,687, forward strand.
TAGGAGCTCTCTTGTAAGATTAAGAGGGTGTCATAACAAGCAAACCCCAAAATCACTTGAATCCCCAGTTCAGATGAGTAGATAGATTCTGGTGGGATGTTCTGTCCTTACAGAAAAGTAAGGAGAAATAGCCTGCCCTGAGCAGCCAGGTTCCAGAAAGAGCTGATGACTGCACTGTAAGCCAGGGCCTCTAAAGGTCTCTGTAAGGGCACAAGCACATGCACTCAAGCTGAAAAAAGCTATTCCTAAATCCCTTTCCACCACTCATATAACCTGCCAGAGTCTCAGGGGAAGCTGAGGCAGCAGCAGCATGGGTCAAGAGCATTTTCTCCTCCAGCTGCAGTCTGAAAGCTTAGGCAGAATGATCAGCATCCCTCTGTGCATTCAGCTTCCCTAAGCAATCAGCTCCAAAGCCAGGGCTGGGAGTAAAGCTGCCAACTCTGATTTAGACATCTACTGTGGTCCAAGAGTCTCAAAAGATTGAGGCAGGAGAACTAAAAAAAGGTTGTAAAATGAAGCCTTCAGCTTCCACCCTTCCACACATGCTAGTCTGTCAATTTACTGCCTCAACAAGTGGGGTTGAGCTTGCTTAGCCCTGCAATACTTCTCCCCACCTAGGCATTGGAGTATTTCTCTATGTCCACTGCATGTCTCAAGTCACTATAAATAAGGAGATTTTGCTCCATCTCAACTCCAGGATTGTCAGGTAAAGCTTGAAAGCTTTGAGCTCTAATGAACTGTTGAGGCAGGCTATAGCTTTAGCAACTCAAGTGGCTACTGCCTTGAGACATCCTTCTCACTGCACTGCTTGGAGCTACAAACCTCTGTCCTAAGGATGGCAAAAGAGCTGCTGTGGGCTCCTTACAGACACCAGCTCCATCTGCTAGCTTGACTAGACAACAGTAGCACAAGCTGAGACTCTAATGTCCCCTCCGCAGCTTGCCACCACATTTTAGTCTTATTATTGATTGAGTGGATACACAATCCTCATTCCCACCCTTCCAGGCAGGATTCTGAAGAGGGAGACATCCCTTCCAAACTGGCTTTTTAGCTCTAAAGGCCACAGAGAAGCTAAAGTTCTGTTACCTGTGTTTGTCTCCCTTGTCAGCTGGCTGTTGGCTTAGGCTCAGAGCTTGAGTTCTGTGCAGCTAAGATCACCTTTTGCTTCCCCTCCAGTAGCACACCAGGTCCCTGACTAGGACCAGGGGATCCTAGGCATTGCTCTGTGCTAATAACAACATTTCAGTAACATCACAAACTGGATTTGCTATTCTATCTGGGGTGAAAGACAGACAAAGAGAAATGTTTCAGGACTGAAAAGGTGTCACAACTTCAGAATGATCCTTTGAGATGTACTTTCTTGGTGTTTGCCCAGCTCTTTCTCCTTCACAAGGAAAGGTGACTAGAAAGAGAGGACCTGAAGAGCTGTACACCATCCCTGCACCTTCCTTGTACTGCCCTGGATTGATCAGTGCCACCACAGAACAGGGAAGCAGGGAACAGCATAGTTTGCAGAGCTTTTCTTTGCAGCAGGAGCTGCAGGCACATTCACAACATGACTCATAGCTACATCTTGCTTTCTGATGACATCTCAATTAAAATGTTCCCAGCATGAAGAAAGGTGGGTTTCTCTGACAGGGAGACAAAGAGGTTTTGCCTACATTGTGCTCTTTCTGAGGAAAACCTGCACTGATTTCCAGCATCAGTTCATTTCTGTGAGTGTTGTCAGGAAGAGAAGAGATCACTGGTACAGCTAAAACTCCCAGGACCAGTCAAGTTTGGACAAATGCAATAGAACTAGATGGACAATTATAGTCTCTAGGTGTTTCCTAAGCTACAACTCAGCTTAAAAAAAGGCATCTCCATCCCAAGGGATGTGTTCTACACCTTGGGAAACTCTGCCCTGGAGATGTGCAGTAGAAGTCTGCAATACAGGTTCTACAGAATCAACTCTTGCATAAACCTGGCCACAGGCTAACTGAATGAAGCATGAGGCTCTCTAGAAAAACCCTCAGCTCTCTGCATCTTTGAAACCCCTAAGCTTTGGCCAGAAGAGGCTGAAATCAGTGAAGTTCTCCAAGACACTTTAATGGCCAATTTTCCAGCAAAATTGAAGTTTTAGTGCTGCAGCACAAGCCCACAATAGCCTTGTCTCTCTTCACTGAGCTTACCCTTTATGTGGTCAACAATTGGACTGTTTTCAGACAATCTCAAGAGGCCCTAAGCCAGGCTAAATGCCAATACCACTTTCCCCTCTCAAAGCTCTCCTCCTCCACGTTTGCTAGGGAATGGAAGGAGGTGCAAGCAGAACAAATCTAAATTCATCTTCTGAACAGAACCAGCCTTGCTCTCCACAGCCAGTTGGCATCTCACAGCAATGACTACTTGGGAAAAAAAAGTGCTGGGTAGAACATGCAAGCAGAAAAAAGTAAAGCTGGCAGTGTAGACACATCTCTGCATCCTAAACCTGATGGATGCCTCATGACAAAGAGCAAGTCCTTGGATCAAGCAGAAGCAGACTCAGGAACTTGGACTCACTCTAGAGCAAAGCTCAAGGTAATTCCTACACAACCTTTGTCCTGCTAGTGATTATGGAGATCCTTGTGTGCTCACATCTCACCCAAGTCTCTGGCTGTCTCCATCCCAACCTTACCCACCCTTTGCTTTACTTGAAGTTGAGCTGCTAGTGTGAGCAGAGTTATTGGCACGCTCAGGAACTCAGCTCTGCTTAGCTTTCTACTTACACAATTGTGGTGTTTCAGCATCTGAGCAACTCAGCCTTAATTTACCATCTCTAACTTCCTGTGAGGTAAAGGAAGAGTTCTCCTTAATTCATAAATAGCAACATGAAACCATTTAAGGCAACCTCACCCAGGCAATCAGACAGTAAGGACCTGAGCCCTAAGGGACTCACTCCTTCTAGCCTGTCCCACTCAACCCTCCCTGCTGAGGCTCTAAACACCCATACAGCACAGTTACTCCAAGACAAGAATACCTGTGCAAGCTCCCCATGACAACTTACATGACACTGCAGAAGAAAAGCTTTTTCCTCAGAGAACACACATGCAGATGCCAGAGCTGCTTCACTGCTGTGCTGCAGGACACCTTGGCAGGGTATGGGTTCTGGACCATGGCAGGACTTCAGAAACACACAAGCCAACAGTGCTCAGGAAAAAAAAGATTTGCTAGAGAGCATTGAATGTATTTGCCGGCAGCAGGACAAAACTCTGTCTTCTCTGAAAAGATCTGAGGGTTGGGGCATGGTCCTTGGAAATCTGCCCCTGAGAAGGTAACTCCACTAGCAGCATCCCCTGGTACAAGCTCTCACAGTAGGAGCAGTCATGCAGTTAAGATCTTGGCTATGCCTATCCCAGATTGCTGCTATGTTTTCCTCTGTTATTTTGTCCCAGAGTCAACTTCATAACTCAGCATCCCTTCACTTTTGGCTGGGAAGAAGAGCTTCTTCCAGCCCTTGCCCAGATGTACTGAAGCTGATCCTTGCTTGCTCTCTGCTCCAATCCTTCAAGAGCAGCACAGGCTCCTTCTGCCTGTGCTCTCCGAGGCAGCATGCCAAGAGAAGATGCACCTTTCAGTACATACCAGATGCTTTCTTGCTCTTTCCTTTCCTGCCCTACTCTGCTCAGCTTTTGTCACAACTCACAGGATTGCTGACACTGCTGGTGGAGGGTTTGTTTGGGTTGATTTTTTATGGTTTTTAAGAGCTGCTGTTCAATAGTCAACTGATTAAGTGACCAGAACTGCTTGCAGGGCTTTGTAACAGAAGCAGAGAGTTCCAAATCTGTGGGCTGAGAGCTTTTAGTAGCCAAAAATACCACCACAGGAGCAGTAAGGAAGAGCATCCTCATTCAATAGTCAGGAGTCTAGCATACCTTAGACACAAGCTACAACTTCATGAACAGCAAGAGTAAACAGCAAGCTCTCAAAGGTCTTAGCAGCTTTCTCACCAGTTCATGTCCAGCTTCTCACCTTACAGCAAACTCAAAATGTGTTTCAGTGATTTTTTTGGTTAAGTTACATGAGGCCAAGCCATCAGCATTCAGACTATCAGTGAAGCCTGGTGCAATTATGGTAAGGAGAGGGGAAAAGAGAGTGGTAAAGGCAGTTTACTAGCCCTCTCCTCTGGATCATTCTGGGATCAGCACCCTCCATAACAAAAGTTACCTGTAATTAAATCCAGGCATCAGCAATGTTGTGTGTGGCTAGGTTCAACATCACCCTGGCTCAGATTGTGCTGCACCTAAACCATGTCCCTTCTGGCCATTCTTAGCACCAGCCTAGGCTCTAGTTCAGTCCACCTCTGAAACAGGCAACAATTCCCAATGATTCCCTTCTTGCAATGTCCAGAAATCCCCCATCTGAGTATTAACAAAGCCTAGCCCTGTTTAACCTGTGAAATCCCAGATGAAATGGTGTAACAGCCTGCAGTACAGAGGGGAAGCCCAGCTATGACCTCAGTACCCATCTGCTTTGCTGTCAGAAGCTTTCTGTCCTGCTTGCAAACACTGTTCCCTGCCAGTCAATTATGCCAGGCTCTGCTGCACCAGACACACTGATCATTGGAGTGAAGCATATGGAGGAAAAGGTTAGCTACAACTACCCAGTGCTGATTCTGAGCCAAAACTCTGTTGGGATATTAATTAGCTCTTCAGGGTCAGGATGTTCTCTCAAGTGAGTCAGTTCCTCAGATGCCTATTCAGCTGCTACTCTGTTCTTAGTCAATCCATTAGACTTTGACCTCGTGGTGGGGAATCTGAGTTCACTAAGCACTTGCCCTTCTACCACAGGAAGAAAGACCTCTGACCTCCAAGACAGCTTATGTGGAGTAACTAACAGACCTGAACCCATGCTCTTCTGAGGCACCTTGCAGGGTAGAAGACAACACTTGCAGATGCTTCTTGTAATCTACTCTGCAGCAGCAGTTTCCAAATCTCCACATGTGCCTTCCTGCAGGCTCACTCCAACCCCCCAGATCAGCTGAATCAAATGTAAGGTAAGCCCACAGTCACAAAAGAATGGGAATTTCAGACACCCAAGTCCCATCCAGGACCCAGTAGGGAAACAGGTCTGCAGGAGCTGGCCCAGGAGAGGAAGGTAGGAGAAGCTCAGGGCTCAGAGTTTGTGCACAGCAGAAGATGATGAAGCAGATTCAGGCTCAAAAACAATGAACTGCACAATTCAGCAAAACTCTTGATCATACAGCCCTGAGCAAAGCAACAATAATAAATCATGCACAAAAAATAAGCATTCCTTTCTCAACAGCTTTTGTGCCAATGCTGCAATTTGAAGCAGTCATTAATCAACCTGAAGCACAAGAAACTTAAGTTCCTTCTGGAATTTCATAGCAGTTCTCACCCTAGCTGCTACACATCACCTTTAGATACCTCAGGATTGTCACAGAAGTGAAACACAGGAGCCAAGCTCAGTGTTGTCTTTGCTGAGGACAAGAACCACATACAAAAATCCACTGGTGTCAAAACATGATGAGAACTGCTAATCATCAATACACAGTGAGTCTGGTGAAGGTATCTACACCAGCTTCAGTTTTGGGGAGTGAGTCTGCAAAGCAAACAGAGGCTACCTTCAGGACTCCAAGCATCTATCCCACGAGTCCTATCTGTAAGTAGGTGAAACATCTTTTAAACATTGGTAAGACCAATGTAAATCACATTTCTTGTTGAACAACACTCTGAACTCAGGGAAAATAAGGACATGGGCTGAGCTGTTGAGGTCATTTCCCTGAGTGGTTGCAGGCTTTGTCCCAGCTCAGCTGTGAGCAGACTCACCTGTCCTCACGCATCTGAGGGCTCAGGAACCGGGCCGAGTCGTCATCGTGGCTGCTCTGCTGGCTGCTCTGCTGGCTGCTGCAAGAGCACAAAGGAAGAGAGAACAGTTACACACGCTTGAAAAAGTCCCTATGAAACACTCTGGTGTAAAGCCAGAACAAGGAAAACCCAAGGATTGTACTTCATGTTTGAGAGTGCAAAGAGGAAACAACAGAAGACACTGAGTTCATCATTGATTTACAACAGGTGTGACTGGTCTGAAGCTTAATAGCTTTATTTTACTAAGGACTTCCCAAAATCCAGAAGTAACCTTGCAATTCATCATAGAATTGTCAGGGTTGGAAGGGAGCTTAAAGCTCCTCTAGTCCCAAGCCCTGTGCCTGCCATGGGCAGGGACACCTGGCACTAGAGCAGCTTGCTCCCAGCCCCAGCCAGCCTGGCCTGCAACACTGCCAGGGCTGGGGCTGCCACCACCTCTCTGGGCAACCTGGCACAGTGGCTCAGCACCCTCCTGGCCAACAACTTCTGCCTAACAGCCAACCTAAATCTCCCCTCCTCAAGCTTGGATCCATTCCCCTAGTCCTAGCACTGCCTGACATCCTAACAAGTCCTTCCCCAGCTCTCTTGTAGCCCCTGCAGATCCTGGAAGGCCACAAGAAGGTCTCCTGGGAGCTTTCTCTTCTCTGTTACCACAGAACAGTTTCTTACAGTTTTAACATTCAAACACCAAACTGCTGCATGTTCCTCTACCCTGACTTACCGGCAGCAGGACAAAACAGCAGTGAAAACCGCCTCTTCCTAAAGGATCCGGTGACCAACGTGCAATCATAGAATCGTTAACGTTGGAAGAGACCTCTAAGAACATCAAGCTCAACCGACCACCCCCGCATCTGACTAAGCACCTAGGCAATGTGTGTGTGCTGGCGAGCTGCATGCCGAGCCCACAAGATGTCACTCTGCCTCTTTCAAAGGATGCTTGAGGGGCGATTGTCCTTTTTCCCCTGGCACATCTATTGCAAGACGTTAGCTTTACTCCCCTCTAGCAGCCTCCACTTGCCCCAGGGACTCCTCAGGGTTCCTGCTCCTCATTTCTCTAGCTGCAGTTCTTGGCAAGAGCTCTCCTCCTGAGCAGGAGATGGATCTGATTCTGCCTTCAGGTGACAAGACTGCAGATGGGCCTGGGCTAGCTTTAATCTGCTTTGCCTGGGTACCACTGGCTGTGGAGTCATGACCCTAGAGCTTCAGCACAACCTGCACAGTCCCACATGGGACAAGCTGTGCTGAAGTTGCTGGGACTTCACAGCAAGGCTTTCAATCACCTTCCACCACACTATACACAGATCTGGGCATCCCACTGCCCAAAAGCAGAGAAATACAACTACAGTTGCAAAAGGAGCAAGAAGGCATCTTTTCATGTTGAAGAGCAGTAATTCTCAGCCACCAACATCTATTTTGGGGAGGAAACACAGGACCAAAAGACTGCAATAGAATTTTCCAAGCAGTCTACTTGTTTGATTTGGCTTTGTGTGATGGGGTTGGCTTGTTTTGTGAGGGTTTCTGTGTGGCTTTGTTTGTTTATTTCCACCTGGCCTTGATCTTTTTAACCACTATAAGGAGGATTCTATCTCTCAGAAGAAAACACTTCTTCAGCACTCTAAATTCTTATTTCAGCAATAATCTGATTCCCAGATTTTTTCCTTTCTAGATGTACTCTGTGTTTGCATAAATAAATTACAGCTATTCTTACCTTACATTTTACATCTCAACTATAACTATGCTGCCTCAAGCAACAAAAAGTGTGTTGGCTTGAATAAATTAAGTCCCTTGCTAAAAAAAAAAAAGATATTACTTTTACTACCATAGAATATTAACAGACAAAACACCTGAAAAGGTTTAGAAGTTTATCTACCCTCTTATCTTCATAATTCTGAGGAATAAGGTACAACCAAGCAGGTAGGGGAGGAACTAGAAGCAGCAAGTGCTTCAGTAACAGATAACTACATCCTCTGGTAGCTAACATTTCTTCAGCAAATCTGGATAAATAAATGGCTCTAACAAGCCCTCATGGAAACTTTCTAGAGAGCTGAACCCCTAAAATTTCTGTTCTCCTCCTCAAAGTATTCTTCCAATTGTTTTGGAAGACTGTTCAGAAGCATTAAGGTGAACACCACAATCCCTTAACACAATATTTTCTATTCTTAAAACATCCTCCCCAAGATCACAATTTTTGCTGAAGAGGTTTGCATTTTCCCCTGAAAAGAGGAAAAATAAAAGCCAAGGAGTCTTCTTTTCCTTCCATATTCTCATCAAGCACCTCGATTTTGACCAGCTGCTTCTTTGAGAGCTTCAAGGATTCCCACCTTAGGGAACATGACATTCCTGGAATCACAAGAGCTGTCTTGGGGCCTGAGAGCTGTCACACACCCCTGGCCCTCTCCTCTCCACTTGTTGCTGCTCAGAACACAGACAGCAAGCAATTCCTTACTCTTCAGAGAGAGGAGAGCAGGCTGAAGCTTTCAGAAGCAGCTAGCCAGCCATCAGGAATTATAAAATCCTTGAGCAAGTAAGAGAGAAATTAGCCTTTGAGGTTGGAAGTACAAAGCCACAGAGCTCATGCAATATTTATGGCTTTCAGCTGTGGATTTGAAGCCTGTGCTTTGCACAGGAGTCACAGGCATATATCTTGTGGGGGCACGGCCCCCCCAGGCCCACAGAGCACCAACATCATTTCCCCACTGCACAGTCTATAGTTTTACCATCAGAGCCAAGACAGCTAAATACTCATGCAAAAGCCTCTCAGCAAGTGGACAGATTTGATTTCCAGCTCCCACTCCCACATCCTTAGTCACTTTTCAGTGTCTCACTGCAGAAAAGAGAAGTAAATAAGAATATTATGTTGGCTTCAAGCTATAAATGAACAACTGGGTAAGAACAATATAGCCTAAAGTGCAAAGAAACACCTCTCCTGTGCTTCTCAGCTTAATTATGGCCCAGTGAACTGGTTTGGAAAGAGCACAAAAAGAACCACACTTTTCCTCCTAACTCAAAGGAATTACCACCCTTTTAGGTTGAGAAAGCATGGCAGGGACTAATTCATAACTACTTGTTTCTTAAGAAGAAAAAACTCTCCCACACCACTTTACCATTTCCATTCAAATCAAGCAGATATAAGCAAACTTACCAACAGAAAATTCCCAGTATATCCCAGCCCAAGAACAGCACCTACACTGCTAGGAATCCCAGGTGACAGTTTGCTTTTGGACAGCTAGCCAAGATGAACCTTAGACCTTTTCACCCTCACCCACCCATCATTAACCTTCTCCTTCAGAAAGTCCTCCAAGGCAGGGTTTAAAATTTAATGGAATCCTGATATTGCAACACATAATAAAACACCTTACCGTTGTCACTACTGAGCAATGAAATCAGCTCAGACTAGGAGAGAGAAACTAGTTTTCATCCACTTGGCTATTTGAGGGCATTCAACATGAGTTCAGTGTCCTACATGGAAGTTTGGCAAGAGTTGGTGAGCTTTCCACACAAGGAAAATCACTTCAGCATTCTGAGTATCAGACAGTACAGCTCTGAAATTCCCCTAAAAGATATCTAGCAGTTGAAATGCAGAGCTTATTGTTTTATAGTGATCTGCTTTTGAGAAGACAGTGTTCCTTTGAGAGGATATAACAAGAAGTTACTGTTGTACTGGAGATAAAGGAGGAGTAATAGAGAGGGGAAGCTTCTAGATACAGTCAGGTCACTTCTATATCTACAAAGAAGGCAAAAAGCTGGTTAAATAAATGCCCAGAAAGTCAGCAAAAACAAGTTTATCTCATTCCAAAGCTCAGCAATGATCAACTTGAATTTGGACAAGGATTAAAACCTTTGGATGCACATGCCCAGTGTGTTCCTTTCTCTCATCACTTCAGAGATGCTAAACATTACCTTCAAGGCTTAGGCTCTTGTGGGGTTGCCTCAATTCTCATGCAAACATTCTAAGGCAGTAAATGTTAGGAGTCTGAAGCTGATGAAGAGGTTTAAATACATGCCTTTGAATTAAATCTACTTCTAGTCTAATCAAATTAAGTCTACTTCCACCACTCCCCCATCTCACTGCTCCCAAATCATTTACACAGGTAGCCCAACGACTAAAGAAACATTTTTTCTACTGGCTGAAAAAACAGTGTTCTGGTCACACATCTCCCATTTTTTCCTTGGAGATTAAAAAATAAATCAATTTTCCTCTACTTTAAAGTCTTCTGTATATTACAGAACAACAAGAGTCAGTTTTGCAGTCGAAGCAGCTCAACAGTGCATCCTGATGTGGGTATGAAAAAGCCTGAATGTCTTCAAAAAAATCAAATTAGGATTGAATTGTTCTATTTCTTAACACTATCAGCTCAGCTGCCAGTTCATCTTCCCAGCACAAAACCCGAGCACCACTGCTCAGCAGAAGAAACACATTCCTAAAATGCTTGTTTCCCTTGCCTTGCTTTCCTACCATCTCTAAGTAGTTCCAACCCTCAACAATAGTTTTTATTGACTTCATGACCCATGTACACACAAAATATGCTTAGATAAACACTCAGGCTCTTGCACAAAAATCCCTTCTTCCAAATCTTGCCAGAAGTGAGTAGGAACAGACTGCAAGTACTCAAAAACAGGGCAAAAATTGCTATTGGGTCATAAATATTTCAGGATTCCTCTCACATTTGGTCTTGGGAAGTTGTGAGGGATAAAGTAGATTTTGTGCTATTCTTACCCTCCTGTCTTTTTAATAAGTCTCATTTTACTGTGAGATTTCAGGCTCTGAGTAAGGCAGAGCCAAGTCTCTGAGCCTTTTCTGCTTGAATAGGCTAAGCAGGTCCAGATGTCAAGGTTCAGGCACTCAGGTCAGTGTTTGCACACTAGGAACCTTCTGGAACTTGCATAGCCTCCAGGTGAAGGTGGGAAGTCAACCCTCAGGTTGGATTCAGAGGATGTTTTCTCACCAGTGATGGATGAATGCAGAGAGCAAAAAAAAAGGGGAAAAGAAACAGCTATATCCTGGGAGATAGAACCACTTAATGATTTGGATTTTCTATTCATTTGACTTAATTAACCTCTGTTCATAAGGTTTTGGATTCAGTATCAAGCATCACAAAAAGGAGAATAGCAGACAATCAGGTATAAATATAGGCTTCAGATGCTTTAGGCAACAGTTTCTGGATTTAAAAGCTGCTATTTATGACATATGACACATTTTCATCAACATAGATTTGGGAACTAATGTAGGTTATACAGTGAACTTGCACCAAACTTCCTGTTTCAATACACAAAGCTTTTTGAGCAAGAAAAGGTGGTTGTTTTTCATCCCCACAGCTGCAAGCAGAGTCTCCTTGCCTTAAAATAGCTCACAAAATAATTAGGATATCTGAAGAACCACAACCAGAAAAAGTACATCAAGTATCAAACACATTAAGTAGCAAAAAAAAGTACCAATATCTGAGTTATTGCACAAAAGAAATTAAATACAACATGCCTTATATTATCAAAATTCACATTATTTTAAGCTAAATCTCACTTTTAATTAAGTCTGAAAGATCCATAATGGAACATTTTAGACAGTGAATCTCATGAGGTACAAAATGTTGGTGTGAAACCTCTCCTGCTCAGTGGCCTTGCTTATCTTCCCTTGGCAACACCAACACAAGATAACAAAACCAGATTGAACTTTAGGCCTCAGGTGTATCAGAAGAAAGGATTCCTCTGAGGGTTTTCCCCACAGGAGATTTTATGACCTTATCAAATACAAAACAACATTTCTTTCTTTCAGTTTCAGTCTCCTGCTCTGCTCATCCTTCCCAGAAAGCAACCTCCCTGCCCCTCCTATTTCTCATCAAAGAGCAGAGAGCTAGCTCTCCCTGCCCCAGCAATCTAGCAGCACCTCACTGTCCTGATAAAATCAAATTGCTGCCATCCAAAACACTGTTACTGTGGCTGCATGGACACACAGGTGACAATGCCAGTCCCAACAGCAACCCACTGGCAGGTGGAGGGGAAAGGACATCAATCACTGACCTAATTGCCAAGGGCTGGCTGTGTCTCTGATCAAGAGCAGCTTCCCTTTGATAGACCTGAAGCTTTTGGCCTGTTAATTAAAAGGCAAAGCCCCTCGAGTGCTCCAGCTCTCCCAGAGGTGCTGCAAGTTCCCACTGTCAGCATCCAAGTGGGAAGCTGTCAGGGGAAGCATACCCTTAAGCACAGCAGGCAGCAAGCTGCCATCAGGCTTTATTAAAAGAAATTGAGGAAGATTGATGTTCAAACTGTAATTACTGAGCTGATGCCAAGCCCTGGGGAGAGGCAGGGACCACAATATTTCTATTTACACAACCCTGCTCCATCCAAGGAGTTTCTTCAAAGCAATGCCTGGCAAGCATCCTGCTTCACTCCAGCTGAAATGGTTCCATGGCAAAGGTAAGGAGAAAACAGGTACCCAAGCTCATGGAGTGAATCAGAGGCAGAGCTACAAGTTGCAAATTCAAGTGTCTTTTATCACCTAAGCTTAGGCTCCAGGTAGTGCTTGCTCTGCTGTAGCCTCAGCATTCCTGAGTGCCAAATGGGCATCTCCTACCCCAGACCTTCACATCATTTTAGCAACTCAGTCTCACAGATGATGGATGTCAAGCAAAATGTTGACAAGTCCAAACCCATTAGTAATGATCAAAAAAAGAGAATGGGCAGTTCCAGATACCATCCAGATACCATCCAGACCATCCTCATTAGCACTAATGGTGTCCTTTGCAGAAAGCCAGTGTGTCTAGCTGTAAAGTCATCTTCTCTCCTTGCTGGAAAGGGTCACAAGGGGCAGGATGGGCAAGATTCTCCTCTTATTTCACAAATGAAAGCTTCAACAGCAACCTTCCCAGCTGTCAAGGGAAGTCCTTTCATCACCATCACCTTCAGTGAAGGACAGCTATTATCTTGAACATCAACACACAAGCCAGTGGAAAACAACTGATTAATTGGTAGATATCACTGACAGGCACAGTGCTGTGTAAGACATCAAATCCAGAGAGGGCAAGGGCAAATATTTGCCAGCTAGATAAAATCAGCAGTGTTTCAGCTCCAGGCTGCTGGTAAATCAATCAGTTTGGATACTTTTGTGTGACTGGTCATCCTAAAACACACAAATAAGGAAAGGCAAATATTTAACAAGAAAACCACAAACTACTGCAGCAAGGCAATAAAGGCCAGCCAAAAACAACTAACAGAGCTGGTGGAATCCACAGGCACTTTGCACTTTATCATCAAGAAATGCCAGAAGAGCTGCAGTTCCAGCAGAGAGAACAGCAGAACTCTTGAGAAGAGATGTGGATGCACTAACTGAACACATTCTGGTCACTGGAAGCACAAGTTAGGTCTCTCTTGAACTTGCAGGTTCAAAAAGCAAAATGATTACATTCATAGCTTAGGCACAGTCTGACAATCCCTTGTGNTCTCACACTTCAGGTGAGAACAGATACCCTCTAAATGGGAGTTTGTGCTGATGGGCTTGCCAAAGCTACCCAAAGCAGAGAAGGGCTGCTTGACACAGATATTTGTGTAAAAAAAACAACCCAAACTTCTCTCATTTTTTGCTGTGAAAGTGGAAAAGAATATGGATACCAGCTAAATACCCAACTGTGTACTCAAGTCCTGAATTCAATGCACAGAATAGTCACATCACTCCCATTGCTTCCATTTTCTCCAGAAGTCAAAGTTTTAAATACAATTTTAAAGATTATCAAGAAGAGATAAATTCCAAGAACTTGAGACAATAGTGAAGGTTTCTGCCAGCACCTCCCTAACACTTCCAAACACACCTTGTCCCCCCAAAAACATCCAAGTAAACCAAGCAGACCATGAACTAAAAGCAACCCTTAAGTCTCTGCCATGATGCAATCTCCCTGGAGCTGGCAGCTCCTCACACAAAGGAGATTTGCCCCAAGAATTTTATCAAAGCCTGAACAAGCCCAAATCACCCTGGCAATCCCAAACCTACCAGTTCCTGCAGAGCCTTGCTGTGTCACTAACAAAAGGAGAAGTCCCAGTTCCTCCCCTCTGACCTAAGCAAACCAGAGAAACAGAACTAGAAATCAGAGTTGCTCATTTTGCAGCTTCTTGGAAGAGCTTTAGGGCATGGAGTGCCTTTGCAGTCCTCTCTTTAATCAGCAGCACAGAGCTTTAACACTTGTCACTTCATCAAGTCCTTTTCCCTGAGGTCAGTACATGCTGCCACGAATATTATCTGAAGACAGGAGCCCTGGATTGCATTACCACAAGGTGAGATGCTCTAAAGCCTTTACTCATGTAGCTGTTGGGGGGGGGGGTTGTTTTTCACATTTGGCAGTTACTTAGGGAAGAAAATCATATCACATGAGAGCTCCTTCCTCTAGAAAACACCACAGTATTTTCCCTGGGTGTGGAAGGAAGTGAAAGGTGAGCAAAGCATTAGTTGATTCCCAGAAAGGTTGAGTGAATTTCAGTTTTGAGGAAAGCAAAAGCATTAGTAACTACTTCAACTTCAAGATTAAGAAAATTCAAAATTCCTAAACTAGTTATTTGCAAATCATTTTTAGCACAAGTTCCAACAAATCAAAATCAGAGTTAACTGATGTAGCTCATTATGGTGACCAAGAGACTTCGAGTCAACTTCCTTCTTCAGGAAAACAAACATGAATTTCACACCTTCTCTACCACAAAACATTTCTGAACAGTGCTCAAGATTCTCCTAATGTCTCATTTGTTTCATATTATCAGATGAGCTATGAGGATTTTGGCTGTAAAACCTCCATGGTTGTGTGTCCAGCAGCCCAAGAAAGCTCCATCTCCCCAGCACATATCCTTTTCTAAGGTAAGATGAGGTGGAATGCTTCTAATAGTATACTTCATATTTACTAGCATATATTAGAGGCATTTTAGGACATCAGTGAGCCATTCCCTTTAGCTGAACCTGTCATTTAGGACTTGCCAGCAGAAGACCATTCATCTTTAGGCATGTCAAAAGCTACAGCACAACCTATTGCTGCTCTATCCATAGTGACTGTGGATTTTCACCTCCTTTGGAGCACTAGTATTTTGCATTTCATTATTAATTACTCTGCTTTAAGACAAGTATTAAGAGAAGACAAACTGAGTGGTGTGGGAGAGCTGAAGGCAAAGGATGCTCTGGGAAGGGACTGCAGCCATCAGCACACAGAACCTTCCAGGACCTCCTGCAAGAGCAGATTCAGTGAGGAATAACAACAAGATGATTCAAACCTTTTACTATCCTTGGCATTCTGCTTTATTTCTTCCCACAGCAGGGGAGCATGTTCAGATTACCACCAGCATGATCTTTGCCCAGCATGAATCCCTCACGTGGAAACCCTTCCAGAGCCCAAGATTCACCACACCTCAGCTGTTCCACATGTCCTCTTGCTGAGCATTCACATCAGAGCCTAAGCCAGGCAATGAGAGAGCAGAGGTCATCTTTTCACTCCCAGCTTCTGCTCACAGCAGGGTAGATGAACAGCATCCCATCTATAGTCCAGGTGATCTCCCCTCTCAGCAGCTCTTGCCTTGCACATGGACAATCCCAGGGATCACTAAAGGGTGGCTTCAAGTAAATTACTGCAGATTTACTCTCACATCCCCACATCAATAATGTATGTGAGTGGCATGCACAGCAAAATGCTTACAGATTGCAGCTACCAGCCTGGGAAGAGAGAAATATCATCATGCCTTCAGAAGAGATTTGGTGCTTGTGTGCAGGGATGAAAGTATGGAGAAGGGAAAGGAAATTGGCCAAAAAAACATTCCTGCTATATGCAGGTAAGGAACTTCTATCAGTACCTGGGTAGCAAATGAGGGATGAGAAGTATGGTAAGAAGCTGTTTACATCCCTTCTAAAAATCATCTTGGTTTCATCTCTCTATGCCCTCAGAGCACCAAAATTTGCAGTTTGGGTCATCATGCTTTTGTACAGAAACAAGATCAGAGAATCAGAATCATTAAGGTTGGAAGAGATCCAAGATCACCAAGTCCATCTACCCTATTCTTCCCCAAGATATGGCTTTCTGCTCTTCCACCTTGAAGAAAACTGTCCTAGGCAAGCAAAGCTCTCAGATGCCATCTCTGCTCTTTCATGAGAAGAAACCAACAGCCTCTCTCCTGCTCTATCAACCACCTCACAGCTTTTAGAGAACCAGCAGGTAAACAACCCTTAAAATGATCCAGGCTGTTAAAAACTAACCAGTGCTACAGAACATATTGCTGGCTGGAGTTTCCTTGATGAGAAAAAAGCAAGCAGCCATCAGCAGACCTAGAGCATTACAGAGAGCATTTCAAGTCCTAAAAGCATTTGTTTATTCACTTGGATGCTTACTGTATGCTAATGGTCACAGAGCTCTTGCTCAGGGGCATGTGAGCAACACATGCATGGAATAAGTCAGTTAGTGGTGCAGTTTGCTTCTTTGCTACCAGCTTTTGTGGGAAAGCTCTGCCATAAAACCAGGCAGAGAACTGGCCACATAATGGGTTTAAAGGTTACTGGGTTCCAAAGAGAAAACAAATCATTTCAAACTGCTTGAGAACAGTTTAACTAGGAAGAGGGAATGACTGGAAACGAACTGCATTCATTTCTCTGGTGGGAACCCATGCTGATGGCTGTCCCCCTCAGCAAGGGACATTTGGGGACCTGTGGACTTAACAGTAACACTGCTCCTGGGTGCACCTGTAGAGAGTTACACAAGGTATAGCTTTTGCTTTGTATGGCCACACAATAACTCCTTGGGCATTCATTTTCTTCTGTCAACAAGCACTTGGAGGTCTTTATGAATTATTTGTCCCCTTTTGAGCCAAAGGACTGCATGACTTTCAAGTCTGAAAAGCAGCCAAGAACTGAACCCAGACATCCTGACAATGCAGACCCACCTGCTAACCACAAGACTACTCTCTCTCTTGTCCTCACCTTCCAATACCAGCTGCTGAACAACAGATTTGAGGTGGTCTCAGTGGCAAGGAATGAACATCCACAGAAAAACACTCACAAAGGATTGGTATCATCACTCCCTGTGCTGCTAATCCCAGAGTGGTCATCTCTTCTCTCTCAAGGGTCTCTTCAGGATATGGTAACAAAGTCTTATTTCCTTTTTTTTTTTTTAGGATAGTCTCCCTCAAATTCTTTTCCCTGGCTCTGTATGACCTGTAGGAGGTATGCAGAGGACCATGAACAAGGACAGCTGTCAGCACTGCTGTGCCTAACAGTAAGGATTAGGCCATTTGGATGGGCACCAGCAAGTCCAATCAACTACAATACCCATTCCAGCCAACAGGCGAGGACCAAGTCCAAGGAAGCAGCATGCCAAGATTTCTAGGGGGACAACAGACACTACCTACCCATTGTGGACAGGCTCCTCTTGGAAGCAGAGAAGGGAAAGTGCCCCAAAACATACCTGCTCTCACTGTATTCCTTCTTCTCTCTCACCCGCAGCCACTTCCGAAGGAGGAAGCGCTTGCGCCGTGGGGAGGCACTTGGTGTGGAGCAGTTGGACCAGGGAGTGTCCTCATCACTGGAGGGGGTGATTTCAATGGATGGGAGCTGCAGGTATTCCTTGCTGAAGGATGGAGAATCCTGATACCTGCTGCTGGCCTCCAGGCTCTGCTCCTGCACATTCTTCATCCTCCTCATCTTGAAGCGCTTCCTGCGCAGGGTTGGGGTGGACGAGCTGGACCAGGCACGGCCACCCTCCACCACCTGCTGCTCGGGGACTTGCAGTGCTGGGAGCTGCAGGGTTTCTGTCATATTGGCAGCTGGCATTGGATGCCCTTGCTCTTTTCTGCTCCCACCCACAGGCACACTAAACTCTGATCTCGGTGGAAACCACACCACAAAACCACAACTCAACTTCCTCCTCCCTTGTCCAGTCCAGTCCTGCCCTCCCTTCTCAAGCAGGAAACCTCATGCTCTTCACATGCTTTCATTTAACAAACAGGAGGGTGGGGAGGGGATGTTCAGGACACAGACATTCACAAAGGTGGTCTTCACAAAGGAAGCAGAATTTCTTTTCTCCTTCTCCTCTGCAACACAAAGTCCCTCCCCTGCCTGGTGTCCTGCCCTCTCCGAGCAGTAGCTTTAACACCAAGACAAGGCTTGCCAGCAACAGCTTGGCTCACTTTCAGCTTCCACACTTCTCCTTTGCCTTGGTTTTGTTATTTTTTTCTCTGCCCTAATGTTGGCTCAGGAAAGAAAAAAAATAATCTCCTGGGGCTGTGGCTAGGAAACTCAGCTGTTGTCTTCTCAAGAGACGAGGCAAGTATGGAGTGGAGCGGCGTGGAGCTGTGAGGAGGTCAGAGAGAGAAACAAAGAGAGGGAGGGAAGTAACAATAGCAGATAAAAATCAGGAGAAAAAGTAGGAGGAGCAGCATGTGCTTTTTCTGTAGCAGGCAAGACATACACAGGCAGCTGTTGCAAGGGTAGCTGCACTCTTAATCCCAAGAGACAGGGTTTATGTTACCAATTATGCTGCTGCTACAAATCAAGCTGATGGAAAAAGGGTCAGGAGGGATAACAGCCTTCTGCCGAAGCCAATTGGACAGGCTTTCCCCTTGTCCCACCTTCCTGCTCCAGACAGCCCACTCCGGGGAGGGAGGGAGCAAGCAAGCAGAGGCTTGGACTTTCAACTTTCTTTCCCGAGGAGGTGGGGTTTTTCCTGTCCCCATTGATTGCTCCCAGAGAAGGGAAAGGAGGAGAGGGGTTGAGGAATAGCTCAAAGGGCAGAATGAGGAGGCTGGGTGGGTTTGGAGCTCAGGTTCACAAGTGAAAGCTGATAAAAGTTCTTGGAGGGCAATGCTGCTTCCAAAATGACAGTGGATGATGGATGTTCTCAGGTCCAGGAACCAACAAGGACACCACATCAAGACAATTAGACATGCAGAAACAGTTTTTAACCCAGGAGAAAGACACATACTACATGGAAGACAAAGGGTCAGGCAGAGGGCAAAACAGCAGCCACAGGACAAGCCTTGCTCAATTCTGGGAATGAAACCAACTCAGGAAAACCCAAGTGGAACAGATTCTCCAACAAGATCCCCTCAATGCTCCTAAATGAAGCTGTATTTCCAAGTGAAAAAGTGAAATGGAATCTGAATTTGTCTAAGGGAGCAACTAGAATTCAGCTGTGTCTATTTCAAGTGTGCTGTTAGAGAAGACAAATCTCTAAATCAACTTGACACAGCTCTGGTTTTCCTTGTACAGCAGCCTGAACCTTCACAAATATTGGTTTCAAGTTAGAAAATATTTGTCAGCTCAAATCCAAATAGTGTTTTTTTTCTTCTTGCATGGGCTCCCTCAGTTTTGTTTGAAAATAAAACTTCACAAGGACTTTGAACATCAAAACCTGCCATCTAGGCCAGAGATAACCAAACATGTCTGAAGATTTATAACAGCAGGGGCAAAGGGGAAGGAAATGTTGGAATAATATGTTGTTAGGATTCTTTTTAAACCCCTCAAGGGCTCTATTCCACTTTGTTGTGGTGTCTTTTTCACTCTGCTCATCCTCTAAGTGAATAGCTTGAGCAACTCTTCAAATCAGCTTCTGGAACTCAGTCACCTTAGTGTCTATGCATTGGGTGCACACACACACACACAATCCAAATGGCTCTACAAACATCAGCTTCAAGAAAACCATTTTTAAGTCCTAGAAACAAAAAAACTACATAAATATTCCACATTTCAAGACTTGCATGCCTAGCTGTGCATCCTCTCTGCCTCTCAAAGGCTGAAACCTTTTATTCCTCCTCTGTCCTGTAGAGAAACCTGAACCTGACTGCTTCAGCCTCCTGTAGCCAGGATTTCTATCACTTTCTGAATGCCACCTGCACAGAACACTACTGGTTGCCTGTTGCCACACAAATAACTGTGATCATCTCCCCATGAGAATCCTTCCCTGAGGACCCTTCCTCTGAAGAGAGGCAGCACACCTCTTGACAGGCCTTTAAATTCAAGATCTTCACTGGTTAGTAAGCAACACTTCTTTGCACTCCAACATCCTCAGCACATGTTTAGTTTGGAGAGAAGATGCTGGCCACCTGTCTGATGCTCTCAGAAAAGAGAGAAGCTGTGGAATAAGAGACACAGCTCAAACACTTGAGGCACAGAGGGAAAAACACCAGCCAATGATCAAGCCCTCATTTCTGTACAAAGCACAACAGCACCATTGGACTGCTTCCAGGAAAGCCTTTCTGTTGCTAGAGCTTTGTTTAATGACTCCTGGAGCTTAATGATTCTTCTAGTGATGGATTCACTAGAGCAGCAGATGGCTTTCAATACTCTAGGTTCATCAACACTTCAGGTTCATCAATAATCTCTTTGCTTTTCTCCTATTCCAATGTTCTAGGATCTTCAGTATTCTCAAGAGAGGATTTTTGAATGAAGCAAAGAGTAAGAAAATCATCTGAGAAACTAAAAATCCCTTCCCTGAATGAAGAACATGAACTAATGCCAGCAAAGGTTCTCTCATAGTCCTTTCCAGAACAGCTTTTCTGTGTGTTTAGGGGACAGCAAGGTGTCAGCCTTGGCAGATGAATACAAAATTGCACAGTAAAACCAAGCAGGGATTTTTAAATACTGGAAATCCATACAATTACTCAAAGACTAATAAAGTCAACTCAGCTGCACAATATCTGGCTGCAGGAGCTGTGTCAGGTTAGGCAGGGAAATTACTGTGCTTAGACTTGGGAAAACTCAAGCTCTATCTTCCCAAACTCCCCTTTGCCTACACAGTTCAACAGCATGTGAACAGTTATTTGCTGTCCACACACTTGACAGTGACAACTTCTGCAGGAGACACCTGAGTACCTACAACAGGACAACTCTTGCAGGGTCAGAAGTCTGATATTTTCAACTACAAATGTTGCATGCTTCTTTTTTTCAGTGAAAACTCTGGACTATTGGAGTGATTAAATGATAAAATGTATATTTATGTACATTTACTTTGGAATTCCAGCAGCCTTCTGCAAGGACAGTCATGTTATCTTTGGAACTGAACACTTCCCTGCACTAGGACTTGAGCCATCCTTTGGTATTTGGGTATTTAATTAGAATATTAATGAAGAATATTAGTCCTATTACAATTTGACACAGCTTGTGGCTCCCTGCAATGAACACCCTCACTGGAGTGCCTTACAGGACAGATCTGTCCTTTTAAGTCATGCATTCCCCATCAGCAGTTGTTCTCCTTTGAGCACACACACAGTCAATATTATTTTGGCTATGTGACACTGGATACTTGCATGTGCTCTTCCCTGAATCCCAAGGACTCTGTTACAAGACAGATGACACAACTTGCACAGGCTGCAGGGTGAGAAATACCAGCAACAGGCTGCTACCTCAGTGTACTGATACCTCAGTGTATTCCAAAGCAAACTGTAGGCACTCCTGGCTCCATGCAATCTCTTCCCTGCTCTGTACAGTATTTATTCCAGGGCTTGCCACCACCTCTTGCACAAGCAGCCCAGGTCAGACAACAGCCTTACACATTAATGCCCACAAATCCTAATTAATTAGGTTAAACTCTGCCTTAGCATCTCTTCCTTCATGTCCCAAAAATCACACTGTGAAGGAACATAAATGCATTGTTACTCTGAAGGGCTCAGGATGTCCCTTCCATGCCACCTGACCAAAGAACAGAACACTATTCATTGTAAGTTGACAGGGAAAAAAAGTGCTTACAGCCAAGTTTCCAGTTAGTGAGAAATTGGTTTTAGGATATATTGCTTAAACTGGCCTCTGGCATCTTGGTCACCAATAACTGGCCTCTGCATTAAGATACAGGTGTATACATAGAATCCTAGACTGGTTTGGGTTGGAAGGGACCTCTGGAGCTCATCTAGTCCAACCCCCCTGCAGTGGCCAGGGACATCCCCAACTNCTTCTCAGCCACCAGCACCCCAAGTCCTTTTCTGCAGGGCTGCTCTCTAGCATCTCATCCCCAGCCTGGATTGATAGTGGGGATTGTTCCAACCCAGGTGCAGGACCCTGCACTTGGTCTTGTTGAAGCTCCTCGTACTGAGTGCAAAACAGAGCCTAGACATGTGCTAAGTGCATTACAGAAGGTTACTGCTCCTAGTTTTTGGATCAGGTAACTCAGCTCCCTCATTGTCATCACCAGTGTGGGTGACAGCATGGCACAGAAAGGAGTTGCAATAGGTTTAGCCACCTTGCCTCCTATCTCCTGCCAGAGATGTTAAGACATCACTTGATAGCCATTTTAACACTACTTGGGGAGGCTGAGAAGAATGATTCCAAGAGGGCTTTCTGCTTAGATGTTAACCTAGACACCTATTGTGCCTTCCTTTCCAAAAGGAGTCATTCTCCCATCAGCAATAACCATTAAAGACTTCAGTCTGTGAATTCTTACTAATACAACTGCTGGCCTCATACCCAGCATGAGAAAGCAAGGAGACTCTGTCCCAATTCCTTGGAATTCCTCCACCTATACAGCACTTCTCTACTGGGTCACAGCACACACCATTAACCACAGGAGAACAAGGCTTTAAGTACAAAAGGTCTCTGAACAGTACATTCTTCCTTCCCAGCTTAAAAAAACATCCCAAAAGCTGCTTCACTAGCTCAGGTCACCCAGTTTGCTGTACCCAACCCAAATCCACACACACAGCAGCTCAAGGAGCCCAAGCACACTGAACAACTTCACTCAGCTCTTGGGGAAGATAAAATGCCATTGCCTAGCCAGGGGTAACAAAGTCTCCCAGTTCTCAGTAAAAATCTGAGCATGCCTAAGTTTTATTTGCACCCAAAGCAGCAAAATTAAGAGTGAAATGAATCCTTGCTTCCTTCTGCTAAACCACATGCAAGGAGCAGAGAGCTTGGTTCCAAATCACACCCTCAAAATCATTCAGTCATTAGATCCTGGAGCATTGGTGAGCAACCCAGGCAATACCTAAACACAAGGAGCAAAAGCTGGGCTCTCAGCTGAAAGCAAGAGCTGAGGAGGATGCTGCTTTGCTCACCACAGGCTGAGTCTTCTCCCAGGCTTATACAACCATATTCACCTGGCTATTACAATGGAAACACCCACCCTAAAATAACCCAACTATTTTGCATCACTGCAATAGGTTCCTAAGACAGTTCTAGTCAGAACTTCAGTCTCTCTTCAGCCCAGCCACCAAAAATTAGACAATTGGCTTCAGTGCCAGCATGATGCTCTTGGACAAATAACTGAAATGGCCTCCTGCCTCTAACACTCAGAATCAGCAGCAGCAGACAGACCTGAAGAGCACAATACCTCCATGAAAGCCTGAAAACACTTCAGCAGGTAAAGCAGGCTCAGACCATGAAGTACAAGGTGTTAATAGTTGAAAGGAAAAAGGTTCAGTGTTCAGAAGAAATGAGACAAGTCAAAATATATCAGCAGCAATGTATTGTTATTCACTTCCATTCCACATCAGGGCAAAATGAAAAGCTTGCAAACAACTAAAAGCATCTAAGAAGGGACTATGTTTTGGTCCAGAATAGCCCACAGTCCAGGGAGTGAAGCTCTCATAAGATCAGTCATTGCTTCTTCTCCTTCAAGGAAGATGCAGCTAATTACTTGTGCAAAAGGCAGGCTGGAAAAGGAGAGTTTTACCTGATCAGAAGAGCTCAGACTTCAATCTCAAACTCCTGCAGGACATGTGGTGTCCCTCCATCAAGAAAAAGTTATTACAGATCTGCTTCCCACCTGGGCCCTTTGATTTAGCTCAGAAAGAACACCAAATGCTCTACCAAGTACCACATTGTCCTTTCTAGGGTGATAGCCTGACTCCAGTTAAACTGAAATCTGGCTAAGAGCAGTGATTCCCAGCTCACAGCTTGCATGGTGTTAGCATGACAGACATAGCAAATAATAACACCTAAAATAGAGTCTCAAGAAAATAAATAGTAAATTTACCTGTACATCATTATTTTGTACCAACAGCATGGCTGGAAGTGGAATAGTCTAAAGTATTCCATGCAACTAAAACCTAGTCCTGAAATAACTGTTATGTCTCTCCTCTTTTCTCTACAGAATAGGAAAAGGCAGAACATTTCTTTTGCTAGAAAAACTCTGCCTGTCAGGAAAAGATTTTCTTCTGCATAAGACCAAATGGGAACCACCAAAATTAGCTCTGAACTCCCAAGAGCCATTAAAATGACAGAAAGATAGGAAAAGGTCCTCTCCTATCATCAGGAAACTCATTGTATAGTCAGCATATCAAAATTGCTTTCTAAATAGCACCCCTGCCCATCACAAGCTCTCCCCAACTGCAGCAGCAAGGCTGTTAGAGCTCATTCCTTCAGTTAGACAAATGTCTGAGGACAAGTGTCATTGTTATTCATGGTCTCTGAAGGAGAGGATTTGGAAAATGCTTCATGGACAGCTGAAAAATGCCTCCTCCAGTTGGCTTTGCCATTCACTCCCAGGCCTGCACTCGCTGCTCTGGGGATGGAGTCAGCCAAGTGCATTTCTTCTTGCACAACTCCTGTGATACAGACAAACCTCCCCCCATTCCTGTGTATTTC
Organism: Bucco capensis; assembly: GCA_013396975.1. Classification (NCBI taxonomy): domain Eukaryota; kingdom Metazoa; phylum Chordata; class Aves; order Piciformes; family Bucconidae; genus Bucco; species Bucco capensis. The sequence goes on from VWZO01012382.1 coordinate 813,047, forward strand.
ATGCCATAAATGTGTTTAATGCATGAAATATGCACAGAACACCACTCATTCCATGCTTTTCTGGCACATAGAAGCCAGTCCAGGTATGTTAAGGTCCTGCACCAGCCAAGGGCCAAGCTGAGTGCAATGTGCTACTGCTGCATGCAGTGCTGCCCTACACGAAGGGAACAGCACATAACCTAAAGACTAAAACCTAACAAACTTTCTCCAACCAAATGGAGGTTTTAGTTGTCTTTTCATTACATTTTAGGAAAGACAGCATCCAAAATCCACATTATAAATCTGTCTCACCACCTGAGCTGTGAGTTAAGTGGAGAGGGATCAACTTGTTCAAGCTGAGGTTTCTTGGATTGGCCATGAAATCCCTAAAGCAAGATGCATTCTACACTTGGTCCTGGTTCCTGTTCCTCTCTTCACAAGTCCACAGCTTCTCTGAAGACCAAGTATGGCACAAACCAAGCAGCTGCTGGAGACCCTTTTCCAGCAGGGCCCTGCTGCTCTCTAGTGGTTGACAAGCTGCAGGTACTTGACTTGTCCAGCCAGCATCAATTTGCTTCAAAAATGCTTCCTGGCCTCCAAGATACTAATACAGACACCCAGGAATTACTTTGATTGCAGCATTGTAGGTGTTGGAAGTCACTGGGTGCCACTAAATATCACCAGACACATCCACACCTGCTGTTCTCCTGGGAAGAGCCCATACATTCAGAAGCCATGTGTCAAAACATCTCTAAAGCACAGAATCATTAAGGTTGGAAGAGACCTCTAAGATCATCAAGTCTAACCACAGCTATTGACTGCCCAGCTGAATTGCCTCTACATGAACACACACAGTATGGGCAAACAAACAAGAGGAGCTGGAAGCTACTGTGCTGCTGGAAAGCTGTGACATAGTGGCCATGACTGAAACCTGGTGAGATGAATCCTATGACTGGAATGTGACTATAATGACCATATGACCTGTTGGCAGCAGGAGCAGGGAGCTGATCCTGCCCCTTTGCTCAGCTTTGGGGAGGCCTCACCTCCAGTACTGCATCCAGTTTTGGGCTCCTCACTCCAAGAGGGACATGGAGGTGCTGGAGAGGGGACAGAGNACTAATGGCATTTTGAGATCTGGCTTTAAAAGTTCAGTCTTAAAAGTTTGTTATTTGTGGAGAGTTTGCTCATTTTTATTTTCTACATAAGGTTATAAAGACTGAACTCCTTTACAAGCAGAACATCTTGGGTTGAATTCCAGCTCTAAGTGAGGGTTGGGAGAGGAAAAAGCCAAATTCCAGCAAATGATGTCACTCCATTTGGAACAGAACTGGAAAGCAGGCACAGACTAACTCTTTGAACTGTGAATTTAATTTCCAAAGTTCTGACTTTTAGCTACAAAATTATTCAGCCCAGACTCAGCATCTGAGTCAATAACCTCTGCAGGAATGCACATGTAGTTCCTCCTCACAGAGTCTTTTCATGAGGTATAAATATATCTGCCATTCATCCTTGCCTGCATGCAATTGTACTCCTACTTCTTTCCCAGCCAAGCAGTATTAGATATGAGCAAACCATGACACTTATGAGCTTTCTCTTTTTAATTACATTTCTAAGCCTCTCATCAGTTTGCCTAGGACTAAACTGCACAATGGCACCTTTATGGAGTTGTAATAAAAAAGCCCAGATTAAATGGAGAAGAACAAGCCCCAGTAAGTGGAAAGCTCACTGAGGCATGAGATCAATGTCTTCAATACACTGGAATGTGGCAATTACCTACTTGGGATGAATCAGTGTCCCTGATGTGAATAATATCTAGTAATTAAGTTCTGTTCTTTAGATTAAAAGATTGATTTGGGTCTAAAATAACCAATGGGCTTCACAATTAGGCACACTTAAAGATGTACCAATGGCAGAGAGACAACTGCAGTTCCTGAAGAGTTCTCAAAGTATAGGTTTATTTAAATACTAATTGTGTGCTCCAAGAAAGCAGCAAACCTCTTTCCACCTCTTTGGGATAGAGCCTGGGGACTTGTTAACCTGTAGTAGAAGAGAAGGAAGATCAAGTCTACTTCCAAAGAGAATGATCTTCAGTGTCAACTCAGATGAAGAGATTGGACCTGTTCCATCTTCACATGAAGATGTAGAATTGTCTCTGAAGTCACATTAGTGTGTTTCTGTTATCCCTTGGTTTAAGCATGGAGCAAACCAGCTCCTGAGCTTCAAGGATTTGCTTAGAGCACTCTGTAGAGTTGCCCCTAGACCCCTAAGGGAAGAATTAATAGAGAATTAAGCTTTCATCTCCAGTACACCACAAGTAATTAATATTTCTACTCACTTTCACCTAATAAAACTAAGGCACAGAGTGGAAAGGGATTTGTCTCTACTCATATGCTTCAGATCTGCACAGTCACAGTTCAGTAAGATTTTTCAGATAACCTTTGAATGTTATAAAATTAACTTTCACCAGCTTGCAGTGAAATTTGTACTCCAACACCAAGCAGGTTTCGGGGGATAAGAATATTTGCTAATGCATTTTCTAACAAGCTACTTGTGCTCAGTAGAATAAAGTGCTAGGCAAGACTTGTTATTCCATTCCAGAGACAGAAAGATCAGGTATACAAATAGAATCATTATGGTTGGAAAAGACCTTTGAGATCATTGAGTCCACCCACCCAACACTGCCATGCTCACCACTAAACCATGGCCCCAAGCACCACAGCTACATGGTTTTTGAGCTCTTTCAGGGATGGTGATTCCTAGACAGCCTGTTCCATACCTACACAAAGAACTATATGTCCAAGATATAAAAGTCCATCTCCCAACTCCACTAGAAGAGTGGGCCCAAGAGAATAAAATGAAGTTTAATAAGTCAAAATGCAAGGTCCTGCAGTTGGGTAGGAGTAACCCTAGATATNAAGGCCAGGCTAGATGCAGCCCTGGGTGACCTGGGCTAGTGATTGGCATCCCTGCTCAGTGTGGTGAGGTTGGAACTAGATGATCTTCAGGGTCCCTTCCAACCTGCCCATTCTAGGATTCTATGATTCTAACAGCTCACAGCAAACTGATCTGCCCACTTGGTCTAAAATGCAGAGCACTTAATGAGGCAGAAGGCCAGCCAGATGGATGAGCAGGCTGAGTTCTCTCCTCCTCCAGAAGTGACAATTCAACAGCATCTGCTCAAGACATCCAGAAGGTTTCTGTCACACAAAAATCATCATCATTTGTCAGTCTCGAATCACTTAAACTCACCTACGTGAAGAATTGGGATTGTGAGCTCAAGGAAAAGCAGTCCTTCTCCAAGGGAGCTGTACCACACTTGTGTGTTCACAGCCAGCACTGCCCTGGGAGCAGGGAATCTGAATCTCATGTCTCTGCTGGCTGCTGTTTCCCCATAACTCAAAGACAACTGCAAGAATTAAGTATTTATTGAAGTGTGCATGGCAGGAACACACTTCCTCTGCAAGTGCTTAGGCAAGACATTACCTAAAAACTATGCCTTATCTGTGCTTTTCCTCCATAACATAGACACTCCACTTCCACTAGCAAACTCCTCCACTGCCCAGGGCAGTGCTGGAGTCACCATCCCTGGAGGGGTTCAAAACCATCTAGGCACATGGTTTAGTGGCATGGGGGTGAGAGGTTGATGGTTGGACTTGATGATCTTGGAGGTCTCTTCCAACCTTCAGGATTCTGTGAATGTTATACTAATCCTTTGGCAGGCCATGCTCATGTTAGTCACATACAACTCAGGCAAGTGAGGAGAATACAAAGAGCTACAGTTTTCTGACAGGAGATTCAGGGCCCATATTTTCCAAGGTTCACATCACTTTTCTTCAGGCATTTCTTTAATGCAATAGTTGATAATCCACCTCCAGGCACACTCACAGCCCTTCAACCACACTCCCAAAACTTGCTACCAGAGTTTGCCCTCTCTGAGTCACTAGCAGAGCCTCCCCATCTGCCTCTCAGTTCATACCTCTGAGTCACTGAACTGACACACAGACCCAGGACTAAGTTTCTTAGGAAAGTTTCTAACACCTTTTCCTTCTCTAGAATTCTTCAAAGGATCTTACAAGTTTCAAGCCACAGGATGTGATCCAGAAACTGCTATAAGCAACAAAACATCTCACAGCTTAGTCACACCAAGTGAAACACCTGAAGTGCTGTGGGAAGCAGGTCTAGAAAGGACATGCCTATTCCTATTTGTGACACAAGAAATCAGTAGTTATTGTTAGACATTATATTCTTCTCACCTCCAATCAGCTCAGATATGTTGGAGAGAATGTGGCTAAACTCTTTCATGTAGCTTAAGATCTGCCTTCATGTTCCCCTCCCAAAGTGTCAGGTGTATTTTTCTAACCAGGTTGTTTCAACTATAGTTGTTTTCTGATCTCTCTACTCTGCTTCAAACACATGGACTCAGCTTCCTGATTCTCCTGAAATTACTCAACTCACTGTTGGCCTTTGTGTAATTTATCATCAATGTTTTTACATCCTTCCTCCTCCAAATAAATACCGGAAGTTCAAAAGAAAAATCTACTTTTTCTATAGAGACACAATCAGTTCAATGAGTTTTGAATAACGAAGATCATTTTACAGCTTCTGTAAATATTAACCCTCCCAAAAAAAAGCTTAGATGGACAGGACTTGCTCTCTTCCTTGAAGATTTGCTGACAGTGAAGTAGCATCACACCATCCATTTATCCCAAATGTCTTCACAGCTCTGCTCAGCATGACACAGTTAAGCTTAGCTGCTTGAAATGCCTGTAGTTTGAGCTTTATCAAGGCAGGCAGTCCCTCAGGCTTCTTTCCACCATGTCTGACATAAGCTAGAATAACTAACAGGGCAGAGAAGGCTGCTACCATGCATGGGATGAGCACACAGTCATGTGTGGGGCTTACCAACAAGCACTTCTTACTTGCTTAAGACATCACAGACCTTCCCCTCCTCAGATGTTGCTATAGAAACCTCAAATGATGTCTATAGGGGAACAGAAATAAGGTTTCCTAAGGTATGGATGAAGCAGCACCATGGAAACAAGCTGTGACTGCCACAGGAGATGAAAAGGGAGGGAGTTTGTGTGGGAAGACACCAAGATGGTCATCAGCTAACTGTGTAGAGCATGAACCATGCCAAGTAAGCAAGCTGCCATTCAGCTACCTGCCTACTTCATGAGAGACACTGAGACCAAAAGGCATGCTTGAGATCAGCTGTTGGCCAGGGATTCCAGTGCCTCCAGGCACTTGGAGGGGCACAAATGTCTCTCTGTAGGGTTGTAATACCCCAGACCACTAGTAAACCTCCAGTGCAACCTGGTATAATTCAATATAATCCAGGCTAAGGAAGGTTAGGAGAGGTCTGTGCAGTTACACACACTCCTGACTGTTCTCAACCTTACAAAAATCTGCCAGCCTGCTCTGAAAGAAAAAATATAGGGAGATTCCTGGTAAATTTTCACCCTGCTTGTCTACAAATATCACCTCTTTTGATAAAGACACTATTACTACTTTGAGGCAGTGTTGGAAGTGGAGATTGTGGAACAGGCATCATCTAACCCAAGAAACAGTACAAAAACCTTCTGAAAATTCCCACAGAACACTAAACTATAGCAATGTTGTTGGATTGTGCCCTAGTCACTCAGGCTAAGCATCACCTAAGCCTGATGTAATTACCCTGAGCTCTCTTTCTAGTACTCTGAGGTGAAGATAAGTTGTCAGCTCCTGGTGAAATAAGTATTTAAATGGATCAGAAGTCTACAGCAAGTCAGTCCAGCAACAGATGCTAGTCCACTAACCCCCAATTTACTGCTGATTGTTTGAAGCTAAGTAGCTGCTTATCTGCACCTCCCTTCCCTAGCTGCAAAGCAAGCCCATGAGCTCAGCCAATACCCAGTTCATTCATCAAGCACCAAGGAGGGGAAGTAAACCAGAAGAAACATTCCAACAGATATAGCTTTGTCTCAGGGTCTTCCAAAAATCAGAAGAGCTTCTCCAGCATCTGGCTGCTTTGTCACTGGTTTGACAAGAAACATTTTGTGCAGAGTAACAAAAAGGTACACAGTTAAAGTTCCAGCTTTTTTTCTCAGTTAATGCTACACACAGTTTCCTTCTTCTATTCTTTCTCTCAGATTATGTTTACCTGAAAAGAACTTTGTATTCAAACACCCTTTTGGACACTCAGATGAATTCACCTGCCCACAGCTCCACACTATTACACAAACTTTACTCTGCTCTGCTCACACCTCCTCTGCAATACTGGGTCCAGTTCTGGAGCCCTCAACACAGAAAGGACATGGAGCTGATGGAGCAGGTGCAGAGGAGGCCACGAGAATGCTCAGGGGCTGGAACACCTCTGCTCTGAGGACAGGCTGAGGGAGCTGGGATTGTTCAGCCTGGAGAAGAGAAGGCTTCAGGGGAACTACTAGTGACCTTCCAGGACCTAAAGGGAACTTCCAAGCAGGCTGCAGAGGGCCTGTTTGCAAAGGCCTGGAGGGAAAGGACAAGGGGCAATGGTTTGAAATTGGAGAAGAGTAGATTTAAACTGGACATTAGGAAGAAGTTGCTCCCCACAAGGGTGGTGGAACACTGGCCCAGGTTGCCCAGGGAGGTGGTTGAGTTCCCATCCCTGGAGGCATTGCAGGTGAGGCTTGCCAGGGCTCTGGGCAAGCTGCTCTAGTTGGGGATGTCCCTGGCCACTGCAGGGGGGTTGGACTAGATGAGCTCCAGAGGTCCCTTCCAACCCAAACCAGTCTAGGAGTCTGTGATAAGCTCAGGACTGTGAGCTCCACACAAGCACAGCTCATGGCCAGACAGGCTACACACTGCACTCCCAGAAGATATCTTTCTTTCTCATGAAGTTCATGTGACACAAGACTTGTCTTCCAAGGCCAGGGTTCAAAGGCACACACAACACCTCACACCCTGCTAGTTGATATTATTGCAACCTCACACCACAAACACTCCAATTGCTTCCTGCCCTGCTTGATTTCACATCCCCACACCCATTGCTTGCCAAAATCTGAGCTCACACTTCCCTTACAGAATTCCCCTCTCTTCAAGGCTCAGGAATGACTTTATTTAATCTATCTTTCAGCAAATCTCAGTTTCTAACCCATGTCTCTGGTCCTTTTAACACCAGCAATTTACAGCCAGAATCTTCTATTTTCTGCAGTGCAAAATGTTATAGGAAATCTAGGAGGGGAAAGAAAAGGCATCACAAACTCCAAATGCAAGTTTCAGTTCACTGGAATGGAGCCATCAAAAGTCCAGCATTATGTGGATTGAGTCTCTTTGGAGCTCAGGATTGTTTTTCATCACATGCTGATGAAAAGAAGCAAGGCTGAGCTTTGGGCCAAAGGCTACACTTATCACAGCAAGGACTAGGCTCAGTTAGCTTACAGCTTGAAGCAGTTAATTTCTGGAGCTTTTGCTTTCATCCAAACAAACCATTTTAATAAAGAATTGGTGAAGTGAACAGGAACAAATATGTAAATCAAGAAATTCAGTTTTAAGTAAACACCTTCCAAAGAGAAGCAGGCTGTGTAGAGCTTCAAGAGACACCTGTACTCCTCTAATAAACACTCTCCCACAGCTCCCAAGCACAAACAAGCCTTGCTTATCTTACTCTGCCAATCACACAGCTCTATGGATTGTATAAATAGCCACAGAAGATATCAGTGTTGTACAGACTGAAGCTGAAAAACATCTTCAGTCCTTGGGCTGTTCTGCTTTTCTCTTTGCCACAATTAACAGGAGTTAAACATTTTCTACAACTTGTAAATGTCAGCATCTTCTGAATTCATCTGTTGTCAGGGCTGGTTTTCTCCAGCACAAAGAGCTCTTCTGCAAAGTCTGAGTTAGGAAAACAGATGCAAATTTGTTCATTTGTTAACCCCAGTTGTCTCCAACAAGACACTGAGCTGCATCAAAAATATTAGAAGTAACATTTTACACCTAGACCCACTGCATCTCCACAGCCATGAAGATCAACAAGAGGTTGATTAAGATTTCAAGTAACCATTTTCACCCAGAGATGTGTGCCATACTAATTGAATTGGGGTGGGGGAGGGAGGAATCCTACTTTGAACCACCTCAATCTGTTAGTTAGATGCTTGTAGTAGATGCTTCTGTGCTGTTTTAATTCAGAAGCAAGACACCATGTGATCTAAGTCTATCAAACAGCACTGACTGCAAACCCCAGTGGGATCTCACAGGAGTGTTTCAGTTTGTTGTCTTAAGCTTGGGTTGCATTGAAGACCTCAGATAACTGCCCAGCCAGTGCCATAAAGCCAATGCTCTAGTTTATTCACAAGGAGGGATAGGTTTTTAACATGTCACAGCCACAGTCACACATGAGAAAAATGCACAGATCTGAGAGCTTCAGCTTCTGGGGAATTTATATTGTCAAGCTCCCTGGGGAAATGCTTCAGGTTCTTTAGATTGTCTGAACTTCCTATCCTAATCATTAAGGGGATTTAAACAGCCAGGACAACAGCTAAATATTTGGGACAGGAATACTTTATGCTGAGGACTGGGGTAGACTAAGTATGCCAGTGCTGAACATTTAAGCTATTAGAGGATGCTTATATCTCTAGATAAATGTAAACCTTCACAAACAATCTATAGCATTACACTCAGGGGCTAAGCACTGAAGGGAGCCCTAAGGAAGATATCATCTTCAGAGAATACACACCAATGTTTTCTCTGGAAAGAAATACATCCACAAACTCATTTTCCCTCCTAGTCTCAGAAGCACAGAATTTGTACCCCTTAATTGCTTCTCCCAGTCAACACTGTGACAGTTGAGACCCACTCAAGCACCTGATGGTAAATTCTCTATTTCCTTTCAAATGTATAATTTTGTTATCCATATCCCCTGCTAGCATTGCAATTTGAGTATTCCCATAATGGGAGAACTTGAGTTTATAGCTTGTTTGTAGCATCTTAATTGCAGAATTAGACTCTATCATCCCATGAAGATAGCAGTTTAGAGCTCCAAGCAGTGGGACATTGGGCCACAGGTTTGCACTAGCTTGAAATGCAAACTCAAAGCAGCAGGCACCCTTAAGGGGGGGCATTTCTAGCAGGTTTACTACTACTACTGAACACAATTACCTGGACAGACTACTCAGTGTTTATTTGTTCTCCTCTTAAGCAATCTTCTCCCAGCTGCCCACATCACATTATCCCAGTATGTCAAGGGTTGGAAGGGCCCTAGAAAGATCATCTAGTGCAACCCCCCTGCCAGAGCAGGA
>VWZO01012382.1:829067-862821 GCA_013396975.1 Bucco capensis
GGAAAGAGCTGGGCAGCTTCCCGCCCTGCACAAAGGGAAAGGAAAGAGCTGGGCAGCTTCCCGCCCTGCACAAAGGGAAAGGAAAGATCTGGGAAGCTTCCCGCCCTGCACAAAGGGAAAGATCTGGGAAGCTTCCCGCCCTGCACAGAGGGAAAGATCTGGGAAGCTTCCTGCCCTGCACAGAGGGAAAGGAAAGAGCTGGGAAGCTTCCCGCCCTGCACAAAGGGAAAGAGCTGGGAAGCTTCCTGCCCCTGTGCCCAGGGGAAAGGAAAGATCTGGGCAGCTTCCTGCCCTGTGCCCAGGGGGAAATGTCAGTGCAGCTTTCTCCCCTGTATATGTTCTGTTGCACATTTTCTATTGGGTTTATTTTACAATTAACTTGACAACTGAGCCTGTCAGATGAGGTAAAGTCTCCCTTTTGGGATGGGTTCCCTCCATGCTTAAGGAGGCAGGAGGAGGGCAGCAAGGTTCTACAGCTGGAGGGTCTGTGCCCTTTGTGCTGTGTCATGTGTCACAGCAATGAGTGTCACACCACAGAGACACACAGCAGCTTGTTCTCTTACATTAGCTTCTCTTAGAAGACACAAGGGCTGAAGATAGTCATAATTAGCTCTGGATAGCTTGTCCAATCCCTCTGTCCAATATAGTATGCAGAGGACACAAATAGCACTATAGGAGCTGTGTGTCTCAAGGAGGTGCTGGTGGAAAAAAAACACAGGGCAACATGCTCAGAATGTGAGTTTATGTCACAGAAATGCCTACCATCACAACACAAACCATGGTAGCTACAAGGCTAGATGACCATTTCCATGCTATGTGCTATTTTTAGCTATGTTAGGAAGCCAGGCATCATCATAGTTATAAAAGCAGCTGGTAAGGAAGGTGGTGTCCACCTTGCCAAACATCCAAGGGGAGGAGAGGAGGGTGGAAAAATGATGCAGAAAGCTGTGGGTATCTGTGAGAAGTGCTGGAAATAGCAGAGAGCTGCTGATAGAAATAGAACTGTGGATCAACAGGAACTAGATAAGGCTGCAGAGCAGCACAGCTGAAAAGCATGACACCAATTCTTGGTTTACAGAGAGGAGACACCACACACATTTAAAGCAATCTTGTAGTGGTACAATGCCATGTTTGGATTACACAGCATACATCTTCAGTGGCTCCAAAGACCCCACAGCAGCATTAATGTAGCATCCCACAGTACTGCTATGCAAGGCTGACAAGGAACAGACAAGCACTACCAATAATTCTGTGACGTTCAGAACATCAGCAAGCACTGCCACAGGTAACAGAGCTACCATTATTCACAGCAAGCTTTCAAACCAAACCCAATAATCAGCTATGGAAATGGCAGAGCAAGCAGGCTCAAAGCATTCAAAGCTAAGTAAAAGGGATCCAGGACATGCCAAGTCTTGGAGGCAGTTGCTGGTATAGCTACAAGAGACAAGACTGTCTCTGAAAGAAGCAAATCTAAGTTGTTTAGAGGAGAGCAGAAGAAAGGAAGAACTTTTATTCGAAGCTACTTAATGCAACTTGTCATTACATCTTTAAATAGAAGTTTGAAATACAGATTTTACTGTTCATCTGCCCCTCCTGGACCGTAGACAAACCCAAGGCCTTCAGGATCAAGGACACAGTTTCATACTTGTTCATTTGTACATCCAAAATGCAAGGCAATCACACAATCACAGAATGTTAGGGGTTGGAAGGGACCTAGAAAGATCATCTAGTGCAATCCCCCTGTCAGAGCAGGATCACCTAGACCAGCTCACACAGCAATGTGTCCAGGCAGCTCTGCAATGGCTCCAGACAAGGAGACTCCACAGCCTCCTGGGCAGCCTGGGCCAGTGCTCTGGCACCTGAACTGCAAACAAGTTTCTCCTCAGGTTAATACTAAACCTCCTGTGCTCCAACTTGCTCCCATTCCCTCTTGTCCTACCATTGGATGCCATGGAGCAGAGCCTGGCTCTCTCCTCCTCACACTCACCCTTCACATATTTCTAAGCATTGCTGAGGTCTCCTCTCAGTCTCCTCTTGTCCAGGCTGAAGAGACCCAGCTCTCTCAGCCTGTCCTCCTAGGGCACATGCTCCACTCCTTTCAGGATCTTGCTGGCCCTGGGCTGGACTCTCTCCAGCAGCTCCCTAGCCTTGTGGAGCTGAGGGGCCCACAACTGGACACAGCATTCCAGGGGAGGCCTCCCCAGGGCACAGGAGAGGGGAGAAGAACCTCTCTGGCTCTGCTGGCCACGCTCCTCTTAATGCATCCTAGGATGCCATTGGCCTCTTGGCCACAAGGGCACATTGCTGCCTCATGGCTCCTACAAGGAGGTTAACTTATTTCAGAGACTACAGGACTGAAAAATGCTTTAATTTTGCTCTGCTCCTGCCTCCCCAGTGAAGACTTAGAGCACAGAAGCACAGTTACTACTTTGCATTTCACTACCACAGAAACTTCTTGCAGTAGGAAGCTGTGTTCTGAGATCTCTATTTCCAGAGTGGATCACTGATAAACTTGTGTATCACAACCCTTTGCACTAAGTAGCTTGGGATTAAAGTGAAGGACACAGGGCAGGTGAGCATCACTAGGAAGTGTCAGGAGAAGACATCACAAGTTCATGTGGCTGTAGCAAGCATGGCAAGTGTGACAGGTGGGTCACTGGGGTGACATCATGCTCTGCAACACAAAAGCCATGTATCTAGAAGCATTTATTAAGCATGGTGCACTAAGAGTATAATAACCACAAGCATGCAGGACAGGTTGCCAATGACATGGCATTTTAATCAGCAATTGTATTGTTTGAGCTGAAAATGGAGTGTGCCATAAACACTCAATAAATCAATTCTGTTCCTTAGATCTGGTAAGACTATGATTTATCCCTCCTCTACAGTGCCTTCTGCTATTGCTATTTCACTTTATTGCTCATCCCTAAATCAATTTTAAGATTCTTCCTTAAGTAAGAGCTCAGAACTCCAACACTTTGTCCTTTAAAGTATCAATCAAAAGAAAAAAGCCTGCTTTTAGAAGTCTTCCTGATAAAAGGAATCCCCAATGCAGTGTGAATAGCCATAGCTATGTTGAATAAGACTTTGATAGCCATAGCTATGTTAAATAAGACTTTTAGAAGTCATTCATGTAATTGAATAGCAACAGATGCTTTGGAAATAGTAAACAGTAGTTCTATGAAGACTTGAAGAAGTTCTCAAACTCACTGCTTCAATTCCTCTCTGACACAGGCACATCACTCTCTAGCTCCAACCACAGAGATTTCCCAGCCAGCCAACTGTAATTTCTTTGTCTTTTATAAATGGAATCTTCACATAAGGTTTAGGCAGACCTACAAGTATGCTTGCTGCCTGTCAGGAGTTGCATTTCCCTTGCTTTCCTCTCTTCCCAGAGCAGACTATCTCCTCCAAGGTTCAGGCTCTTCTCAAGATGCAAGGTAATTGAATTCATTCCTTTTGTGCCCTTCAGCAGCATGCTTTGCCTTTCCACAGCTCTCTCTTCACTCTAGAAACCACTTGTTAGTTTTACATAGTGCATATTGCAGCTTGTACTGATCATCGAGGTCAAAAGACACTCCTGCTCCTCAGCTGAAGCAGCAGAATGCTTCCTCTTTGGGGAAATTTAAAGGAAAAAAGAACCCTTCAAGCATGGTTTATGGAGGAGGGGTAGGGGGTGACTTTGAGCCCACATCTACCCCAAAAGTTCAGTATTTTTCACCTCTCTCCAGGTTCTTCTCCCCCCTCACTGCCACAATCATGTTTTTTCACCACTACAGACTTCACTAGCCCTTTGGTTCATAGCTGGGATGCAAGCTAGGTCCAATGACAGATTAGAACCATAGAATTGGAATCACAGAATTGTCAGGGTTGGAAGGGACCTTCAAGCTCCTCTAGCCCCAACCCCTGTGCCTGCCATGGGCAGGGACACCTGGCACTAGAGCAGCTTGCTCCCAGCCCCAGCCAGCCTGGCCTGCAACACTGCCAGGGCTGGGGCTGCCACCACCTCTCTGGGCAACCTGGCACAGTGGCTCAGCACCCTCCTGGCCAACAACTTCTGCCTAACAGCCAACCTAAATCTGCCCTCCTCAAGCTTGGATCCATTCCCCTAGTCCTAGCACTGCCTGACATCCTAACAAGTCCTTCCCCAGACCTCTTGTAACTCCTGCAGATCCTACAAGGCCACAAGAAGTCTATCAAGTCATCAGAGATGTTGATGACTTGTTGCCCTAGTAAAGCTTTAACAAGGGCACTCTCCCTTTTCTATAGCCAAGGCCATCTCCACAGTGTAGAAACTCCATCAGACATGTCTTCAGCCTGCATGAATTATTTCAGGGTGGCCTGGGAATATTAACTCTAGCAATATTTTGAACTTCAGTGCACATTCTTAGTTGCTGGTCAGCAAGTGGAAGCTCTAACAGACACTCCAGCCACATTGAGTTACCTGAACTGTTAGATTCTTGCACATTTGAGGAACCTCAACAGCATGGCTCCTTACTACACACAGGAACCTCAAGAGCATCATTAGTTGGTGCTCTAATGTGCTCCCTCCTAACACTTTTATGTCTAGCTTATCTCTAACTTCCTTGCAAAAAATTGATACATTTGCAGATAAATTTTACGGACAAACAAATATATTCACCAAAGAAAACTGATGTTATAAAGTATTAACAGATCATGTTCTCTTCATGGAAATGTTCACTGCTAGACTTCCATGCTTAAGGAGCAAGGTGGCAACAGGAACCTCTAGCCTTCAGCTTTTGGATTCCAAGGCCAGAGCTTCAGTCTTATCATTGCTATTCACTGAATACAGTTTGCAAAGGGAAAGAAATGAGAACCCTTCAGAGGTCAGCTAATCCACACCAAATCCAAATCAGTCATTCTTTAGTAGGTGAAAATTTGTGTAGTTATGTAACAAATCCTGTTTAACATTTAGCCAGTTGTTCCAGGCTTCTGAGATGGGAAAGGTCAAAGCAGATGATAGGAGCAGCACCTGATCTCTCCATATTGACCTTACCTTTCCTTCCTTATTTGCTTCAGCATGTTCTCCTGAAATATGCACACAGGCACACTGGATTCTCCCTCATGTGATGCAATGTTTTGTTGTTAGATAAATGAAAGCTGAGCAGATCAGCTCTGGTCACAAATCATTGTATTCCTTCATTCCCATATACATGTTTGCAATTGCTGTAGGCAACAGGACACTAAGCAGCTGGGGAAAAACCAAACAAAACCAACAAGAATGCTTCCTAGACCTTAAGTCAACCTTTCACTTGACTTTTTTGGTTTTTCTTTGAGTGTGATATTTTTATCAGCATTCCAGTGGCTTATGAAGTTTGCCATTTCTGCCTTCACTCTATACACTGCAAACACAGAGCTAATATTTCAGGTGTTCTCTTTGTCAGACTCACAACCAGCTAACCACCAAGAGGCACAGTGTCCTCTTCTCCTTAAGGCCTGATGCTTGCTTCTGAGAAGGATCACTAGACACTCAGGAGCATAGACAAGCTGAGAGCATTCACAGCATCATCAACATGTGAGCAAAAGCCTGGGCTAGCTCAGCCCATACACCAAGCCAAAGATGTTTTGGCAACTATTTACTGTGCTAAGTAATGCCTCCTGCCATACATAGGTGTATAGAAATGAACTCTATTTGAATTCAGGAGCCCTGTTTAGGTTCATTCTAAGAAGCAGATAGATAACTAGCTATGAAAAGTGTGGGATACTGATATTAATTGTTGCAATACCTTCACTGACAACTCTAGTGAGAAGGCTAGACTAACCTGCTGTGTTCAGCAGCCTGCTAACTCACATTTAGTATGCTATTTCCAAGGCAATCACTTCAGGGTGCAAGCTAGGAATATACTGACAGAGCTAAAAGCTCTTTCACAAGCCCAAACTGAGAAATTAGAGGAAAAACCCCATAGAATTAAAGAGAGAGAAGAATAGAGCGAAAAGCTTGCTTTTAAAATTGAAGCAAGAGCTGCACAAGTGTTTTGCAATGTCCAAGAGGTCCAGAAATGACCCTGTTTTTAAGTATAGAGTTATATGAACCTCCTACCATCCTTCCTGTGGACAAAGACACATGGTGTGTACTATTTTAACACTATGACTGAGACCTCTCTCCAAGACATTTTCAAGTGTGATGAAATGAACCAAGCCACAAGTAACAGAATTTCTTATCCCTCCAGAATC
This sequence comes from Bucco capensis, assembly GCA_013396975.1. Taxonomy (NCBI): domain Eukaryota; kingdom Metazoa; phylum Chordata; class Aves; order Piciformes; family Bucconidae; genus Bucco; species Bucco capensis. The sequence goes on from VWZO01012382.1 coordinate 835,263, forward strand.
CCAAGCCAATGTTTCCCATCACAGCAGTCCATGTTAATAGCTTTACTATTGACTTCCAGCAACTTCAAGCAAAGAACACAGCTGCTCGAAGTGCCCCCACACACCCCCAGAGGGGACAGTGTCCCCAAAGAGCTGTACTTTTGATTCCATGCTACTAGACCAGCATCATCCTGTATCTGCCTGGCTTCCCACAGATGATCCAAGCCCAATGCCTAGAGCACTGCCACTGCTGGCATGGGAAGCAGAGTCTGCTGCTCTCTTACCTGCCTCTGCTTGGAGCAGCACTCATTCAGCAGCCAGCACCTCGCAGCAGCGTCTCCAGCCAGATGCCACCCGTGCCAAGAGGCGAAGATCCCATCCGAGAGGCGGGATGCAAAGGTTGGGATGCGAGGAGCAGGACAGCAGCTGCGGAGCTGCGGGCTCAGGCTGGCAGCAGGCAAAGCAGCGAGAGCTGTGCTCGGCTCGGCGCAGGCTGGAGCGCAGCTCGCTCCCTGCCAAGCGCTCACGCTGCCTGCACGGGAGCTCTGCGCCTCGTTAACCCTCCTCTGCCTGCCGGGCTGCAGCCAGCAGCTCTGCTCCGAAGGGATCTTCTGCCTTCCCCCTTGTGCTCTCTGATCCATCCTTCTCAGAGCCACTCCTGGAGAAACCTCACTTGCATGTCAGGTGGGGGGTTTGCGGTATCATCTGGAAAATGAGAGATTTAAAGGAATGGTAAGGAGCTGCCAAATCAATAAAAAGCCCAAAATAGAGCTACAGATGTGGGAGGCACAACCAAAACTCACTATCAGCATGAGCCTGCTCTCTACAAGTCCCTGACAGAAGGTTGGAGTGAGGTGGGGGTCAGTCCTCTCCCGAGGAAGGAGTGACAGGACTAGAGGAAATGGGTACAAGTTGTGCCAGGGGAGGTTCAGATTAGATAGTAGGAAAAAAATCCTTCCCTGAAAGGATTATCAGGCATGGGAACAGGCTGCCCAGGGAGGTTGTGGAATCATCATCTCTGGAAGAGCTCAAAAGGCATGTAGATGTGAGGCTTGGGGCCATGGTTTAGTGGTGAGCATGGACATTGTTAGGTTAATGGTTGGACTAGCTCAGAGTTCTTTTCCAACCATAACCATTCCATGATTCTAAGGCTGCCTAGACTGAATCCCACACTGTTACCAAACACAGGACTGGAGGTGGAAACAAAGTGGCTCGAATCTTACGCTGGAGTGGTCTGAATATTCATACTTCCTCCATCTAGAGAGGGTCAGAGGTTTTTTTGCGTCAGTCCCTACCATCTGCAGCAAGAACACAATCCATGGAGACTTTAAGTATTTATTTGTTCTCAAGATCAGAGAGGCTAGGGCACTCGGATTGCATGCACTGGACAAAAATGACATGCAGAAGACAGACACTGAGCTAGGGCAGGTTAATGGGTAATCAAGGTTTGTTCTAACATTAACCACTTAGAATAGAGCATACCACTCCAGTCTGCCAAAACAAGCTCACAACTTTGATCTCACCCTCTTTTCCTACTTCTGCAAAGTAATTGTCTTAATTCAGTGATCACAGACCAAATGTCCCTTCCTTACACACAAATGCCCTGGAGATTTAGACACCAAGTTATCATTAACTGTAATCAAGTCCAAATCCATTGTTGAGCCTACTTTTTGGCACAGTTCAGAACAGCTCCTAAGACTAGATCCATGCTGGGGTTGACAAGTCTGAGGAGAGACTGACTTGTACAATGCATGTCAGAGACAGCTAGTGGGCTGCTCTTCAGGAGGTTGACATGCTCCATCCTAATCAAAGAAAATTCACATAAAAATAAGCAAAGACACTTTTCTAGACTTCCCATCACAGTTACAAGTCAGACAATGGCAAACTTCAGCTCTTCAATACCTCTGAGGGCAGGTGACAGGGTTCAATCACATTTGGTAAGGATGGGAACAGGTTATAGCTGAGGAGCCTTCTAGAAAACAGCCTTATCTAGCTTAAAGGAGCATTGCAGCAGTCAGACAGACCTGCAGACAGACTAAAGGTTTATCTACATCACAGTGGAGATACTCAGGTTATCTTGGATAGCAGAAACACAACAGCATTAAGGTTGGAAGAGACCTCTAAGTTCATCAAGTCCAACCACCAATCTATCACCCCCATGCCACTGAACTATGGCCCTAAGGAACACATCTATGATTTTGAAGCCAACATGCAGATTCAGTCAAAGCAGAGGGCAGCAAAATGCATCAGCCTCCTGAGTATGTCCCAGACCATGCTGCTGGAGTGCTTGGTTCATGTACACAGCAGCACATATGGAGCTAACTGGGTATATCTTTGAATCTTAGTTCACGAAGCCTAGCCATGATGATGACATATGGAGCAAGTTAAAGAAAAGAAATGGACATATATCCCAATTTCTTGAAGTGGAAAAGAGCCTCCCCTCAATTCCCAGTATGGAAGTCATCTTCCAGAGGGTACAAGCTAGACATTGTTCTGGTCTAATAGAGACTAGCTGCACTACACAAGCTAAGATGCCTCACTGCTGTGATTACCTCTGGGTTGGAGCAACACTTACACACAGGGCAGCAGTCAACAAGCACCACAGCTACCACCCAACAGCTTCAGCCACCTGCTTGTCTCTAGATATCCTAGAATGGTTTGGGTTGGAAGGGACCTCTGGAGCTCATCNTAGAGGTTGTCTCTAGATATCAGGCAAGAAATTTGCTCAAAGAACTTTTATCTTCAGACTCATCTTCTCCCTTGAGAACACAGCCAGCATTTAAGCCCATCACAGCATAAAGTCCACAAAACATAACCCCATCCTTTAACATTTTACTGTAGAAACTCTTGGTTTTGCCTACACTCCTTATAACCAAGGGCAGAACCAAAGCCTCTGCTCTTCAGCTAACTGAGTATATGCAAGCAAAGCAATCCTCACTGTGCTCTGTGGGCTGAAAGCAGTGATCTGCCTGCAAGAGACCATCCAGACACACTGCAAACTTCTCCTTGTAAGCAGTGCCTTGGATTTATCTACCTAGACTTGGCCTGAAAGCCAAAATTGACCAGGGATACAGCTATTATTCAAACAGCCTTTACTCGAAAGGATTTGTTATGTTAAGGTTATCTTCATCTCTCTTCTTCTGAGTGCTCATCTATAAAAAGCAAAGCTGACCCTTTGCAGAAGTCTAACTCCTTCACGCATCACCTGATGGCTCAGAAAAGCATCCTTGACAGAGCTGTCAATGTGCAGCTTAAAATATTCCTCAAATGACAAAGTTACAGAGGGATTTCCAGAGGAGCTGAAAGACAGTGACTTTTTAAAGGTAAAACAGTCATAATACCAAAAATCCTGCTTAGTTATTATCCAACTGGACATCAGGTTTCCACCTGCCTATTTTCAGATGTAGATCTGTTCCCTTGGGAAGAGAGGGAATTTGTGCCCCTGCTGTTTTACCTCCCACAGACTCTAATCTCCCTTCTGCAAGCAGGGAGTCAGCAGAAAGCTAACCCAGGGCTTCTGAGAATGGAATTTGACCTCAAAAGACTTATGTGGATATTGATAAACTGCAAAGGAAAAGCTGTTTTACCAACAGGAAAACATTGTAAACAGCCTACCTAGCCATGGGATTAAGTGGGATTGCACAACAGGTTCCCATTTCTTCCTCCCAAATACAAAGCTTTCTGCTAAGAATTGACTCCAACGTAAAGCCAGCGCTTCATTTTGGCCAAACATACAGTTTCTGACACAAAACCCAGTCAAATGCTGCATTATTACTACACAAATAGAGTATTTTTTCCTCTGAGGAGGCAGACAGCAGCTCTCCTAGAGAAATAAACCCCAGAGCTAGGCTTAGCACTTGTGTAGTCTCCTCAGTAGTATCCCTTCAAGGCACAAATACTCCATCCCATAAAGAGAAAAGGATTGGCAGAGAAGGGATTGTAGCTGAGGACCAAAACCTTACTCACACCAGAGAACTCTCTCAGCTCTCCTATTGCTTTGCTTTTGGCAGACATCATTACTTTAGGACCACATGTTCCTTTCTGTCCTGAACCAAGTGGAGAAAGCAGCTGGAAGCCCAATGCTGTGAGTACAACTCCTAAATCATCCACAAGCCTAACTGGCTCCATCCAACTAGGAATTGCTGTGACTAGTTTTTACTTTTTCAGCTGCCAATTAGGAGGAAAAGCCAAAAAAACCAACCAAACCCACTTCATTCTTCATTTGAAAGTCCTTAGGGGAGACCTGAAGGAAAGTGTAATTTGGCCCTTCCATCCCAACAGAAAATAGAGCAGGGGAATTTATTCCCTCTCCCACCAGCCATAAATTTGAATGTAAACCAGTCAGCAGGGAAAAAGGAATGCAGACTACTCAAAGACAGGAAATTCAAGAAGAAATAGAGCAGCTTCTGGTGTTGCATAAGGCAGCTGGAGCATGGGATCTAAGTGACTTCATCTGATTTAAGAGGTCAGTAGACATCTCTTCAGTCCCCTTGGGCATTCTGCAGGATTGTTCCCCACTGGAGCCTGATAAAATGTGTAAGCCAGTGTTCAGGAGAGGCTAATGTGAAATGACATAAGCAAAGAGGGATTCACCTTCTCTCTTGGGAAACAAAAGTACGCTCAGATACCTCCCAGGAAAGGTTTCAGCCAAAAGCTTACTGTTTGCTAGCCCTTAGTATGCAAGTGCAAACTATTCAAACACCCTTACCAGAACAAGAGATTAGCCAGCTGATCACAAGGTTGAACTTACAATTTGTCAGCTAATAAATACTATATAAACATTAAAGGAGTTCCTTTTGGGAAGTGTTTTTTTTTTCCCTGAGATACAGTGCTCCTATCCTAAGATACAAGTGCTTCCAGTACTTGGAAGCAAGTCCAAAGCTTTGACCTAATTTCTTTTCAGTATTGTTTTCTCATATAACCAAATTAGTTTCAAATAAAAGGAATCAAGTAATTTAGAACATAAAAGCCACCTTAGTACCTGTGAGTGCTGAAACAAAGCACATGTAGAGTGCAGAGAACCTGGAAATACAAATATTAAGTTGGTCTGAATCATTTCTGGGAAGAATTCTTGGTCTACATGCCATTCAGGCAAGAACTAGACACTTCTCAAGTTATGGATGTCAGCCAGGTTTGAAACATACTCCTGACCTATGTATCTTCTCTCCAGCTGAATACTCTTGGTAGCAATGCTCAACTGCAGGTGATGAAGCTCTGCAGTGAACCATAGCATCCTCCTCTGAGCACCTGTTCACTTCAAATAACAGTACAGAGGAGGAATTGGATGCTAAAAAGGTATAGTCTTAACAGCCTAACAACAGGGGTGTGCAAAACAGGCCTGGCAGCAAAGAATGTGATAGCTTTGAGCTTCCTTTTCTCAGGAAATCAACTTATTCTCTAAGTCTTGCATGCTGTAAAATGACTCTGTGTTTGGCAGTGTTCTCACAGAATTACTCACAAGTGAATCTCTACCATTTCCTGTTGCAATACCTAACACTTCAATAAGGAGAAGAAACAGATATTAAGACAATCAAACCCTGGACAGATTGTCTGTTCTGGCTGGTTTGGAAGTGACTAGCTGGCTAACTTACCCAGTTGCAGCCTCTGATACCATTTGCACCCAGTGAAAAGCCTGAAATGGCATTTGGAAACTTCATTTGCAGTGATTCTGTAGATTCAAATACACCCAGGAGTAGTCTCAGCTCAGAGTTATCAAACCAAGGACCTTTCATCAACACTATCAAGCCTCTGAACAGGTTTTTGTTCTAGTTACACCAGTACTATTACTTCGATTGGTAAGTGAATCCATGCATGACTTCATGTACAACCTTGAGGAACATCTGCACATTCTCCCATTGCCTGAGACACCAGGAGATGCTCAAGCACATTGTAATACAAGAGCCTTGCAACACCTACAGCAATGAAAAGACTTGAAACTAGAGCATCTTAAGGAGAAAGACCTCATCTCTGAGAAGGTTAAGCTCTCAAGGAGCCTAATTCTCCAGCAAGATCACTTTCAACTACGCATCACAACTTGGGCAGGTTTACAACTGCAATTCCAGCCTTGTAACTTTCTGAATTTCACTTCTTTGTCGAAAAGGCAAATTTCTACTAAATTCTGAGCAAGCAAAAGCCTTAGGCAAGTTCAGAGATAAACCTGGTGCTCAAACTCAGGGCAAAATGTTTGCTCCACTTACAGAAGCTCCATTGTGTACTGTGGGACTGTACAGACAGCAGCTGCTAACCCTAGGAGATGTGTCCTCTTGGGCTAGAATCCAAGTCATTTACCAGAGTAATGACCACAAGGAGCAACTTTTCAGGGCCAGAAGGCAGGCACAGAAAAGTCAGGACATCTTCACTCTCCTCCTTTCCCCTCCCACCCAAGTGGTCATTACCATCAAGGCCAGGGCAAGCCTTAGAGAGGCAGGGAGCAGCAGACAATAAATACCAGAGATAGAAGAGTTCATAGGGAAAACTGTGGCCTCAAGGCTTCTTTTCAAGGACAGGGTGTTTAATAATAAATGCAAGATTAATACTGCTCTCCACCACTGGGTCAGGCCTTCAGGGAAAACAACAGGGCTTGAGCATGTTTTATTAGAGTCATATAGCACATTCACACTGTTTACTCCAGACCAGACACACACCACACTAACAGATGCATTGTCCTAATTTAGCTCTTCCATTTCCCCTTCTTTCTAGCATTTCCACACACAAAACATTCTTCAAGATCTTTAAAGCAGCAAAGAGAACAACAAAGCAAGTAGAAGGAAAAAAAATCATCACCAGCATATCAAGGGCACCATTTCTGCTGCACAGTACAACAGTTCCTCTTCCAAACAATCTAATCAGAAAGCTTCCAACCTGATACTGGAAAAGAAATTGCCTTGAGCATATGGGGAGAGCATCTGCCTTCAGAGCTCAAACTTTCCTAGTCTCTCTGGAATATCAGCATCCACAACAAACACTCCCCAACCTGACTTTGGGAGAAGAGAATACTATTAACTGGAACTGGTTTAGATGGAGATGCCAAGTCTCAAGCCACCACACTTCTACTTACTAAGCCTTAAACACCAAAACATATGCTTAGGCAACAAGAAACCATCATCAGGAGCCTGAAGCTTCAGCATGGCCACTCTAAAAAGTGGACTTTTGGCACCTAGGCAAACCAAGGCAGTTTCTTAACTCTAGACACATGGCACTACCTTTCCATTTCCCACAGTCAAGTTAGAAGAAAGCAATCAAGTCACTGAAACAACCTAGTATCATATTTTTCCACTCTTGTGGCCTCTGCATTGGGGTTATTTCAACATGCTTACTCCAGAGAGATATTCATAGACATACCTTCAATGTTTTAGCACCTTAAAATAGCTAGGAAGCCAAGAGATCTTTGAACTTGCTGATTTTGATATCTATTTTTATTGCCTATATTATACACACACACACATTTATTGCTGGCCTTTGTCCTGTGAAGCTGTATAAAGTTACCTGGTCCCCAGAGGCACTTCCATCCAGCTTCTTCCCCCAGAAAAGGGGACACTGAACTGCTGGGATTCATCACTTGAGCCAAGCAAGGCCACACAGGAGAGTCCTCTCAGCTCACCCACACAGGGAGCAGAGTCCCCACAGCTGTGTTCAGGCAGGAAAGGCTTCAGAACTCTTCCCTCAGCTTTTTGTCCCCCCACATCATGCCCCAGGGCCAGGTTTTCCCTCAAGCAGTGATTGTGCCTCACACAGGAGTCCCAGGAGCCTGTGGTGCTGCCAAGGCTGTGCTCCAGCGTCTCTGGCAGTCCACGTTCCTGCCAGGCTGGCTACAGGCAGCCCTTGCCTTGCCATCTTACAGGAAACCCTGCTGACTTCTGAGGAGCTTTTGGGCAAAGCTTTCCAGCAGCTTCATTGATTTCAGCTAATGCCTTTGCTCAGACACTGAGAGCATTTTTCAGCAGCTGTGTTGCTTCAGTTTGAATTCCTCATTGCACTAGAGGAATATTTACCAAATAAAAACACCTTCCCTGATGTTTTGTTTTCCCTTTGCTGCCACACTGCATCTCTAGATACTAAATTAACTTCAAGAGAGTATCTTGGGTAGGCAAGGTTGGTGCAAGTGAGGAAAAAAAAAGCTTGTTTTATACCATATTCCCTCCAAGCCTGCAGTTCCACAAGTGCCTTCACAAAGCCATCAGAGCACCTGCAGAGGAGACAGGTAGCCTGGCAAATTTAGCAGCCACATAGAGACCTGCTTCTTAATTAAATCAGAGCTGCTACTGCCACTGGAAAGGGTCCAGAGAAGAATTATTCTTAGGGAAAGGTTACTGTGAGCTGGATATAAGTTAAGTGACTTGCTGTGTGCCACCCTGGGGAGCTCTGGCAGAGTCAGAAATAGAAGCCAGCTGAATCCCTCATACCTTCAACTGCTTGATCATGTTGCTATGAGCTTTTGACTTCTTGCCATTCATTTAAGGAGTAATGGAGCAGTGTCCAGGCAAGGACTAGAATAGAGCTCATATGCCACTGCTCATTTTTCTTTCCCTTTGGAAGAAGGGGACAGGAAGTTCCAGGTTAAAAATGAACAAACTTCCTTCCACTGATGCAGAGAGAATGAAGAATAAACCAGAGAAAAGAAGGCATAGGTGATCATGGAACCCAAACCTTCACCAGGGACCTGCCAATTACCAAGGGTTTCAAGAGGCAGGCAATAAATTGCCTCAAATGAATTCAGCTAGAACAACGTGCAGAATAAATGCATTTTTTCCCTAGCAAGAGACTCCCCTGTCACACCTTTTCTGTCCCCTCACAGTGTTATTATGACAGTATGAGCTTTCTAATTACTCCAGTAGACTCCAATAACAGTCAAACACACCCTGCTTCCATGAGGGAAGAGCAAGTTCTTCTTTCAGAGCTAGATGCAGATTCAGGATGCCACTCTGGGAAGCACCAACCAGTGCCATTGGGGTTTGCCAGTGGTATCAGTTAATTAAGGAAGCTGAAGCACAGGATGACATATTCCTTTCTGATCCCCATTTCCTTGGCTTGGCTTTTCCTTTTCTCCTCTAGTGAAGTGCCCTTGCTAGGGTAAAGCTAGGAGTATTTTACTACAGATCCTTGGAGGCTCAACTGTCAATCTCCCTAAGAACATGGTTTGTCAAACTGCCCTCAGGTTACAAGGGAGAACTCAGGGAATGAGAACAGTGGAATAAGCTTTGTCTCTGTTCTACTTTGGGTAATCTCACAGCTTGGCAGATAGAATCATAGAACAGTTAGAGCTGGAAGAGACCTTGAAGATCATCAGTGCAGCCTTTGNACACTGCTGGCTCCTGTTCAGCTGTCACTCAGCACCCCTAGGTCCCTGTGTGCCTGGCAGCTCTGCAGCCACTGCTCCCCAAGCCTAGAGCACTGCTGGGGGTTGCTATGGCCAAGGGGCAGCACCTGGCATTTGGCCTTAGTGAACTTCATGGCAGATAATTTTTACCTATTGTTAAAGGAGTGACCCTACTGCTGTTGTTGCAAACATCTGAGACATACTGGAGGGGGGGAAAAAATCACTAGTCTTTGACTGAACTTTTCAACTTCACTGAGAAGTGAGAGGCATGCAAGCCTTACCTCTGTGGAAAGCCAAAAAGGTCTAGTCATTCCTTAACATCACACACTAGGAATCAAATAGTCCAGTGTAACAGCAAATCAATCTCTTCTAGGGGTAAAGATTAGATTATTTCAGTAACCATTGGAAAAGGTGATATGAAATATGAGTATTCTACTAAAGAGGTATGAGACATGCAAGAATTGAGCCAGGGAAACCTTTTGCCTCTTTGAAAACAGAGCTAAAAAAATCTGCCAAGTCTTCTCCCATCACTCCAGGATGATTTACAGAATGTTAAGCTTCCCAATAGAAGACTGTTCCATGCAAATTTATTCCATTATCTAGATCTAGATCCAGGATTAACTGAGTAGGTTTGATCCAAAGCTGAGATTATTTACTCATTGTTTCCTAGAATCATGTATGCCTCTTGAACAGCAAAGTGAATTATTCATAGCAATCCTTCTGTGCAAGATCTATCAGCAATCAGCTTAGGAGAGGAACAAAAGAGATGGGGTGGCAATTTGCCAATATTACCCTTCAGTGTTAAAAATTCATTCAGCCAAAATAAAACCTAAACAAAAAAAACCCACACAAGATATGCTAGCAACTTTTTATTTACACCCCTCCTCCTTCGATTGTATTTTAGGCTCCATTAGCAGCACTTGTGTACAGCCTTGGGTCACATTGATCTTTTACCAAGCTCATTCTCTAAGGTGAAATGCTCTGAAGAACACAAGTGTGAGCTGTTGTTGGAGAGTGAAGAGAGCTCCTCTCTCCCTGCATTTCTTGCTGCGATTGACTTTTTTCACATGTCCTTTATCTATGATTTGTGCTTTGTGAGACACACAACAGCTTCCTTGGCTGGCAAGAGGATGGAGAACAATAAGCATAAAACTGTCTCCTAGAATGGAAAAGATGTTTTCAAGCAGCCTCCAGTATGTGGAAAGCAAGCTAGCAGGAGATGGTGAGCCTTGGACTTAGCAGAACATGTGGCAGGCAAAACCAGCAGCACATCACTTATTTTGACTACTGAGAGCTTATAGCAGGAGCAGCTCTGCCAGACTGGAACAATCAAGATTATTTCCAGTACTACAGCAAATTATGGATCTTCATATGAAGATTTCCTGCCAAACCATATTGTTTTTTCCTAGCTAGATGGTTTGTAGCAAATACAGAAGGATGAACTGTTTTTGCTGGTATTACTCAGACTTGTGTTGCTGCTGCAGTCTTTATTACACAACCACATCCAGTGCATTCCCAGAGGCTAAATTTCCCATTTTCTATACAGCAGTGGCAGTTCCACTCCCTAGTATGATTAGGGGAAGCAGAACTGCTATCAGATGTGGAGTGAGGATATGCATCACATTGACAGTTTTCTCTCACAGGCTTCAGCCCTAGCCTCCTTTAGTAGAACTTAGCCTGATCTAAGTTAATTTAGATAGAAAAAGAGCATCAATTTTGCTGTGAAGCCACAGCAATGTACAAAAGTGGGAGGCACAAGAGAGGAATTACATACAAAAGTGTTTTGGGGGAGAAAGAGCTATTAGCATGTCTAGACCTTCACAGAAAAGCTACAACTGGGCTACAGAGCTCCATCAGGACACAGAATAACCCCAGAGGAGGGAACCTCTGTTATTTCCTGGGGACACACAGCTTCCCAGCCTGAGCTGTCAGGTGGCATAGCCACACTGCATTCAGAAGCTGCCAGCCAGAGGTGCCTGTCACTGTGCTTCAGTTTCAAGATGCTTCTCCAAAGTATTTTGGGATTGCACCTGGGTGACAAGGTCAGTACAAAGCCACATTTATCACCACCTTACCTAGAAACCTGTCCTTTGTTTTCAGACCACCTTACCAGTACCATTAGTATCCTCTACCACATCCCTCATTTCAGACATTCTTACTCCAAGTTCTCAACTGTGCTTCTGCCATCCAGAAGAATTCAGTCCTTATGTGCCCTCCTAAGCCTAATTATACATTCTAGAGCAAACACCCCATGCCTCTTGAATCCTGATGCTAAGCAGTTCAGAAGACATATTTGCATACATTCACTTGCATGGAATTCCATCCTAAAATGTCCTTTCCCCCCCAGCAACACCCAGACTAGTTCTTAATTAGCAAGGCCTAATAAGCACCTTCCAGCTTGAATTTCCTTTCCTTTCATGCTAAATAGCAGCCTTCCCAGCCAGCCTTACACAAAGGATTTTCCCTTAAAGAGCAAAACAGTTGCATGAGATCTTGTTAATGGCACAAGTCCTGGCTCCTCATTATGCCTTTGGGGATTTTTTCTTAGCACAAACAGGTACTGGCAAAGAGCATTGCTAGGACAGCAGCCAGCTGTTTGGTGTACAATCTGTTTTCATCTATTCGTGTTGGTGGTCACCAACATGTGCACAGGGAGGCTAGAGCCATTCCACCTGCACACATCCTGCTCCTGTACATAGAATCCTAGAACAGTTAGAGCTGGAAGAGACCTTGAAGTGCAACCTTGGTCCTAGCCCTAGCAACCTCCTAAATGATGCCNCATGACCCAGCAACTTGCTTCAGAGTGATAACCCTGACATGTGGCACCAAGATAACATCTATTTCCTGGAAACATTGCATTTATATGCAATAAAGAGCACATTTTACTCCTAACCAGAAGTCTTTTAAGCAGCACTGGAAAGCAGCTACCAGTGTAGGTCACAAACACTGCAGAACAGTAAGAGTGATCATGCAATATTTCCTTCAGGTGGAACAACAAAGATGAGCAGATACTGTCTCTGCCTTGAAATGAGGCCCAAAATAGCTTCAGACAGAATCACCACATGTTATTTAATACCAATAAGCACATAGCATCAGGACTTCACTCTGTCACACCACAACTGCATCTCAGGTACCACATTGTCCACTGAAGCCATGTGGTAGAACAGCCTCTCAGGCTTTGTGTGTCTCATTTAGGACTTCATTTAAATTGAACCTAGGCTAGCTTTTCTTAAGTTCCATTGCCAGATAAAAATCATCATCTAGAGAAAAAGTCTACTGAGGAAAGGAGGAAAAGAGCATGCTTGTAAATTGAAGTGCAAGGAAAAGAAAAAAGCACTGGGGAAAGACATTGCTTCTTTGAAGGCCTGGGGAGAAGCATATTTAAGCTTTAATGTGGTATGACATGAGTAGACTTAATAAGCTGTTAGCTCATGATCCTGCATCCTCTTCCTTAAATTCTTAGCAGGGATGAAGCACTAGGTTTCAGTTCAGAGCTGCTTCATCCTTTCCAAGCTGTCCCATGCAATGAGTTTACCAGGGCAATTTCTTTTATCTCTGCTCCTCCTGTGCAGCAATTCCTTTATCTTCTGGAGCAGCTCACACAAGGAATAAAGGTTCAACTCCTGCCCTTTCCTCCCTGCCCCACTAACCCTTGCCTTTCAACTGTTTCCAGACTTTTTGCTTACCAAGGATGTGTTTAGCAGATGCAGCAGTAACTGGAAAGGCTCAGCAAGGACTCCATCTACTGGGACATAAGGCAAGCCTCAGGCTCTGGTAGCACTTCATCCCAACACAGGGATGGAGAGCTAGCAGGCAGCTTCCATGCCTTTGAACATTCAGTATGTTCATACAGCTGCAAATCCAAGAAACACACCTGGATAAGAACATACCTACATATATGCTTGTAGAATCTCACCCAGAACTCCCTTAAATGGAGAGGAAGAAATAGAAAGGCCTTCTTATTAGTTCATTCTGCCACTGAAATCCTAGATTTCTCTGTCACGAGGAACATGTGTGTGTGTATGTGAAATGAGCTCCTGGGCTGCCTAAGCTGCAGAAACATCCTTTCTGTTTCCATTTCCTAACAAGCACTCCTGGGGGAGACTGCCAACAGTTTTTATGTGTTAGCAAGGATCATCCTGAGACACAGAATAAGCATTATAGAAACCTAGACTGGTTTGGGTTGGAAGGGACCTCTGGAGCTCATCTAGTCCAACCCCCCTGCAGTGGCCAGGGACATCCCCAACTAGAGCAGCTTGCCCAGAGCCCTGGCAAGCCTCACCTGCAATGCCTCCAGGGATGGGAACTCAACCACCTCCCTGGGCAACCTGGGCCAGTGTTCCACCACCCTCGTGGGGAAGAACTACTTTCTAATGTCCAGTTTAAATCTACTCTTCTCCAGTTTCAAACCATTGCCCCTTGTCCTTTCCCTGCAGGCCTTTGCAAACAGGCCCTCTGCAACCTTCTTGGAAGTTCCTTCTAGGTTTTATTTCCTTACAAAAATTGGAGGCCTAGCCATAGTGGGGAGAAGGATATTTTTCCCCTCCTACAAATGAGAACAAATCTATACAACTACCCTGTGCTCTGCTATTAACAGAGTTGTTTTCTTCTGCCCATCACTGTCACAAGAAATCACAGCATGTAACAACTCTCTTGTTGATGCTGCAGGCCAAGGAGTCCAAGGGTTCTCTCCACCACACTTGCCTTGGAAAACCTGACAGATCTTTTCACTCGGAGGAAGAAAGGTATTTCAAACTCTTTCCACAGAAGCATTTTGTCTGGGGTTTGGTTGGTTGGGGGTTTTTTTAAGACAGGAAGACAGCACCAAAAATCAAGTTCTCATTCTTTGAAGTTACTGGTAAGTAGAAGGGTTACAGGACAGCCCCAGATATTAGAAACTACTTCTCCATGCCTCATCTATCCGAGATGGATGTGGGATTCAACTACATTAACCAACGTGTCAGCTAAGCCCTTTGAAACCTTGAGTAAAGGAGCAGTGTTCAGGGAGAGCAGGTTTCTAAATTCCCAATGAATGAGCCATTGTTGGCACTACATTTCTTTGCTATCTAAATGCTAGAAGTGCCCAGAAATTCAGTTAGCACCCACTGCTTTTAAAGCTGGAAATTAAACCCCACCAAGCAGCTCTATCTCCTCCTACAGCAAGCATCTGGAAGCAACCAGATAGCAAGTGATGAGCTGAGTGTAAAAAGTGATAGTTAACAAGCTAATAGTTACTAGGTAAGGCTGTATAATGCTCAGGGGAATAAGCAGAACATTGGCAAAGGCAGATCCCAGGAGCCTTTCCCAACAGCCTGGGAAGATGCTCTGTGCCCCACGAGTGCCCACAGCCCTCCCCAGTGCCTGAGCCCACTAGATGGCATCATTAGGAAAAGAATCAGAGCCTGGAAACTCAGGTTTGCACAACCCAGGAACAGTCAAACAAAACCCAGAGCTTTGGCTGGAGTTGGAAAGCTTTTTTCCCCCCAAGCTGCTTTTTTCAAGCTGTTTTTTTCCCCTCCAAGGGGCTTTCTAAAGGCTGAGTTCTCCCTCAGCCCATCACTGAGAAACACCAAGTCAGAGGCAGGATGTGCTCTGCATCTGCAGACCTCTCATGTCAGCATCCACAGCTCTGAGCAAGGTTCCTCAGTGCTCCTGCAACTCAGCTAACATCCAACCTTCTCCTCTGAGGGACAGGAGGAGGCATGGAGGGCTTGGTTCAGGGTGATTGTTAGTTTGAACAACAGCTACTGTCTGAACTCTGAGTTGTAATCAACCTGTGTCTGTCATGCCCTAGAGCTCCCATCCTGCTGAGCATCTCCTCTCCAGTCCTAATCTTCAGAACAATAACATCAACAGCAGCATCCTCTCATCAGTTTCATTGGGTTTGACATATGCCTCAATATTTCATGACTAGAATAGACCACTGTCTTCCTTCTCTGTGTCCCTTGTTCTATTTCAAGTTACAGGTCAGGGATTTTTCCTATTCCACCTTCCAATGCTAAAGATGGTCTGATTTTTTGTTAAAAGGCTGTGGCCAGCAAATGCTGAGAAAAGTTAGGTTTCTCTTTAGCTCCATGATACAGCTATAAAAAAATTAGAATAACTTTTTTCCTCTCATGGTTGCAGTTTGAAAAATGCTACTTAGACAAACTATATACTGTAGATAACCAATGTAAGCAAAAACTCTACCCACTACTACATAAGGATCAAAGTTAGAAGGCTATATTCTCAATGTAGGCTCTAGAATAGAGTACCACATTGAGTTATGGTGCAAGATTCACAGGGAGACACATCCCACATCACCTTGTCCTAACTCCAGAACACACTTCAGCCATGATGATGCCACCTTTACATTAACTCACACCCTTAAACCCTTCAGGTGATAGAGGTGAAATCCAAGTTGGTTACAGTATCCCAGTATGTCAGGGGTTGGAAGGGACCTAGAAAGATCATCTAGTGCAACCCCCCTGCCAGAGCAGGAGCACCTAGACCAGCTCACACAGCAATGTGTCCAGGCAGCTCTGCAATGGCTCCAGACAAGGAGACTCCACAGGCTCCTGGGCAGCCTGGGCCAGTGCTCTGGCACCTGCACTGCAAACAAGTTCCTCCTCATGTTAATACTAAACCTCCTGTGGTCCAACTTGCTCCCATTCCCTCTTGTCCTACCATTGGATGCCATTGAGCAGAGCCTGGCTCTCTCCTCCTCACACTCACCCTTCACAGATTTCTAAGCATTGCTGAGGTCTCCTCTCAGTCTCCTCTTGTCCAGGCTGAAGAGACCCAGCTCTCTCAGCCTGTCCTCCTAGGGCACATGCTCCACTCCTTTCAGGATCTTGCTGGCCCTGGGCTGGACTCTCTCCAGCAGCTCCCTATCCTTCTGGAGCTGAGGGGCCCACAACTGGACACAGCATTCCAGGGGAGGCCTCCCCAGGGCACAGGAGAGGGGAGAAGAACCTCTCTGGCTCTGCTGGCCACGCTCCTCTTAATGCATCCTAGGATGCCATTGGCCTCTTGGCCACAAGGGCACATTGCTGCCTCATGGGCATCCTCCTAGCCACCAGCACTCCTAGAGCTTTTTCCCCAGGGCTGTTCTCCAACAGATCAGTTCCCAGTCTGTTCTGATCCATAGGGTTGTTCTTTCCCACATGCAGTACTTTATACTTCCCCTTGTTAAATGTCATTAAGTTTCTCCCTGCCCATGTCTCTAGCCTGTCCAGGTCACTCTGGATGGCAGCACAGCTCCTGGTGTGCCAGCCACTGCTCCAAGCTTGGGATCATCTGCAAACTTGCTGAGGGAACACTCTCCCCCTTCATCCAGATCATTAAGGATCACTAAAGTCAGTCCTTGTCCTCACCTCATTTCTCTGAGCACAGGGTGCAGGTGACACCTCCTTAGTTTTCCTCACCATTAAAGGAACAAACAGGAGAAAAAGAATGTATCCCTAATTTTAAAAGCTACCTTACTGCTAGATAAGTAGGAATAAGAAATCATCATCTTTTATTCCCAACTCCACTGGATGTTGATAGCCAGGGTGAGCAATACCTAGTGTCTCCTGCAGAGCCTGAAAGCTGCAAGAAGCACGGGCTGCTGCTGCTAAAGATCACTCTGCCCTTCCCTAAGATCACTGTAATCAATGTGACAGAGGAGAATCTGAAACAAGGGGACATTTTCTACTTCACTGCAGAACACAATGCAAGACTAGGTTGCATTCCCAAGCTCCCAATCACAAGCATCTTGCCAACTGAAGGAAAAAATTCAGACATATCACACAGTCTAAGTGGTGTGTGTGTGCACACATGGATGGCAAAGCCCTCTGAAGGATGGGGATATGCCTTCCCACCAGAGGAAGGACAAATAAGCCCAGAATGTATTCAGATTTTCCCCACACAAGTCCAGTTTCTATCCTTCAGACACTAAAAATGACAAAACCCAGGCAAGGCTTCCCTCAGCTCATGTCCTCCCTGGGAAAGCAAGGCAGGCTCTGAGCATCTCCAGTGCATTGCTCTCATTTCTCCAATGTCCAGTTAGTGGCTTTTCCCTGAGCTCCTCTGGAAAAAAGGAGCCAAAGTTCTGTTCCAGGAGGGGTCTACCCTTAGGAATGTTCTTCTCTGTAAACACTAATGGCTTCAGAAAGATGAAATCATAGTCCTCCCTTTCCCAGCTGAGCAACAGAGGCATTGAGAGCTCAAGCAAATAGCTCCACATCACCCACAACTTCTGCAGCAGAGCTAAGATGTGAACATTGATTGTTCATTTGATTGATTGAATGATTGCAGGATTCCCAAGAGTTTCCTCATCCTTTCTCATCAGGTATCTAGATGTACACTCCTAGCACATGGAACACAGATACACCTAAACAACAGCAACTGAGCACACACAGGGCAGTCAAACCACATAGGAGAAGACCTTTCCTTCCAGTCAAAGTTAGAGGATTCACTTGTAAAAAGTGGGAATTCTAATTCAAGCAAGGAACAGACCCTAACAATATCCTGGAGTGGTGCTGGTCAGCAGGGAATTTATGCCACATTAATGGGTGGCATTAATTCCATTAATACCAGTGCAAGGCTCAAACTCATGAGCTGCTCAACAGCAAAGTTCTGGGAGAAAAAGCTATTTCAGCTCTTTTCCTTTTGACTCTAATGACTCAGTTCCTTTAGAGAAGGAAGGCAGAGGTGTTTGGTTACAACAAGGCATCCTCTTTGCTCCTCTAGCTGACCCTACATCTTCTGAAGATGAACATCCAAGAACCAAGATTCCCACAAGGAAGCTACAGCAGAACAGGAGTGTCAGAGGCACTAATCCTAGCAGAGCAGGACTTGTGCATTATTCATTAAGCAACATTTTTCTTTCTTTTTTTGTGGTTAGACACTAAAAAAAACCCACAGGATCTGTAACATTATCTGAAATAACTTGCAGATCTGCCTGAAACATATTTTTCCTTTTAACAAGCTTCTAGTTTTGTTAAGCAGAGTGTGAAACTTCTCCACTCAGCCATCAAGGGAGAGCTCCCAAAAGATCCATGGAGCCATGTCAGAAGCATATAGCAAGCATAGAACAGTTTGTGTTGGAAGAGACCTTTAAAGATCAGCTAGTCTCACTGCAGTGAGCAGGGACATCTTCAACTAGATCAGGGTGTTCAGAGCTCCATCCATCCTGATCTTGTCTGCTTCCATGGATGGGGCATCACTGCCTCTCTAGGCAACCTGTTCCAACATTTCACCACCCTTATCATAAACAATTTCCTTATCTAGTCTGAAATTCCACAGCACAGAATCCAATCCCTGATGTGCACATCCAGCCTGAAGTTGACATCACAACATTGGCCTGGCACTTTTGATGAGCAGATGAAATATTGGAGGTAATCTCCTCTCTTCCATCTCTATTGCATAACTCCTTCAAGCCCCTTTCTTCCCTTCAGACATCCAATCATTCCACTCTAGTGAGGTCACATCAAATGTGCTGCCAAATTATTCTGAGGAATGGATACATTGAGAGCTGCAGAGCTGTCAGCCTAGACCTTAAAGTGAACATCCCCTTCCAAGAGAGAGCATCAGTCAACAGAACAAGCCACAAATCACTTGGCCTTGACAAGGCAGAGAAGAGTCAACCCAGAATCCTAGAATAGTTTGGGTTGGAAGGGACCTCTGGAGCTCATCTAGTCCAACTCCCTGCAGTGGCCAGGGACATCCCCAACTAGAGCAGCTTGCCCAGAGCCCTGGCAAGCCTCACCTGCAATGCCTCCAGGGATGGGAACTCAATCACCTCCCTGGGCATCTTTGAGAATCAAAGATACTAGCTATAAGATGAGGAATATTTGCTACTCCCTTCATATCAACCTTTCCACTCCTCCATGTTCCTTCCCACCACTGTCCACACATCATTTAAGGGGGGAAAATGTTTCCCATCACAGCCTGGAAAGCTAGAAGGGCTGGTTGCAAAAAGGATGGGTCCAGTACTGTTCAATATATTCATCAATGATCTGGATGAAGGGATAGAGTGTTCCCTCAGCAAGTTTGCAGATGATCCCAAGCTTGGAGCTGTGCTGCCATCCAGAGTGATCTGGACAGGCTAGAGACATGGGCAGGGAGAAACTGAATGAAATTTAACAANCATTGCAGAGCTGCCTGGACACATTGCTGTGTGAGCTGGTCTAGGTGCTCCTGCTCTGGCAGGGGGGTTGCACTAGATGATCTTTCTAGGTCCTTCCAACTCCTGACATTCTGTGATACTGTGATGTGGAAGGAAGAGCAGAGATTGCTCTCCTTGACACTGGGTTGAGTTCATAGACACTGGGGAATAGCACCACTTGTCAGCCACTGAGGAAGCTCTTGCTCCCCAAGCTCTAACTACTCAGCTTTCCTACTTGATCTCAGTGTAGCTGCAGCTGAAAAGAGGCAAGGCAAAGGCCAACTCACAACAAACACTTCAGTATCAGCAATGCCTTCACTTTGAAATGACTCAACAGAACATAACATGGGAAGGAAGAGTGACCTGCATAAACAGAGCAGATCCTCCCACATCCATTGTTCCTGGCACAGAGGAAGTGGTTTCAGCAGCTCTGCCTCACCACACAGATAACTAGCAGGCATGGCAGCTTCTGTGCAACGTTTCTCTGCCTATTCAGCCCAGCAGAGGAACTGTGAGGGGAACCCAGAGTTACACTCCTGCTCCTCCTCTCCTGCCCTTCTCAACCTCAAAGCCAGAGAATGGCTAACTCCAGTTACTCAGTAAAGTGATGAAAATCATCCTGCCAAACAAATGGTGGTGTGGATGATGCATGAAAAGCTGCAAGTCAAAACAGCTAATTACATGTGTGAAACTGGTGCCAAAAACTAATGGCAGTGTCTTTCTGTCTGAAAGGCCAAGGTCACTGCTATTTAAACCCCACACTAATTGACATTAGGCAAGGTTGAAAACAGAATCACAGAATGGTTTTGTTTGGAAGAGTAGTGGAAGGACAAGGGGCAATGGTTTGAAATTGGAGAGGAGTAGATTTAGACTGGATATTAGGAAAAAGTTGCTCCCCACGAGGGTGGTGGAACACTGGACCAGGTTGCCCAGGGAGGTGGCTGAGTTCCCATCCCTGGAGGCATTGCAGGTGAGGCTTGCCAGGGCTCTGGGCAAGCTGCTCTAGTTGGGGATGTCCCTGCCCAGTGCAGGGGGGTTGGACTAGATGAGCTCCAGAGGTCCCTTCCAACCCAAACCAGTCTAGGATTCTATGATAATATCAAGTCCAACTGTTAACATAACCCTGCCAAGGCACCGCTAAACCATGTCCCTCAGCACCACATCCACACATCCTTTAAACTCCTCCAGGGATGCTAACTCCATCACTGCCATGGGGAGCCTGGGCCAGGGCTTGACAACACTTTTGGGGAAGAAACATTTCCTACCATCCAACCCAAACCTCCCCTGGTACAACCTGAGGCTATTTCCTCCTGTCTTACTGCTGCTTTGCTCTGGTTTGGAGCAGTAAGATGACCTCAGGAGTGGTTTTGCAAGTGAAGAATCTATCAGATATCTAACATGGGTTTACTGACATGTTAGCAAACCCAGAATTACTCTCCAGGTAAAGACAGCAATATCGGTGATCAAGTGTCCTCTGCTCCCAGAAGGTGATCTTCTCTAGATGATCTTTCTAGGTCCCTTCCAACCCCTGACATTCTGTGATTCACATTTTGAAAGTATTTCCATTAAGTGCCTTTTTTCCTTGCTTTTAGAAGGTCAGTCATAAATAATTCAGAGCTACATCCTCAAAGAACATGCAAAGCTCCAGTTGTTTGGTTGGGTTTTTTTTAACATACACTAAAGCTAAAGGACTAATTTTCTATTAATAGAGAATCCTAGATGGGGCAGAGTGTGTGCTATTTAACACTTAGCATGTAAATCCATTTAAGCACAGGAATAATGCAGCACAGGAGGTGCTTCAAGGAATTCTGTTGCAGTAATGCACAGGCATACTCTGCCCTGTAACACAAGAAGATGTTGATAGGTTATCTTATCTAAATGCATAGTTATAAGCATAGGTAAGCACAGAGTGAGTCACATTAAAACCTAAGAGTGTTTATGCTTTCTGAAAGTCTGCAGAAGCCATGATGTTAGCTAAAACACTGAACCATATCCATGGACAAACCAGTCCTGAGTCATGAATAGACTAAAATGAACACACTAAGGGTTAGCTTCTTCCCATTTCCCCAGCTCCAGTGAGTTCAAATAGTTGATTTTTAGTAAGCATCAGACACTGGGAGACAGATCCAGCCTCTGGCTCCAAATGACTCCTTGTAAAGCACCAGGGTGATGCAAAGGAGAAGGTCAAAGGCTGCTTGCCACCTTATACACATCCACTAAGCTTTTTCTACCAGCCAGCACCACACAGAACAATGCAATTTCTGGACTTGTGCTCTGATCAGCTAGAGTTGTTCTATTCTGTTGATTTTCTCTCCTAACTAGACAGGGAAAATATTTTCCTGCATGACCACAACCATGACAGGACTTTAAGTAACCTTACAGCAAGGGAATTGAATGCAATATGATGATGAAAGTGCTCCTGCTTCAGAAATGTGATTATCCTCACCAGGACACATGCACACTGTTCACCTGAAGGTTTCTGCTGCCTTGGGAACTCTCAGCAGGCAACTATCCTCTTGGGCAGAGGCTGGGGAGTGTAGAATTAAACTGTCAGGGTAACAGCATCTCTCCCATTGCTATCTCTGTACAACCTGTTCATGGAGACTCTTGGGCATTTTCACAAGCACAGACTGTGACATCTTTAAAAGTACACTGAAAATATTTATCATAAAAGCAACAAAACACTTATCCAAGAAGAAAGAGCTAGATTTTTTTCCTTCCTCCCCTAACTCCAACTTCTTAGCCTCATATTATAATCCAAAGGAACAAGAACATCTTATTCCAGAAGTCAAGGGGTTTCCTCCTCACTTTCTGATTTATTACTTTAAACACTCATAGCAACTTTAAGGAGCAAAATGTTACTGAAGATTTGTAATTCAACTTCCAGTTTATCCAGATTAACAACTGCTTGTTTCTACATAGAATTATTCTCTTCTTTCAACGTGGCTATTGATCATGGAATGAGGATCTAATCCTAGCAGAAGAGTATCTTAGGAAAAGGCAGCTTAAATTAGAAGAGGAAAGATTTCATGAAGTATTGCAAGCTAGAGCTTTGAACCAATAATTTCATGAAGTATTGCAAGCTAGAGCTTTGAACCAATAATTTCATGAAGTATTGCAAGCTTGAGCTTTGAACCAATATAAACTGCAAGCAAAAAAGTGTAGCAGGTTATCTGATAGCTAACAGCACACAAGACAGATTCATCTCCTTGTCAGTTTGGCAAAGATTCCCTTTGTTTCCTCTCTCCCACTCTTTAGGACCATCCCATCACATACCTGGGAAACCTTCCCACTAAAGCCAACCAGCAACAGTTTAAGACTCTGAATAAGCATCACCACACAACAGACCCACACTAAGTGCTTAATGCACATCATCTTCAGCACATGCCTCAAGTGCTAAGCTGCTTCTCATCCAAGTCATATCCTGCAGGCTTGATTAACTCCATGAAATCTCTTGCCATGACAAAAGACAGAAGTGTTGCCCAAGACAGATCCTCCTTGTATCTGTTAGCAGTAGGAAATGAGTCACTTCAGTTTGGAATCTACTTTCTCCTAGCATCTGTTCCTCATCTGATGCTAGACTACTGGAAAGCATAAGACAGAGTTAGCCTACACACATTTGAGTCCAAAACATAAAAGAAGGTGCAGCTGGTAAGCCAGCAGGGGTTAGCCAAAGGACCTGACTGGTGAGAAGTCTTCTCCCTGTGCATTTCAGCAGCAAGAGGAGGAGAATCTTGTTCCAAGGTGTTTCTGGCAAAGGCACAGTACTCTGAAGGACTAGACCAGCATGCAAGTGAACATCCTCAGCTATCTAGCAGTGTACAAACAAGATTCCCCTCCCACACACACACAGCTTCTCTGAGCTGAAGGATTTCCGTTTCTAACTTTAACCTCTTTGTCCTTCGCCCTCCCCTCCCCTTTTGAATAATATTTTGCATTTTCAGTTAGCTGCAGAAATTTGGGTTGGAGCTTTTCCAGGTTGGAGCCTTCAAGTCCCTGTCAGCAGAAGTTGGTGAGTTAAGAGTAAGAAATTTGCAAAAATCTGACACCTGCCACTTTCCATTGAGCTTTGGGTGGAAAATGTCCCTAGCCTCTTCCATTTTTAATGTCAGGCTCAGCCTGGTGGAAAAAGATTACCTCCAGGTAAAGTCATTCAGAACAGGAGTGTGCCTGCCAAGCTCCTCCTCGTCCCCCAGTCCCCTGAGGTGTCAGCACAGCCCTGGGCACTGAGGCTGAGCATCCCCTGCAGCAGCAGCAGCCTTGGCAGGGCAGGTGCCTGCAGGCCGCACACTGGAATTGCTACCCCAACACTATCTGGGAGCCTAGAACTCCAAGGCTATCCTGATGAGATTCTCCTCTGTAGGAAGGGAACAGGCTGGCCCCTTTGCAATTACCTCACAACAACAAACAGCTCATTTCAGCCTGGAGAAGAGAAGGCTTCGGGGGGAACTACTAGTGACCTTCCAGGACCTAAAGGGAACTTCCAAGCAGGCTGCAGAGGGCCTGTTTGCAAAGGCCTGCAGGGAAAGGACAAGGGGCAATGGTTTTAAATTGGAGAAGAGTAGATTTAAACTGGACATTAGAAAGAAGTTGCTCCCCACGAGGGTGGTGGAACACTGGCCCAGGTTGCCCAGGGAGGTGGTTGAGTTGCCATCCCTGGAGGCATTGCAGGTGAGGCTTGCCAGGGCTCTGGGCAAGCTGCTCTAGTTGGGGATGTCCCTGGCCACTGCAGGGGGGTTGGACTAGATGAGCTCCAGAGGTCCCTTCCAACCCAAACCATTCTAGGATTCTAGGATTTCAGGGGCTGTAAATTATGCCAGAAGTTAGCAACAGGAGAACCTCCAGCTTTCCAGGTATTTAGCAGCCCTTAAATGCCATCATTGGTCTTAGAAGGGAGAATCTCAGCTGAAAAAAACAGGTTTGTTCCAAAACCTATAGGATTATGCATTTTAGCCCTTCCTAGCCTGGATAACACCTGTACTAAGTGAACAGCCTCCTCCTATATATAAGCACTTCCAGAATATTTCTGTGCAGGATATAGAAAGGAAATAAACATCCTGTGGTCCAACTTGCTCCCATTCCCTCTTGTCCTACCATTGGATGCCATGGAGCAGAGCCTGGCTCTCTCCTCCTCACACTCACCCTTCCCAGATTTCTAAGCATTGCTGAGGTCTCCTCTCAGTCTCCTCTTGTCCAGGCTGAAGAGACCCAGCTCTCTCAGCCTGTCCTCCTAGGGCACATGCTCCACTCCTTTCAGGATCTTGCTGGCCCTGTGCTGGACTCTCTCCAGCAGCTCCCTATCCTTGTGGAGCTGAGGGGCCCACAACTGGACCCAGGATTCCAGGGGAGGCCTCCCCAGGGCACAGGAGAGGGGAGAAGAACCTCTCTGGCTCTGCTGGCCACACTCCTCTTAATGCATCCTAGGATGCCATTGGCCTCTTGGCCACAAGGGCACATTGCTGCCTCATGGGCATCCTCCTAGCCACCAGCACTCCTAGAGCTTTTTCCCCAGGGCTGTTTTCCAATAGATCAGTTCCTAGCATGGCATCAGTTGCTTCATTGCCCACACAGTGAGGAGCTTACATTTGTGGTGTTCCTCCAAGACCTCTCCAGCTTTAAGTCAGGGTGTGCAAACCTGCCTCAGACACTGAGGTGCCCATGGAGAGGGCTTAGGGAAGCCTTACACAGCTCCTCCTCCTCCCACTGAGCTTAATGCATTCCTTTAGTGCAACATAAAGTACTTTTTTGCTTTTAGAAAACCCTCCAAACCTTCCTCCAAGTTTCCTTTTGAGCTGAATATTCTAACTGGAATGTTCTAAAATAGGAGGAAATAAAAGCAAAAGGGATGTCATTCCTTCCTCACTAATGTCATAAGATACTGATGCTCTTTATTTATTGATAGTGCTCTCACTCCAGCCTAGCAATCTCAACATCTTCATGAATATTTCTATGCACACAGGAAGGAGATCCTTCTGCTTCTCTTCTTACTTCAGGGACCATGAAAATTGGTTTCCTTAGAGACACTAGGTTATTGTCATTCAGCTGTCAAGAAACCTAAGGCAATGTCATCTTGGGTACCTGTCCTCCTTAACTTAGAACATCTTGTGATCAACAGAAACCCAGCTTCAAGTAGCCAGGAATACCTTTGAGAAAGATTACTCATTTAATAACATAATAAATTCACAGCCTTTTCCCAGTAGTTAAACCCATGCCATCTCCCAGGAAAAGTCACAGTAGAAAGGGAAGACTGGAACAGTAACTTTGTTCAGTGAAGTTCATCAGATCAATGTTAAGCAGCAAAGAACAAGGCTCCTTCAGGACTCTGACCATTCCTGGATGGAGTTAGTCCATCACACCTAACCAACCTTAACAGCTGTACAAACATTTCCAACAGGAACCAGGCTAAAACACCTCAGAGGAGATGAAAAGAGAAATAAGATGTCAAGTTAGAGGCTGTTAAGCAACAGGAGACAGGAGCCATACTTCACTTCAGTCTAAGGCAGGGGTCAAGAGATAGAGCTGCTTGTACAGAAAGCAATTGCTCCCTGATGTACTGCCCTGGGCAGCTACCAAATTACTCCTATTAACCATGGCCCTGAGTCTTCCAGGCTGCTCACTGGTGCCTGAGGGATTTGACTATCACTCACACCACCAGATAAGAACCTGTGACCATGAGGAAAGAGTCAAAGGATTGTCTGCATTTCCCTGCAGTATCCATTGCCTTTTCTCTTCCACTGCCTGAGCTCTTCTGAAGAATGGGATGGATTTGACCCAGTCACAACTGTGTGACAGAGCCAGAGCTGCATCACAGAAGGTTAAGGGTTAGAAGGGACCTCTGGAGATTATCTAGTCACAGCAGGGTCACCTAGAGCAGCTTGCACAGGATGGTTTGGAATATTTGCAGAGATGGAGACTTCTCTGGGCAGCCTGGGCCAGTGCTCTACCACCACAAGTAAAGAAGTACCTCCTTGTGTTTAGATGAAACTCCCTATGTTCAGGTTTGTGCCTGTTATCTCTTATCCTGTCGCTGGACACCAGTGACAAAAGCCTGGCCCCATCCTCCTGACACACACCCATGAAGCAAAAGGAACTTGTGGGAACATTGCCCACATTAGCATCATAGCTTCCCATGGCCCGTGCCCCTTTCCTATCCCTTCTCCAGAGAGTCCTTTGGGTTTAAATAGCTCTGATTAGTGCAACTGGGACTGTCAGAAAAGGTTTAGCAGCTAAGCAGTAAAGCTGAGTGTCTTTCAGCCATGCAGAGTCACTGTTAGCCTCAGTGACCATGCTGGCATTTAATAGGAGCTGAAAGAACAGGTCTGGGAACCTTCACTCCTTACAGCTCACATTAAATTAGTAATATACATTAAATGATTATTTTAGATGGCATTATTTAAACATAACCTCACAGGACATTTGCCTCAAGCAAAGTGCAGCAGAAAAGCTGAGAGATTATGTCACTTGGCTATGCATGAGTGTACAACAGCATGTTTGCACATGTAAGTGTGCCCAGGCAACTTCCCAAGCTGCTGCTATTTATTTTTAAGCATATGGACACACAGGACTCAAACCCAAACCCATTAAGAGTCAAAGTGCTTAAAAAAACCTCAGCCTCTAAGCAGCTCAAACCCCCTTTTCCAATGTACTTATGGAGAGGTAAACTGAGGCACAACTTAGAATCATAGAATCCTAGCCTGGTTTGGGTTGGAAGGGAGCTCTGGAGCTCATCTAGTCCAATCCCCCTGCAGTGGCCAGGGACATCCCCAACTAGAGCAGCTTGCCCAGAGCCCTGGCAAGCCTCACCTGCAATGCCTCCAGGGATGGCAACTCAACCACCTCCCTGGGCAACCTGGGCCAGTGTTCCACCACCCTCATGGGGAAAAACTTCTTTCTAATATCCACTTTAAATCTACTCCTCTCCAATTTCAAACCATTGCCCCTTGTCCTTTCCCTGCAGGCCTTTGCAAACAGGCCCTCTGCAGCCTGCTTGGAAGTTCCCTTTAGGTCCTGGAAGGTCACTAGTAGTTCCCCTGAAGCCTTCTCTTCTCCAGGCTGAACAATCCCAGCTCCCTCAGCCTGTCAACTTCACAGCTTGTTATATCTTAATAGAGCAGGTGAAAGCACAGAATCCAGGA